>OZ038503.1:67802555-67850055 GCA_964036315.1 Acanthosepion esculentum | reverse complement strand
TATTCCAATGTATTTTCAAATTTCAGTATCACATTTTTTGTCATCTGTTCAAACAGTTCCCCAGATATATATATTTACTTAATACTGAAATCTCCAATTTGTAGTTCTCATCTTGAAGCAAATAGATCTCTGATAAGACACTTTGAAATGGTTTAAATAGGTAGACACTAAATTAATAAATTAAAATCAACTCCTTTGATAGGCTGATGTTTGCTTGTTATGAGAGTTCAAACCTATCAACTTGTGCCTTACCCAGGCTAATCTGAGAAAATAATCAAAAGATTTTGAAGGCAAATCAGTTCATTGTTTTGGTCACAATCATAGGCATAGTTCACTAAATACCATCATGAAAAATGTCAAAAAAGACTATATTGAGTCATACTGAAGGTAAATAGCAGAAAAGTACTGCTACAGATATTTGAACTTGATATTCAAAGAACATGCATGTTAGGAGAAACAATGAGAGATGAGTGGAAAGAGTTTCCACTCTAAACAAATGTAGATATGCAATGAATGAAGCAGAAAAACTAATAATAAAATCTTAAATTTGTAGAGTGGAATATATTTTCTTTGCTTGACAGTAGAAAGACTTTCTATAGCTTTGAATAAAAAGAGACACGAACTGCTTCCAGTTCTTGTTTGTTTATAGTTATTCTTTACTTATGATGCATTTGCTACTTTTATATCATGATCAAAGCAAAGCAACGAGCTAATGCAGTTATAAGAAAAATGTTATATATATATATATATATATATATATATATATATATATATATACATATATACATATATACATTACACACACACACACTATATAAAGATATACTGGGTGCGATGGATAAACTGTCATCTAAATTATGCAAAAATGAAAATAATACCTCATTTTAACAGACATATTTACCAAAATTACACAAAAATATTTTGAAATACTAAAGAGTGAATTTATTCAATAAAATCGCCTTTGGCTTCAACCACGGCCTCCAGATGACTTTGGAATCTCTTGCAACTCTTCTGGACGGTCTTCTTGGTTAAGTTAATAAATGCTGCCATAATTCTTGCCTTTTTTATTACAAGGAGATATATATATATATATATATATATATATATATATATATATATATATATATATTTTTTCTTTTAAACAAAAGGTGTATGACAGATTGTAAAAGTTTTTGTAACGCATTTCATCCATTAGGACTTCATCAGACAAGATGAAACGCGTCACAAAAACACTTTTTCCAGTTTGTCATACAACTTTTGTTTCAAAAATGTTCTTGATATGTAAAAATTTCTATAAAAATTATATATTGTTATTCCATATATATATATATATATATATATATATATATATATATATATATATATATATATATACACATTATATATATATATATACATTATATATATATATATATATATACATTATATATATATATATATATATATATATATATATATATATATATATATATATATATATATATATACACACAAGTATAGGATTGGTGTATATAGAATAAATTCCAATAACCAACAAATACTATTCTTAAGAAAGTACTCAATACAGAGTAAATATAATTTATTCAAAAATTCTAACATAAACATGTTCATGTTATAATTTTCATATAAATTATATATATATATATATATATATATATATATATATATAAACAATAAAATCCCAAATCACCTCATATGGTGAATAGCCTATTTTGGCAGATGAAGATATTGGTCATCTGTCTTATCAACCCCAGTGTGGCTCGGTTTTATATATATATATATGTATATGTGTGTGTGTGTGTGTGTGTGTGTGTGTGAAATATTCAACTAAAATGGCTATTACATGTAACTCAGAGAAAATAATTTACACAAGACATCAACAAGGTATCAAATAGTCAGTCTGAGTGACAGCCCAAGGAAAAGTTTGAATCAAACCACTAAAAGGAGTCATTAGACTAAAAGACTAAAAAAACTTATTCTTTTATCTTCTCCATACAACTGTTTTCTCAGGAATTATTATGAATGACTCACTTTCTCAGATCAATAATTAAAAATGGCTTTGAATGAGTGAAGCCTGTGGATCCTGGCCATGACCATAATTCTTCAAACAATGTGGACCAGTGTTACAGAATCACAAATAAAGAACTGTACCAAATAGCAAAAACCACATCACTTGAGGACTTTCAACAACAGCAACAACTGAAATGGATATTGTATGTAACTCAGAAAGAAAATAATGACATCACCAAGATGTTGACATTCCAGACTATTCCAAATGAAACAGTAGAAAGGGAATTCCCATTAATACTAGAAAGTGCGATAATGAGTTATTGGTCGTGAGAAATCTATTTTCATACAAAATTGTTTTAAGAGAATGATTTTATAAATTTCAACTGAAAATAGTACTGTCCTTTACTACTACTACTACTACTACTACTACTACTAATAATAATAATAATAATAATAATAGTAATACATTCACACAAAAACTGCAATGAGTTTATATAGTCATTGTGATCTCCATGGTCATGTCAATGGCTGCTATGCCAGGGTTACTATTCAACCCACAATGGGTGGAAGAAGAGTTGGATTCCTACCTTTCCCAAATGTAATGAACTTGACCAGAATTCAAACTTGGTTCATTGATTTCTCAATCAAAGCCACTGTCTGTTATACCACCCACATATCACAATTACAACTACTACTAATTTTATCTTTGTTTTTTCTCTTTAAAAATTCAGTTTTACTTTCTAAACAGTTTATTACATAATAAGCAAACCATTAAATTCTACTTCAGTATCTGTGGTTGTTTTTTTATGTTCATCTGTTTCCTAATTGATCGTGACTTCTAGTGTTTTTGCTTACCTAATGTCATATATATTTAAAAGAATGTTAATTTTTGGGAGCTTCTAAAACCCATAATGTTTATAATATTTATATATGCACATATCAGACACCAGGTTCATTCTCAGGGTGCAGTTTCTTCCATTCGGATGATTAATAAATGGAAAATAACTCTTTGGCCAGATTGTTATCCATGAAATAAAACCATGAGACAAAATTGTAGCAGTCTGCAAATATACCTTCCATTCTGTCTTGGGGTGAATGTTCTGTTTCACGCTGCAAAAGGCTACCGTCTAATACATAACCAGTCCTCTTTGTCCTGTCAGCTTTTGTCTAAAAATTAATTCATCAGGTCTGTTCCCCTTAGCTGATCCTCTTTGTCAGGGTCATTTGACATGTTCCTTGTGAGGACTGCTTCACTCAGCCATTTATCAAAATGATAACTGTCAAAAAAAAATTTCTGTAACATCTTTCAGATGTTTCCTTTAACAAGATATCAGCTGACTACTGATATCACTACACAAGCTCCCGCTGTCTACAAAATGCTTCCATGGCATGCATTTTGAATAGCCTCTGACAACTAAGTCCAGCTCCAGGCTAGGCAGTGGGTGAAGGTGGACAAATGGTAAATAACCTACTGCTTTCGGTAGATGGAGCTTGACAGCCCAGGAAGGAAGTCAGCGGAAGGAAGAATCTGATTGAATAGAAAACTGCTTTATTCACCTGTTCAGGGCATTTTTAACAGTATTGTCCTAACATGAATAGCACTCTAGTGAGCTGTTTTATATTAAGTCAACAAAACAGAAACCTACAAGAATTGGATTATTATAATATAGGTTTGCTTCAAAGTGTTAAATATAGCAATTTTTGTGTTCTTTCTTGAGACTTCATTAAATTTTTAAATTTCCTGAACTGAAGTCTGAATAAATGTGTAATTTATTCACAAATTAAAAAAAGAAGAAGAAAGAAATGAAGTTTGAGCTGCAGGTGAATATTTTAAAGCACATCATTAAACTCTATATGGTTCAACGAGCAGAATATTGCAGTGAAAATATCTTAGTCTGTTACTAACAAACCAGTTACTTTTTTGTTTTTTTTATTAGTACAAGTTGAAAGCCACTTGTAGACAGACAGCTGGAATATTTCCAGCCTGCTTTTCGGCTACTTCTTCATTGAAGTTCTGCAATTGATTGAGGTGACCAACAAAAATGCTATTTTCAGCAGTTTTATCTTTATTTCCAATTTGAGGTGTTTTATTTGAAAACAAAATTTATTTGGCAAGACTTCTATTTCTCATATTCTCATTTTTTATGAATGAGAACTTGCTATTTTTTTTTTCTAACAAAACAGAACTATTTCACGAACAGAAAACAGAAAAAAAAATGAATTATTATTACCTTTATCATAAAATATGGTCCTGAATTTTTAAATATTTACCTTTGCAGTAAAATTATGCTAAATATTAAAATGTTTAAGCTGATGCTAAAATATGTAGAAATATTCATTTCTATGTTATGAAACTGCAATTCTGAAAGTTATCTAAATGTTTTTGTTATTTATGAGGGAAAGTCAAAGATTATCCGCACTATTGTATAAAGATACATTATGGTAAAAGTGCGGATAATTTTTGACTTACCCTCATACATTATTTACATGCAGACTACTGTTCTCATTTTTGTTGTTCATTATCACAGTGTTTCGGTCATTATGGCATCTGGCCTTCATCAGGTGATTGTTGTTCTGGGTAACCTACAAGGAATTTTGAAGTGATCCCTTTATGAACTGAACCCGAAGCCCAATGGAGGGATTGATCTCGCAGCCAAAATGTTATGATAACAACAACAAAGATAAGGACAACAGTCTGCATGTAAATAATGTAAATAATAATAACTCCTCATCTCAGAGAGAAATTGTATTTTTTTTTGCTTTGTAAAGAACTCTTTTACATTATTTTTAAGCTCACAACTTAAACAAAAGATATCATTTCACAAAAAGTGAAAAAAAAGTTTATATCATCTAGATTTTGGATTTAGAAGGAATTTGTGTGTCTACAATTTTAGTCTGAGAACAGGGTTTTATCTTTATTCAAAAAGATACCCATGAAAGATAATTTCACAAAGAGTAAAGAAATTTTATTTCATCCAGATTTTAGATTTACAAATGTTCATAAAGAAGACGATACTTCATCAGAACTTATAGACAAATGCTACAAAACCAAATGAACTTCAGTTGAAGATTTCTGACATTCTTTTTTTCTATGTGCTTTGTTCATTCAAGACATAAGTGCCAGGTAGGTTATACATTGTTTTCCTCTGACAAGGATATTTAAGAACATGATTCAAGTTTTCAGGTTGATGCTTTGGTTTTGTAGCAATTGGCGGTGTTGGGCAAAGATACCTCTTTCACAGCCTATTCTGTATTCAATTTCTTTTTCTCCTATACTTAATTTATTATCTGTCTATATTTCTGAGATGAGGTATTATGTACACTATTTACATTGTTTGGAATATTATCCTCATCTTTGTTGCCATATTTATTACAACATTTCAGCCGTTGTACACTCCATCCTTCTTCAGGTGGTTGGAATGTCAAACTGAACCCTTTATTTCGCTCACTGGTGTAGACTGTTCTAGTTCTATGTGTCCTGTCATCCCAGCGAGCAAAATAAAGGGTTCAGTTTGACATTCCAACCACCTGAAGAAGGCTGGAGCATACAACGGATGAAACACTGTGATCTTCTTCTGTATGAAATGCCTGATTATGGCTCTCCACAATTTCCTGTCCTTGCAGCTATTCTTGATATTTTCCTCATACCCTGTCCTGCCATCCATTTACAGTAGCTTATGAGGTAGGTTATGAACTGTTTTCCTTTTGCCTTCAATATGTCTTCTGAGTATCCCAAGCCCTCTTTCCTCATTATGTGCCTTGGAAATTTCAAAAACCTCTTTCTGATGTTAAAATATGTCCTTTTTGTTTTTATTTTCTCTAAAACCTCTGTAAAACTACATTTCTGTTGCTTCAAGTCTCTTCTTCATCCTTCATGAGGACATTGTCCAGTATTCACTGTCTTATAAGAGAACTGGTATTGCATAACAATTCAGTAGTCTTTTCTTAGTTTTAACCAAAATGTTTCTGTTTCTTAATGTTTTGTTTAACTTTTAAAAGGCATCATTCATTATGCCAATCCGCCTTTGGATTTCAGTGTCACACTTTCCATCCTCTTCCCAGATATTTAAATTGTGGTACTTTTTTTGATTTCGGTATTACCAATTCGTAATTTACATGTGAGGATGTTCTTTTTGCTAGCGACCATGCATACAGTCTTCCAATAGTAACCACAAGTAAAATGGATAGTGCATGTAACTAGAAGGGAAAATAATGATGTAATCAAGAGCTTGATATTCCACACTACCATAAACAAAAGGTTAGGAAGGAAACTCCTATCAATACTAGAAATAATGATAATAATAGACTTGAGAAGACTATTTTCTTTAAAAAATTGTTTTAAGATAAAGATTTTTTAAATTTCAACCTGTTTGGTCAATGAATGCAAAATGTACATTCCTGATAATGTTGCCATTATCAATGCAAATAATTTTATTATAAAACACATTGGAAATGATTTTTACTATAAATAAACATTGGAAATGATTTTTACTATAAAATGCATTGGAAATGATTTTTATTACAAAAAAGCACAGGAAATGATTTTTACTATAAAAAAGCACGTGAAATGATTTTTACTATAAGAAAAACATGTGAAATAATTTTTACTATGAGAAAAGTACTGGAAATTTTTCTATAAAAATGCATTGGTAATGATTTTCCGATAAAAATACATTGGAAATGATTTTCATATAAAAATACATTAGAAATGATTTTCCTATAAAAATACATTGGAAATGATTTTCCTATAAAATATATTGGAAATGATTTTATTATAAAATATATTGAAAATAATTTTATAAAATGTATGGGAAATCATATTACTATAAAAATGCTTTGGAAATGATTTTACTATAAAAGTATGTTGGAAATGATTTTAATGTAAAATGCATTGCATTTCCTTTAAAAACTGTTTTAAAGAGAGATTTTATAAATCTCAACTGACAGTAATGTTAACTTGAACAGTTAACATTACTGTCAATGAATGCCAAATGTTTCCTGTATGGAATCGGTTAATCTCACTGTTACCAAAGTGTCTTCTTAAACAATTTCAATTTCAATATGAGTTTATAGTTTTTGTTTAGTAAAAAATATAACCATAGACAATTGATCAATGAAAAGAACATAATAAAATAAATGACCAATTCATTCAATGCATAAGGTATGTTGCTTTGAGAAGTGTTAACTTTAAAAATTCCTCATTTATGAATAGTATAAACTGAAATGTGGGACTCTTGATAACAAAAATAATAAAATACTAACAAAAAGAAACTAAATGAAATCGGCTAAACTATAAATCCAAAAACATATTTAAAAAACAAATGAGAATTTAAATTTTAAATTTCAGCATCCACTATCCTTCATGTGCATGTGCAATCACATCAATGTTAACATCTGATAGTCTGTTTGTTTGTTAATCAAATACTGATGCTCGATGAATAGAGTTGCCAGATTGAGCTACAAGTAGCTAATTGTGTTACATGTGAAAGCTTAGTGGCAATAAGCGGGGGATTTTTGTATGATTTGCTGGTAGAATAAAAATGATCACCCTTTTCATTTTCTCTTGTTAATCAAATATTGATGATAAATTCGCAGGGTTAGAAGATGGAGTTACATGTCATTAATTGAACTACATTTGAGAACCAAGTGACAAAAAGTTAGGGACCTATTTATGACTTTGCAGTAAAATAAAAATGATCCCTCATTTGAACTACATTTGAAAACCAAGTGGCAAGAAGTGGGAGATCTATTTATGACTTGATTCCAAAAGAAAATTGAGCCCCACTTAATATCCACTTGTTTGCTAATGAAGTATTACTGATCTTTAAGTAAGGTTGCCAGACTGCAGTGGCGGAGCTAGTGTTTTCATTGCTCGGGGTGACCCTCAAGTTTGCCATCCCTCCCCAGAAGGAATACAATATTACATTGCATATTAACCCCTTAAAATTATATATATATATATATATATATATATATATATATATATATATGTATGTGTGTGTGTGTGTGTGTGTGTGAACATCAAAATTATTCATACACCCATTTTTATCCATTTCTCAGAATGTTCGTATGGTGCCAGGTTTCTTTCCGTGTTTCTGCTAACATTATATTTATAACTCCTCACTAATAAATTATTAAATAAAAATACAATTACGTTTATTTATTTTTAAAAATAAAACTGGGGATATGTAAAAAAAAAAGGAAGACATCACTTCTTTTTTTCTAAATTGGGAAAACTCGAAAATAATTTTATGAAAAAAAAAAGAAAAGATGACTTGTTTTGGTTTATATACTCTGTTTTATTTAAAAAGAAAAACAAAAACACATTGTACATTTAATTCATAATTTATCAATTTTTTTTTATTATTTATTTCAATTCTAACAAGTTAGGCATCACAGATTAAATACCACATTAACAGAAACACGCTTTGTTTTGTTTTTTTTAACAATTTAAAAAATGCAATGTCTTTTTTAATTATTTTGTTTTATTGTAGTTGCAGTTATTATTAGCAAAGTAGAAGATTAAGAATTAAAAATCTGATAAAATTAATTTCACTTTTAAAAATTGAAATAAATGTTATCATACTTTTAAATCTTAGTCTATTTTGTTTAATAAAACTTCAACTAGTTAAATAAAAAAATAAAACATTGCATTGTTTTACTACCGAGAAAACTTATAGATTGAAAAATTGAAAAAATGCCAATTTTTGGACTTTAAATGAAGTTTCTGCATTTAAAAAAAATATTAATTTAATTTTTTTTTTAAATTTCTGTTTGATATTTCTGAAAAAAATTGGAATGTGTGTGATATCCTTAAACTAAAGCATTGCAATTATTTCAATTTATTTATCTATCTATTTTATAATTTATGAAAAATAATGATTTTATATCCGTATTAAAGCTAGGCATATGATATGTTAAAAAAAAAAAAGATTAGTTCACTTATTTAATTTTTTTTCACTAAATTCACTTAATGCAAACCCACATCAAACCCTTTTAAAATTTAAAAATATTTTTCACACCCATTTTCTCACATATGACAGCACGTTTTGGAGACAATTTTTTTATTTATGACTGGCTGGCTTTGAGCCAGCCATATCAAAGACAAATTGGTTTCATTTGAACCTATCTTCTTCCTTATCAATGCTATTTTTGCAAAAATTATTGAAATTATGCTTTTGTTTTTTTATTTTCTGAAAACTCACCGCGGACCAAAAGTACTGCCCCACCTAGCTATGCCACTGACAGACTGAGCTACAAGTAATGAACTAGCAACATTTGAAAGATTAGTGGCAAAAAGTGAGGGATCTATTTACGTCTTAACAGTAAAGGAAATGTGATCCTGCACTTTACATTCAATTATTAATCAATTATTTATGATATATTAGCAGGATTAGCATATTAGGCGACAAGTAGCAAATATGGCTACATTTGAAAATCTAGTGCTACTAAATTTTGAATCGACTTTCTCTACCGTAACATCCCAAATTAGCTTAGCTTTTTTTTGATAAGTGGCTCCCAAAAACACAACTATTGAAATTTAATACTTAGTAGCATTGCGATTTTAAAAGCTGAGAATCTCGTCTGAGAATCCCGTTGCACAATAGCAGACCATGTGAGAATATTTTATTTCTTTTTCTGGGATGTTAATAAAAAGGAAAATTGATTTAATGATAAATAATGATTTCCCTGCAGATTGCAATATTTGTCTTATTACTGAAATCCTGAAAATGAAGACGAAAAACCCGAATCAAAATGTTATTGAGAAATTGTTAGGTTTCATCGAATTTTAAATCTAAAAAGAATTTACAATGTTATTGGTCCTAATCTGGCATCTCAGCTTCAGTCACTTTCCCACTGCTATAACATAGCTTCCCTGTGCATTTTCTTTAAATATTTTTCAGGTAATTGTTCTGCTGATTTTTCCTTTTAGGTACCTAGACTTTACAAATTTAAATGCAGTGAGGTGCAAAGGATAACTGCTCGAAATTATAAACCGGAGAACCAAATTTGAATACCAATCGGGTTTGTTACATTCAGTTGGGAAAGGAAAGAGTCCATTTCTTCTCCCCTCCGCTATGAGTTGTTTACCAGGACAGTGTGAGCCTATAGCCTTGGTTAACAAACAGCCTACTACAGAAGACAGGTATGATTGCCCAAATGTGTATAACGTATGATACTTAACTGACTAGTTTGGCTGTTAGGTCTCATCATTTTACAATTTAAATTGCTAGATACAACCATAATTTCTATGCTAACAGTTTCTTTTATTGCACTTCTTGCTCATGGAACTCTTTTCCGGCTTCTTGCTTTCCAGTCAAATTTGATCTTCAAAAATTTAAATGAAATATCAATCTGGATTGTATCCTGATGATTATTTCTGCTGCTGCTGCTGCTGAATCAAGTAAAGTAAGGAAGCCCCTACATGCCACAATAGCCAACAAGTGAGATAACTTCTATATATAATTAATTGTTAAAAACCACCACAAAAATAAAATTTGAAGCTCCAAAATAACTTATTAAATGCAACTGTAAAAATATCATTAATTACATTTCTTCTTTTATTGTTCTCTCTGATTAATAATGCTTTTTTTCTCATATTCTCTCACACTCTGTAACTCCTTGCGTTTTAGTGGCTTTAATGCCTTGCTTGGAGTGAAAATGAAAAAAAAAATCCATATTTCATCACCTGTGATCATTCCTTTAAAAATGGGTAATTTTCATTGTGTTTGAGCAAAAAATAAGAAAATTGATTCATTAAATTTTTTCTTTTTTTTCCCCCCATATTTTTCACACTCAGTAACCCCTTGAATCTTAGTGGCTCTTAGTGGCTTGGGATGAAATGATTAAAAAAAAAACTTTGAAATCACCACAAAAAGAAAATATGAAGTTCCAAGGTAACTTATTAAATGCAGCTCTAATAATATCGTTAATTAGATTAGAATGAAAGAAAACGAAATAATGGAATCTATAAACTAAGCTCCCTAACCCAAGGTGTATAAACAATAAATGGTGCAGAAGCCAACGTACTTAGCATTCAGGTAGAAATTTCATTTTGCAGATCAGATTGCACAAATGTAATAAAGGCAAAGGCAATAGAAAACATGAAATTGAACCAGAGAGAACAATAGGAAAGAGTTGGAAATGTGAAAATTAATATTTTGCCAAACACAAAGAGATATCAGCTTTGTAGTACTGAATGGGATAGCATTTTAATGGAACATAAAAGCATTGCTTGCACTCAGACCTCTCTTCCTAGAGCAGATCAAAAGAAGTAATAAGATAATTCTTTATTCATCAACTTTGTGTAAAAAAATACACAAGATAGCAAGCCATAAAAAGATGATAAAACAAAAGACACTGTAAATAAATGTACTGTTCTCAGGTGATGTGTAGACCCCTGACAGACTTGAATAAGCATTTTCCTGCAAATAATTATACAAAGATACCGTCAACAAATCTATGGTAAAAAAGCATTGATAGGCAACTTTTTAATAACCCTTTGCATTTTAGTGGCTTTATTGCCTTACTTGAGATGAAATGACGAATAAAAAAATTAGAAGTACAGCAGAGATCAGAATTTCCATAGATATATGTGGAATTTTTCCTGGTTGTGTGTGTTTTTGTGCTCTGAAGAGAGAGTGGAATTAACAAAACCTAAAGCTTGAAGTAACTGTTCAACAGCTTTTATTCTTGGTTGAAAGAGAGTACAAAATAGTAGTATTTGATAGGAAAAAAGTGGGGTTTGTGAGTAATTGTTTTATCTGAGGGTTCCCACAAGAGGAACAAGAAATCTGTGTGAAACTGCTAGGACAGGCTTTGTTTTTTGTTTTTTGTGTGTAGTTTTCCTTTGGTAGGTGTCTTAAAGGGAGATTTCTCTGCCGGTTTCTATGGGACAAATGAGAAATCTGAGTCAAGCTGCAGCGAGGGTTCTGTGTAGCCCTTCGAGCTGGGCTTGAAGGTAAAGACCACTAAAAATGAAAAGTGAAAAAATAGAGGTCAAATAGTCTTCGGTCAAGGCTTTTCTGACCTCTGGGACTTCTGGGTTGTATCCTAATGATTATTTCTGCTGCTGCTGCTGAATCAAGTAAAGTAAGGAAGCCCCTACATGCCACAATAGCCAGCAAGTGAGATAACTTCTATATATAATTACTTGTTAAAAACCACCACAAAAATAAAATTTAAAGCTCCAAAATAACTTATTAAATGCAACTGTAAAAATATCATTAATTAGATTAGAATGAAATTCAAATAATAGAATCTATAAATTAAGTTCCCTAATCCAAACTCATGTGACCGAGGAAGGCAGTGCTTAACATATTTGATGAGCTCAATTTACCATCCATTTACTTGAGCTCATCAAATATAGCAGGGTTTGGGTGAAATAACAAAAAGATCAAATCTTATTAAGAGCTACAAAGGACAGGAAGATTTGGAGGGCCCTGATCGCCTAGATCCTGAATGGAACCAAGGAAATTGAATCAGAGAGAACAATAGTAAAGGCTGCAAATAATCATACTAAAAGACCAGTATATTGTAAAAACGTTTTTGACAAGATAAAAAAAAATGAAAAAAAAAATCAGGATTGATAGGTTACTTTTTAATACTATTGTCACCCAATCCAAAGCCCAAGAGCCCATCAAGCTAGAGAGTTAATGATAAAAGTTGTTGTAGATAAGTAAGAAGTGCACATTATATGGATATATAGAATAGAGAAAAGTTGGCTCTAGACTTGAAGGGGTTAAGATCTCAGTGATCTCAGGAGTGTGTTCTACAAAGTAACACTTCTTGTGAAGAAGCTATCTGAACGGAACTTCTTTACCAACACAATATGTAGGGAATAAGGATGATTTGACCCTGTGGATGTGGCAAGGCAATTGGCCACCTATCTGAGGAGCTTGTGTGATGATCTGAATTGTTGAAACTATGTAATGTAGTTTGTCTGAATATGTGCCATAGAATTAACAACAGAGTAGTGATTTTGTCTGTGGGAAAGGGACTATAATGTTGAAAATAATTAATCTCCCAGAGGGTTGCAAAAAAAACCTTTGAACTCTATCAAGGCTGGAAAGTGAAGATTGGGCAGCTCAAGCCCAGATATGACAGCAATATGCCATTTTTAGTCTAATTTGACTCTTGTAAAGATGAATCCAAATTGGACCAAAAATGGAGTATTTCTAGCATATCTGGGCTTGAGATACCCAATCTTCATTTATCCAGCCTTGACAGATTTCAAAGGTTATTTATGTAACCTTTTTGGGGGATTAATTATTTTCAACCTTTTGGTCCAATTGGGTTTTTGTAAAGATAAAACAAGATGTGCATTGTGGGGTAATGGTTAACAGCTCAGAATGAGAAATTGGAGATATGAGTTTGAATTCCAGTTGGGTTTGTTACATGCAAATACTCTTGTTCAACTTTGGTGATCAGACAAGAAGTGGTATTTCAATGTGGTTTGGCCATAAGCCACAAGATGAAAGAAAATAAGAGATCCTCATCCATGAAGATGGTTGCCAAAAAAATCTATTAGCTCTCTCACATGATTGGAATCAAGACTATAGATGAAATTCAAATGGAATCACAGGTGCTACTGGACAACAATCAGAAAAAGGATTTCCCCTGGTGCTTTTGATGTGTGAAAGAGATGCTGGGATCACAGGGTACATTCGAAAGAGAATGATTTCAAGAGAGATGATGGCCAAATTTAAATAATATATAAAATGTTACTTGCTGAAATAATGATCCAGGAGATTTCAAATACCATCCTATATATACAGTTATGTGAAAAAGTTAGGACACACCAGGAAATGTGCAGTTATTTTTAAGAAACAATGATGATGGCTGGCTACACATATCCAAGGATGCCCATCTACTAGGGCAGCTAACCAATCCCTGTTGTAGACACTGGCTCAGGCACATTTGTGTTTGTTCAACATCCACAGATCCTACCAGTGGTTTATACTGCAACTATGCTGAGCGAACCTTAGTTACAGTTCCTGGGAGAGAGCAGACATTATCTGGTGTGATCAACAGTCTGAACAAGGTAAGTATGCTCAAACACTTGGTCACAATGACTTGTGACAGCAGCAATCTCATCTATAAAGTGATACAGTGCCAGTCTCACCCATAGAGTGATACAGCGCTAGTTTCATCCTTGGAGTGATACAGCACCAGTTTCATCCATAGAGTGATACAGCACCAGTCTCATCTATAAAGTTATACAGCACCAGTCTACTCTATAGAGTAATACAGTGCCAGTCTCATTTATAGTGTGTTACATCTATAGAGTGATAGAGCATCAGTTTCTATAACATATGACAATACTAACAGTCTTTGAGTTTTTTGACCTTTGTATCATCAGCAAAGAATTTCATGGTGTATATTTACTTAGCCTGACCAAGTAACCCCCCCAAAAAAAACAAAGAAAAAATGTCAATTTTTTTTAAACAGTTAAATTTTTTGTAAAGAAAAGCATATAAATTATCTTAACATGTAATTGTAACTAAAAAATCAAAACGAGTTATATCAAGAAATAAAACATCTATATTTGGCATTTTGCAGGTTAATAAGTACATAAATGCATGTGCTATTTATATCTGTTGGTACATTTACTATACTTCGTAAAATCAATTTGCCTCAGTTGAAATTTAAACTCATTTACCCCAGTTCTATTTTGCATGCTGTTGGCCATAATGCTTGCACCTCTGCCTCTATTAAAGACAGTTTTTGTATACTTTTAGTATTCTTGTAATCCTTCAAAGATTCTTTCCTCTCTTCATGAAACTAGTCCAGAAATCACCTGGAGAAAATTTTTAAAGAAGGAATCACTTGTAATTATTTTATTCTTTTCTTTTTTGTTATTGACCTCAAGGTTTCATTTTTGAAACTCTATTTGGCATTTAAAAACGAATGTTAATATCAAAGCAGATCAATTTATTTGACTTGAGAATGAGAACTGCAAAAGATGCCACAAAGACACCTGCCAACAGCATTGCCAAATCGTCTTTGAAGCATCATTTTCCAACTGGATGTTGCTCACCTCATTTCCAATGTAAGTAAAGAGGAATATTCTATTACTTACTACCATAAAAATTTAGTTTCAAGGTAAAAAAAAAAAATCACCTTTTAAGAAACAAGATCAGATAAATTTTGAATTTAACCATGTTACTAGACTGGCATCAAGAGCTCATCAATTTACAGTTTAGCTGGCTAGATGTAACCATAACTTCTATCCTAACAGTTTCTTTTCTCACACTTCTCACTTGGGGAACTCTCTTCTGGCTCCATGCTTTCCAGCCAACTTTAATCTTCAAAAATCTAAATTCAATGTCAATCATTGTCTACTATCCTTCTGATTACTCTTTTCTCTTCCTGATCATTATTAATGTTTCTGCTCCTAATTCTTCAATGCCCTGTAACCCCTTGTGTCTTAGTGGCTTTACTGCCTTACATGGGTTGATACTGATTAAGAAAAAAAAAAAAAACTTAAGTGAAGATGATGAGACAAGTAGAAATTTTTTTTATCAAAGGTGCATTTCACTGGAGAAAGCATATGCTCTCTCTCTCTAGCTTTATCAATTGCACTTAAAGAAAAACAAAACTATGTGTGAGAAAATATCTTGGGCTCCCTGAGGATAAGTGAATATACACTGGGGAAAATAAGTATATCATCCCCTGTTGATTTTCTGAGTTTGCCACCTTACAAAAATGGGAACGGTCTATAATTTTCAGGGTAGGTCCGTCTTGAAAGCGAGAGATAGAATATAAAAAAAAATCTAGAAAATCACATTATATTAATTTTTGAATATTTCTTATTTTTCCTACTATATACATCAAATTAATTACCCAAGCTTATTACTTCATGACTTGAGACTTGATAAGAGTCTGTCTATCTTTGTGCTTGTTTGTTTTATCTATATCTGTATTAGAGCCATTTAGTATTGTCCAGTGAAATGCGTTTTTGATTAAAAAAAAAAAGAATTTCCACTTTGACTCATCAACTTCACCATTTTGTTTCGGATACTATTATACATCCTACAAACACACAAAATAAAACATCAAAACATAAAAATAAATCGATGAAAAGAACAAAATGACAACTAAAAAACAAACTATGCTTTCACAACTCATACAGATTAATTACAGGTAGGCATCAATTTACCTTGTGAGATAAAGGTAACACCCTGTTTAGTTAAAATTTAGTATTTTGATGGGGAGACTAGTAGCAGGCTTGGGTGATGGTATATGGAGGCCATGTGCTGCCCAGATCACATGGCTCCCTTCTCATCAGCTATATCGACAAGTTTCAAAGGAATACAGGGCATTACATTTGGGGCTGGCTCGGCTGCAGGGGTTGCTGGAAAGTTGTCAGTGTTGACAGTGAACTGCCTTCAGGGTTCAACTCTGAGTTTTCTGTCTAGATTTGCTTCCATAGCCTTTGTCATGTTTGAACATGACTGCAAGTTTAAAATCAGGGTTTTCCTTCCTCTAAGTGGGCTAAATTGGTTATAATCAACTCAATAAAAGGAAAATCCTCATCATACATCAAGAACTTGGAACACTTTGTGGAAGTGATCTGAGGAGCACCCATCCATAGCAATCAGATGGTAAGCTTGTATGTGATGAGCCTGTTCCTCAGCATTCCTGCAGATGAGGCCCTGACAGTGGTTTGAAACCAACTGGAATCAGATCCTTCTCTTGGAGAATGTGCAAACATTCCAATAGTCATTATTATGTGCCATGCGTAATACAAGCTTAGGAAATCATGTATCTTTCGACACATGACAGACAGGGTAGATTTTTTCCTGCAGTAGGTTGCCATTTCTTTCTGCAGTAGACCAATTGCTATCCAAGACTATAGAACCTGGTCTGTCCTGCTATTTAGCCATAGCTGGGAGGAGAAGAGGATTCACACCTTTCCCAAGGGTATTAACACATAATGAATGTAATAAATTTGACTGGAATTCAAACTCGGCTCTCCGATTCCTCAATCTGAGTTGCTATCCATTACTCCACTGTCCCTCCTCCCAATAGATAACATGATGGAAATATTAATGTTCTGCATAGAGACAAAATTCTTCCAACTAGAATCTAACATATACATATAACAGGAAGTATGCTTGACTTTTGGGTTCACCATTGTTACAGTTGATGGCGGACATATACATGGAATACTTTGAGGAAATGTCTTTAGGAATTGCAATACTGAAGCAAACAGTGTGGCCGAGATACACAGATGATGCCTTCATACTCTGACTGCACCAGAAAGTTGTACAAATACTGCTGGACCATGTGAACTCAATAAAACTTTTGATCCAGTTTCCAATGGAAGAAGAAAATAATAATAATCAGCTAACCTTCCTGGATGTACTAATAACTCCCACAGAGAACGGGTTCAAAATATCCGTATATCACAAGCCAACCTTTTCTGGACACTACCTCAACTTCAAATCTCACCATTCATACTGCGTGAAGTAAGGGATCATCTGATGCTTACAACACCGTGCAAAAATCATGTGGTTGCACATACCAACAGGAAATGATCACCATCAAGAATACACTACAGAATAAAAACAAGCCTTCAAGCTTCAGTCTTCCTTGAATCAAGGGCTTATCAGAAAAGATTCAGAAGATCTGTGGTCCATACAAAATCAGGACAATATTTAGAAACAGCTCCACCCTATGGAGAAACTTCTGCTGAGTCAAGCCGAAGATACAGAACTTGATCCACAACTGAATGTACTGCATCCCTTGCAGTTGTAAGAAGAAATGTAAAGGTGAAGCTATCCACCACCAAAAAGTAAGGCTGGAGGAACATCGAAAAGCTTTAGCAAGGAGAGACAATAAAATCAGGTATAGCTAATCATATATGAAGGGAAAAAGGTAGTTACAAACCCCTGTGAAATAAAGTAAAATTACTGGAAAAGGAAAAAAAATGGTAAGTTAGATGTCTGAAAGATTTAGTGCATATGCTAGGCAATGAGGGCCCCCTTTGTAGATCATGGATAGAAATAAATATGATATATATTATGTCTTTAAATTCCTTGAAGAACATTGGGCCACAAGATATCATTGCAGTTTCTGTAACAAGCCAGTTTTTAAGTGAGTAGTTTGTTAGCCTACTGCACAGCTCCCAACCTGGAGGATCAGCTTTTGAATTCAGAATTGTCCTTCTCCTAGGTCAGTTGCCACCCAAGGCTATAAAACCCGGTTTGTCCTGCTATTTACCCATAGCTGGGGGGAGAAGAAAAGGATTCTTACATTTCCTAACGGTATTAGCATGTAAGTGAATGTAATGGATTCAAATGATTCCTCAATCTGAGCTGCTAACCATGACTCCACCGTGCTTCCCAAATATGATATAGGAAAGAAATTTTTTTTAATCATTTCACCCCAAAGCATGACAATAAAACCACTAGATGCAAGAGGTTACAGAGTGTGTTAGAGAATATGAGAAAAACTACTATTAAGGTGAAAGGGCAATAAAAGAATAAGAATTAAAAAATTAGTCTGTTTGAATTTCTTGGATAATGAGTTATCATTATTTATATCATGTTTTCATTGTTATTATTACAGTATTTCAGTTATTAGGCTTGCCTGGCTTCTCCTGTCTGCTAGTAACTTTCAAGGAATTTCAAACTGAACCCTTTATTTAATCTACAGAGATAGATTGTTCTCATACCACTGTCCATGTTTAGGGATATCTTGTTTAGTACTATTCAGTTATTGCTTGCTCTGTTTCCACTGAGACTAGTGGGCTTATGGCCATTTCACATTAAACACTGGTTCTTATATGATCACCAAAGTTAAGCAACATTGAGCCTCATCAGTACTTAGATGGGAGGGCATTTAGAAATACTAGGTGCTGTAAGCTTGTATGTGTTGCAATGGGTAACAGCTTGGAATTGTTAATCGGCAAGCTGAGTTTCAATTCCCATTGGGTTCATTATATTCACTTACAAGCAAATATCCTTGGGAGAGGTATGAATCCACCCCTTCTCCCCCTAGCTGTGGGTTAATTAGTAGAACTTGTATCGGCAAAAATCTTCATTATCTCTAAAAAGTTCTTACAATCTAAAAATATTTTCTGGCTTTCAATAACCTGCAAAAGGTTGATAAGCCATAAAAAAGAAATCAATCAATTAGTAAAATCAATTAAGTATAAGTCTCTACTATCCAGTCCAGGGATTGAACTCACATTTGAACTCAATATAATACCAAATTCATGTATCAAAACTTTAATCAAATTTATTACTTTTCTTTGTGTTCTGGAACAATAAGCTTTAGTATTGTATTGCAATCCAGTTAGGTCAGGTTTCTTGTCAATCAATTCGGTAACTTTATTACTTTCCTTTGTTGCGTGATCTTGTATTGGTAGCCCACAGGTTTTTAGCAGACATATCCAATGCGGCAAGTCAGACAAATAGGCTCCTTAATTTCCTTTTAGATGCTAAGTATGATTTGAGTTTATAAAAATAAAAATATAAAAGAAACACTATAAATTATTTTTCATTTAACATCATTTAAATTCACATTTAGTATAATTATGTGATAATTTCTAATACAATAAGATTTCTGTCTTGTATTTTGATTTGTTTTCAGGTGCAGACTTTTGGTAAATTAGAATTTCTATCTTTTATGTCTTATTTCAATCAAGAAAGGTGTGATAAAAAGCAATAATAAAAGGAAGAAAAGACTAACTATTTAACAAAAGCTACTTCGCAATGGCGTAAATGAATGACTACATGGTGGAGTAATGGATAGCGGCTCAGATTGAGGAATCAGAGATCCAAGTTCAAATTCCAGTTGAATCCATTGCATTCACTTACGTGTTAATACCCTTGTGAAAGGGTATGAATCCTCTTCTCCCCCCAGCTATGGGTAAATAACAGGAGGGACCGGGTTCTATAGCCTTGGATGGCAACTGGTCTACTGCAGAAAGAAATCTGCCTCGTCAGTCATGTATTGAAAGATACATGATCGCCTATGTGTGTATCATGCATGCCACATAACTGACTGAAATTCCCTTACGTGCTAATATCTTGGGAAAGGTATGAATCCTTTTCTCTCCCCACCCCCAGCTATGGGTGAATAGCAGGACAGACTATGTTCTATAGCCTTGAATGGCAACTGGTTTATCGAAGAAAGAAATGACAAGCTACTGCAGGAAAAAATCTTCCTCGTCAGTTATATATCAAAAGATACATGATTGCCTAAGCGTGTATCACGCATGGCACATAACTGACTGAAATTCCCTTAGGTGCTAATACTTTTGGGAAAGGTATGAATCCTCTTCTTCTCCCCCAGCTATGGGTAAATAGAAAGACAGACTGGGTTCTATAGCCTTGGATGGCAACTGGACTACTGCAGAAAGAAATGGCAACTGGTCTACTGCAGAAAGAAATGGCAACCTACTGCAGGAAAAAATCTTCCTCGTCAGTTATGTATCAAAAGATACATGATCACGTAAGCGTGTATCACATAACTAATGATCTTCTAAGCATGGCACATAACTAACTGATCACGATAGCCACTCAATCGCCACATAACTGAACTGAAACAAGGAATATAAAGAGGGGTAATCAAAAGACAAGATTTAATACAAGCAAAAAAGACAGAAATTGTGGAGAGCCTGGCAGATATCGGAATTATTTTAAGCTCAATTATTGAACTGTAATTCTTCATTCCAATTTATTGGGAATGACTAGGATTTTTGGTTAATTTGCAGTGTAACACCCGCGCTCAGTTTGCATTAAAAATTTCC
Source organism: Acanthosepion esculentum (assembly GCA_964036315.1). Classification (NCBI taxonomy): domain Eukaryota; kingdom Metazoa; phylum Mollusca; class Cephalopoda; order Sepiida; family Sepiidae; genus Acanthosepion; species Acanthosepion esculentum. The sequence goes on along the minus strand of OZ038503.1, from coordinate 67,829,282 downwards.
AAAATACTTATATTTATGTGTAGTTGTACATACTCCATTCGAATCTGGCTTGATAAATTTGATATGATCTACCATTTTGGAGTTATTGACACTGAAATTTCGGATTCATTCGCATCGCAGTCAATCATTACTGATGTTGTTTGCATACATTTGCTGCAGAATAGCTATCAGTGCCGGTATCATTGTGCAAAGTGAGCATGTCTGCATAAATAGTTCTCATGCGCAGTAATTGAGACAAATTTAGACAAGAAAGATCAGTGTTAAGCTTAGCTTTCTGTAGTCTTCCATGCTTAACTTTCCGCAGCGAATGTTTGCAAACAACGTGAGTAATGGCTGCCACTAACGACGAGATTGAATCCCAAATTTCACTGTTGATAAATCCAAAACAGTAGATTTTATCAAATTTATAAATCCAGATTCGAATGGAGCATGTACAATTACACATAAATATAAATATTTTGAAAATTTTTAATGTGAACTGAACACGGGTGTTACACTGCAAATTAACCGGATTTTTTCACATTTTTCAGATGTAACTTACATTAAAAAGGAGAAAAAATTGTTACAAGAATTTTTTTAGTGTTATTCAAAGTTGTAGAGTCAGAGATAAAACAGTAGGCAAAATATGTCATAAAATATTTTAATTTGGCTGAATTTTTTGTTGTGGGGCTATAAAATCCACTTGATATAGGTCATTTTTGAAAAAGAGTGTCAAGTTAAACCTGTCTTTCAATTACATCATTCAGTTCAGCAAGATTCAAATGACTTTCCTAGTACAAAGAGGCAGAAAAGACAACTGTACAGAAATGATCATCTAAAAACAAATGATTAAACTTTTACTAGTTTTGATTAAATTCAAGTGATTATAACTTTACAAAGATCTGTTTGGAAATCCTAAGTGTCTACTTTCAGAGCAGATATAGAACATATCATTTGGAATATGTTCCAAAAATGCCAAATGTCCACTTGAGAGCCCATTGACATTGGGTTGGATTACTTTTGTATTTTATAAGATATCAAGCCTTTTTCTATTTCAATTTTAAGACAAGTAATCATCAATATAGTTTATTGTAGTGTCTGCAGCTACTCCCATTCATGTTCATGGCTGATGAGTTATAACCTTGGGACCTTTGCCTTTTCTTCGCTGCATCACCTCACTTTCTTCTATGCAACATGGCAGGCTTATTTAGATTTCATAATCAACCACTTTCCTCTTAGTTTTTCAATGATTATTAACACAATCTAAATAGTCCCCTTGAACATTCATAACACTTTAATACTATATAGCAACTTGGTATTTAATTTTTAGATACTAAGTATATATCAAGCTCGGTGACAGGTCTACACACCTATTATATAAACCTGTGACTTTTTTGCCGATCTAGAAGGAAAGAGGAGGAGGAGCGCAAGCCCCTGGTCCCTGTGACCAGGGCACTTGAGCAGGTTCTGTATTATGTTACAGCCCACTTTTTTTGTCTGCCAACTGGACACTAGTTAGAAACCTTCCTGTCTACTCTTATTTCCGGCATTCCTGGTTTTTATTACTTTCAGCTAACACAGCCCATTATCTTCTGGTGTTCTTACTTTACTTCTGCCATTTCTGACCTGCGCATACACCGGCCACATCAACTATCTACTTCCAGCTTTTGTTCCTGCACTGACTAGCACTTGCAACAACCAAAAGCCCCTACTACTTCTGGCATTTCTGGACCTACTCATACAATGGCTGCAACAGCCCCTTACTGCCGGATTTTCTGAACTTGCACATTTAATGGCCATCATAGCTCTTTACTACTGGTTAAACATAGTGAAACCATTTTTGGCATTCCAATTTCAACCTAACTCACTTGGTTCATTACAATGCCAGCACCGGACAGTACAACTATTTCAGCCTATCTTCAACTGCACAATGTGAATGCACTACCGGTCCTTTACTTCTGGCATTTCTTTTTCAGCCTAACTCACTTGGTTCATTACAATGCCAGCACTGGACAGTACAACTATTTCAGCCTATCTTCAACTGCACAATGTGAATGCACTACCGGTCCTTTACTTCTGGCATTTCTTTTTCAGCCTAACTCACTTGGTTCATTACAATGCCAGCACTGGACAGTACAACTATTTCAGCCTATCTTCAACTGCACAATGTGAATGCACTACCGGTCCTTTACTTCTGGCATTTCTTTTTCAGCCTAACTCACTTGGTTCATTACAATGCCAGCACTGGACAGTACAACTATTTCAGCCTATCTTCAACTGCACATTACTTCTGGCATTTCTTTTTCAGCCTAACTCACTTGGTTCACTCAATGCATCATCAGACATTATCTACCACTGACATTTCCTGTCAGCCTAATACACCTGGTTTAGGATGTTGCTGCAATCATATCGTCCAGACTTCAAACAACCTATTCTGTACACTTAGGTTAAATACTACGGAAGGTCCATCACTTGACTTAACCAGCAGCTACTCAGTGCCATCACCGTACATTTAAACTGAACTTTCAAACTTTGGTTTTTCCAGTCAACCTGGAATCTACTTTTAACATTTACTCAGTTATATTATCTTTGATTTTCTATCTGGTCAATATTCTTCCATTTACTTAATTCATCCTCTATTTACTTGATTCATTTTTTGTTCATGTTTCTTTAACCAAAACACTATTTTGTATATATATTATGTAAATAAATTTCATATAAATTTAAGTTTGTCATTTTTGTTGTCCTCTTGTTGACCTGTCAGATTTATGTCATTTATTTTTAAATGTTTGCGGGCCTCCTGTGACTCATCTTTATTTAGGCACACAGGCCATATCTTATATTATATTGCCCCTGCCTCCAGTGTGTTTGCAATAAGTTTAATTATTTTAAACTGTTCTCATCCACACCCATTGCACTTTATATTTTGCAGGATACTATGTCTTGAAATACGAAGAGATTGAAAGTAAGCTATACAATCTATATTTACTTTCAACATATACATATATATAAAGTTAAGAATACCATATAAAGTTTATGTCAAAAACAAGAAAGTTTTAGAACATGAACTAAAAAAAGATTGTTGCTAACAATTGACAGCTGAAATTTCTGAAGCACGTTATGAGGAAAGAAGGCTTGGAAAAGATAATGCTCATAGGGCATTGTGAAAGCAAGAGAAGAAGCAAAAAACATAACTCATAAGCAAGTAAATTAATGGCTGGACAAGGACCGTGAAGGGGTAATAATTATGAAAAATGACTTAGAGCATCAAAAAAGAGGAAATTGTGGAGAGCAAGAATCGCTCACATCCTGAAAAGAAATGGCACTTGAAGGAAGATGAAACTGAAATACAAGTAAGCTATACAATCTGCATTTTCTTTAGCTAAATCTCTTTCTCTGAATTTGTATGACTATCGAGTAGCATCAGAATTGAAGGTTATCAATAACCTAAAAGAATCATGCTTGAAAAGAGCCGATACTTAAAAGAAATATGTCGGAGAGGGGAAAAAAATAATGAAATAATTGCCGCCACAACTGCTTAAGAATTATCTTTGTGGAGCAGCAGGTTTGATTCAATTAGAGGTAAATTCATTGATTGAAAGATAAAAAACAAAACTGCTTTTGATTCAATGATGAATAGACGAATAACAAAGCGACTGAATGCAGGAACGGGCAACTGCTTTCATAAAGTCAATGGAAGAATTCTTGATTATTGCATCAAACAGTAATTTTGACTTATAAATTCTAGTAGATAGCAAATATTAAACTATAACTGAAATAAAAATCCAATTATCTATTCACTTCTTCCATGCATGCATATACATCAGAGAAAGAGAGAGAATGAACTTGAAAATAATTAAATACATAAATCAGAAAATCACTTCAGGCAAAAGGCCAAAATAACACGTGATAGTCAAAATGTTGTGTGGCAGTATTTGCCATGTTCTAAATAGGGAAAATTCAGGCGCAGCAGGAAAACTGTTGTTGTCTGCCTTTCTATTCAGTTTAATAAGCACATTTCCAGGAAATAATCCAAAGAACCAGCATTGAAGATGGAATAAGCAGAGAGGGAACGAAATCCTATGCTAGCTGTAAGAAGTAGTGATGAAAAGGAGGAAATGAAGAAAGGTGATGAAAAGGAGGAAACTAAGAAAAGGCGATGAAAAGGAGTAAACTAAGAAAGGTGATGAAAAGGAGAAAACTAAGAAAGATGATGAAAAGGAGGAAACTAATAAAGGTGATGAAAAGGAGGAAACTAAGAAAAGGTGATGAAAAGGAGGAAACTAAGAAAAGGTGATGAAAGGAGGAAACTAAGAAAGGTGATGAAAAGGAGAAAACTAAGAAAGATGATGAAAAGGAGGAAACTAAGAAAGGTGATGAAAAGGAGGAAACTAAGAAAAGGTGATGAAAAGGAGGAAACTAAGAAAAGGTGGGAAAAGGTGGGTAGGAGATTAATAAAGTAAAAGAAAGAATAAATACAATTTTTTTTTGTTGATATACATTACAGTTCAAAAGTTTGAAGCCACCCCCAAAATTAGCATGGGATAAATTTGACAGAAGAGTGAAACCTTTGCATCCTAAAAATGAAAATCAGCTCTTAGAGTCATTGGAAAAAGAATGGAATCAATTAGAAAACTTATAATTTGAGAAACTTTTACAATGAATACCAAAAATTTGTACTGCAGTAATCAAGGCTAAAGGAGGATATTTTGATGAGAGCAAAATTTAATAATATATATTTTTTTTTTTTTTATTCATAATAAAATTTCTAATAAAAAATCATCTCTCATTTTTAACCAAGTACAAAAATTTTCAAAACTTTGAAGCCACCCACAAAATTAGCATGGGATGAACTTGACAGAAGAGTGAAAAAACAAAAAAAGAGTCATTGAAAAAAAGAATAGAATCGATTATCAAACTTATAATTTGGGAAACTTTTACAATGAATACCAAAAATTTGTGCTGCAGTAATCAAGGCTGAAGGAGGATATTTTGATGAGAGCAAAATTTAAATCATAAAATGCTTTTTTTTTCTTTTTGTCATAATAAAATTTCTAATAAAATAATCATATCTCACTTTTTTTTAACCATGTATAATAATTCTCTCTTATATAAAGTACAAAAAAGCAAAGTTTTGGGATAATTTAAAAAATTATCAGAAGTTTCCTCAAACTTTTGAACTGTAGTGTATATATCTGTGTTTTGCAATGATGAATTTATGAGTTTTGTGCTAAACTAAAGATAAGAGTGAAAGGACCAGCATATATGCTACATTCAGCTCATCCAATTACTAGACCAAGCATAGATATAAGCACAATAAAATGAACATCCTCTACTAAGTGTTCCAATAAATAGGACTCAAGATAAACCTTTCTGAAAGAAAAACTATTGGAATTGAAACGGATACAGTGATGGCACCGACCCTGAAACCATCATAAAAGCTCCAGATGAGGAATTAATAAATACTAAAATACCTTGGCGTATGGATCAGTTATAACAAATTTAGTATAGGAAGTGAGGAAATTGAAAATAGAATAGTTTGTACTCAGGGTAGTTTTGCCCAACACTGCAAATTGCTATGAAACCAAAACATTAACCTAAAAACTTTTGAGTCCTGGCATCAGACCTGTTCAGAAATATTTAAACTTTCAGCAGAATGCAACTGCTTTCTCAAATCAACAATTGAAAACCGCTTTGAACAAATTAACCCTGTTGGTCTTAGCAAGGATATTTCATAGAACATTGTTGGTCTTAGCAAGAAGCATAGTTCATAGAACATTGTGAACAGGCACAACAACATCAAAAGCAAAGAATTGTACAAAATAACAGAAATCCCACCACTTAAGAACTTTTCAACAGCAGCAACCATTAAAATGGATAGGACATTAACTCAAAGAGAAAATAATGACATAATCAAGATGTTGACATTCCACACTACTTCAAACAAAAGGTTAGGAAGGAAACCCCAACCAGTACTGGAAAGAGTAATAACAGCTAAAATGGATAGCACATATAACTGAAAGAGAAAATAATGACATAATCAAGATGTTGACATTCCACAGTACTTAAAAAAAAAGGTTAAAAACTTCCATCAGTACTGGAAAGAGTGATAACAGCTACTGTACATGAAAAACTTATTTTCCTGAAAAACTGTTTTACGGAAAAGATTTTATAAATTTCATTGGGTCAAAGAATGCCAAAAGTTTCCTTATAAGGAAATGGCTAATATAACCATTACCATGTCTACTAAAACTAGTGTAGACACTAAACATAACCTTTAAAGTGATAAGAAATAATGTTGGATTATAAATAAAATCCAGTAATTCTTCTGAAATGAAAAACTCTTTTGGTCATCAAAAACTGTTTTACACAAATTTATGCAATTTTTTTACTAGTTTGATTTTGAACTCTTCAATTCATAGGTCACATCTTAAGCTAGTGATTCTGCTGAAAACTATACATTCTATCTTGTTGCAATTGATGTTTAGTCCTTTCTTCTTACTTTCCTTTTCTACCTTCTGTAGGCGTTGCTGTAGTTTCCTTTCTGCATCTGCTATCAACACTGTACCATCCACATATCTTATGCTGTTAAGGTTGTGAACACCAATAATGAATCCTGATTCTAAATCTCTCAGGATTGCCTCCCTGTAAGGGTTAAATAAGTCAGACAAGAAGACACATCTTTGTTTTATACCCCCTTTCTATGTTTATGTATTTACTCAATTCATTTTTTTATCTGTATGAAGGGGGCTTGGTTCCACTATAGGTTCTGAATCATTCTATCTTTTCCAAATAAATTGAACTTAGCAAGCAGTTTGAACCTTGGAAGTTTCTTAGATATTTAATAAAAGGGGTGTCTCAGTTGGAATTTAAAATAAAATTATAACCGTCTCACCCAACTCAAAAAGTATCTGGTTTCTTAGTAGTTGTGAATTGAAACCCTGGCTCAGGTAACATAGGGAATTCATCTACTTTGAATGAATGAAAAAAATGAACATACACCTCAAGGCAAATAAACAAGAGTGAATTCAATGATTTGATATATCCTCTGAAGTATGGAAACCAGTAAAACATTATTATCTCCAAAAAATTCTTACAATCTAAAAACATTTTCTGGCTTTAAATAACCTGCAATGGGTTGATAAGCTGTAAAAAACAAATTAGTTAATCTATCCTAGGAAATGAATTATAAGAACATTTCAGTTTCTGGATTGGCTGTCAACAGAAGTAGTCATATTAACTTACATGTATAGAACAATAAGTTTAAAGGAAAATGTGGTGTTCAGTTTTATAATGCTACAATTTCATCATTATTTTCAGTCTTCTGACCAGGTGTGGCCACAGGATTGATAGGCAGCTGAACATTTGACCAGCTCTCTTTACATATCTCAGTAGGTATTCATTCATGCATAAGTGTGTTAGGGACAAAGTAGACCTGGTCAGATATCTTAGCCAATGTCCTCCAGCTTGAAGGCTTGCTTTTATCATAAACACATGACCACTGATTTGATCAAGAAAATCCTCTGCCCTAGCCACGGACTTCTTGAATATTTAATAAAATTGGTGGTTGGAATGAGGACGTCCCAGCTGGAATTTTAAAAAAAATATATAATTGTCTCAGCCAACTCAAAGGTTTCTTGGTAGTTGTGAATTGAAACCCTGGGTCAGGTAACATGAAAAAGTCATCAACTTTGACTGAATGAAAAAAACAAACAAGCCCCAAAAGGTAAAAAAAAGAGAGTTAATTAATCTTCTCTGAAATATGGAAACCAGTAAAAACATTATTACCCCCCACCATTAATTCTTACAATCTAAAAATATTTTTTAAATAACTTGCAAAGGGTTGATAAGCCGTAAAAATCAATCAATCAATATGTAGCAGTGAAAGGTATCTTGGTATGGGGTAATGGTTGGCAAAGTTTGTCTGGTTGACTTTTACTACTTAAAAGTGAATTCAATCTTCATTTTGGGCCCCACACAAAATTTGATATTAAATAATCCAACAAGTGTTGATATATAAAATCAACCAACCTAACCTATACGGTAGTAAATGCTGGACATTTTCATTACTAGATGTTTTTTTAACATGCTGACACATGTTGAAATCCTCGCAGTATTTAGTATTGCTGAAGTTATGGTTAATATTTTTTGTCGAGATTTACAAGCTCTACATTTTGCTCAATTTTGCAAGCCAGTCAGTGAAATTGGAATAACCAAATTTGTTTGAAAAATACTTTGACAAAAATCCTACTCCACAGTTTCATAATTTCTTTAATTTAATTTAACTTTATAGGACTTCATGGTAAATAATGTTTGAAAGAAAATTTCTTTTTTTTTTCTTTTTAACAGCAAAGAATAAATTCTTAGGATTTCTTACTTTTGAGCATGCAACATACAACTGGCCATGCATAAATATTTCTTTCTAAAGCCAAATTCTAACTTTTTGAAGCATTTGGCTATATGATTTGTTTATAGTTCTCATAAACGCTGTGTGAACTGGAAACTGGATTCTTGTATATAAAAACTTAAGGAAAAGATATGCTAAAACCAATATTGCATTTTTATCAAAAAAGTATTTTAATCATTAAATTGTTTTTAAAGTAGTGGGATTATTCTTTATGTTAAATAATAAAACATTTAATTCTTCCAAAAAATTAATGAAAATTTATTGTACTAAGCTACACACCCTAGTAAAACCAACTGCACTTTGTACCCCCTTACTTGTTTGCCCTCTCCCCCAAATTTGGTTTTGATTGGTCAACATATGGCTATTTTAGAGAGTGTGAAGTACAGACAGATAAACAAAAATCACAGAATTTTATATATAGATAGGTAGCCGATGGGAGGAATTCAAGCCACAGAGATTATACAGGGCACGGCAGAAATACCTCCCTCATATACCTCCCACGTAATGGTAAGATATTAACTCAAAGAAGACACCATTACAACTTGCCTAAGTTCACTAGCACCACACAGGAGACAGTTTAAAATGGGGGAAGGATTTCTGCCACACCCTGTAGCTAATATCTTGCCATTATGTAAGAGATATATATGGGAGGTAATCCTGCTGTACCCTGTAGCTAAAATCTTGCCATTATTTGGGAGATAGATGTGAGAAGTCTTTTTTCTGTACCCTGTATTTCAACTTAGGAATGTTGAAAATATGAAGGATAGTTGATGTGGAAATTATAAGAATAGAAAGTAAAAAGAAAGATGCATAGAAACAGACACGCAACCACCTGAAGGAATAAAAAAAATAAAACTGGAAGAGAAAAAAAAATTATCTTTTGATTTTTGTCTGAAATGTTTCCAATTTTATTATGTTGGTCCACATATGTAAAATGGCCACAGAGAGTGAACCTTCCTGCCAATAACACATAATTTTGTTCTTGCCTTGTTTATAGAGGGCAGTCTGGCAAAATAGCCTGTGACATAAAACTGAGTATGCTGTAAAAAAAAAAATGCAACCTTTGTCATTTATCAAGCCTTGCTAAATGTTTGCAGAGACCAGATAGTGGATGTGAGCACAGTTGCTGTATAATGCATTTCAACAGAGAAGACAGTGATGATTGTGATTGACCATATTCCAAGCAGCTTTACAATGCTGTCAACCTACAAAATGAATTGCTGGTAAAAGCACATAATCAGGAGTTGACTATTTTGGAAAAACTTGTTCTATCCAACTGGATGCATTATGGTTTCTTTGGAAATAACTGAGTGCTATTACTTTTCAAGTACCTCTTATAACTTGCAGCATAAGTTGTACTTGAAAAATTTTGGTTCCATTTTTGTTTTAAATCCTTTAAATGACCAGTCAATGGAAACTTTTTCAATTGATCTTGTCCCAGCAGTGGCATCCTATTCATGTATATGGAATATTGTCCTGGGCTTTGTAGCAGCAATTCTGTTAAGACATTCAATTCTCTACAGTCATTGCCTTTCTGTGAATCCTGAGTTCATCAGCCTTTCTCACGTCTGACATTCTGTCATCCACCCCCAACTCCACTTCACATGAATTTTGACATCTTCAAGCAAAGAAGAACGAGTAACTCTGAACTCATGCCAACACAAACCAAATAGATTACTTTGAAAATCGCAAAAACAAATTCGACGTTCTGACTTTGAAAGTTAACTGACCATTGTGGTACAAAAGTTCACAAGCAAAACAGCAGACAAAGCTATTAGATTAGTTCCGCTAAATGTGATTGCCTTGAGGAAAGCTTGTGATGTTATTCACATAACAAGTGAAAAGGGAAGAACTCTAATACAAAAGTTGCAAATCTGTCTGATCTAGGAGACCTTGTCATGAGTACAACGTAAAGAGAGAATGTCTGGTTGTCAGCAAGAGGAACAGCCCAAGATATGAACTACGAATTGTAGGTATCAAAACCAAGCAACTACAGAAATTTAAATATCTGTGAACCGTTTTCACAGACAATAGGAAAATATGACACCAGAATTCGAAGCTTCACTGGTAATGTTAATGGTAATATTAGCCATAGCGGTCAGAGTTGCTTTTGGTTGAAAGATCTTTCTCTTAAAACAATTGTTCCTGAAAATAGGTTTCTCGGGTCCAGTAACTGCTAATGCTTTTTCTAGTATGGGGGTTTCTTTACTTGCATTTTGTTTGGAGTCATGTGGAGATGAACAATACTAAGAGATACAAAAGACAGGAAGTTGTCAAGAGCCAGGACCACCCATATCCTGAATGATTTTTTTTACAATAATGTTCACCCTGTACAAGGCCCAAGAGCCAGTTAGAGGGTTATAGAGTAAGAATCAGAGTTTATGAGGATATGTAGGAAGATATCGGTTAACCCTAGACTTGAACAGGTTAAGATTGTAGCAAGTGGGGAAGCATCTTCTTGGGAGTCAGTTCCAGTAGCTGCTAATACTCTTTCCGGTATTGATGCAGGGTTGCTTCTTTGCAATTTGTTTTGAGTCATGTGAAGATGAACAATACTTAGAACTACAAAAGATAGGAAGTTGTGGAGAGCCATGATCACCATGTCCTGAAGGTTTTTTTTTTTACAATAATTTACAAGACCCAAGAGTCATTCGAGGCAGAGGGTTACAGAGTAAGAGGTAAAAGTCAGTGTTTATGAGGAAATGTGGGGACGATAATGGTTAAGCCTAGACTTGAACAGGTTAAGATTGTAGTGAGTGGGGAAGCATCTTCTTGGGAGTAGTAGTTTATCATTAGAAGCTGCTCAAATGGAACTTATGTTTCAACAATGGAATACAAAGCGAATGAGTGTGGTTCGCTACAATGTGTCTGGCATGGTGGGTCTTAGCTGTAAAGATTAGAACTGATGGAAGTAAGGAATGTAGTCCATAGAATTAGAAACAGAGCTATGAGAGACTTGCAACATTTCATCTGTGGGAAAGGGGTTATAGGGTAGAAAATAATTCATCACCCAGAAGGCTGTGTAGATGCTTTTGGACTCTGTCGAGAGTGGAAAGTGAAGACCTGGCAGCTCCTGCCCATATATGGCAGCATTACTTCATTTTCTGGCTCTTGTGGTGGTAGAGGATACCACAAGGGTCAGGTATTTACTGGAATGGTAAAGTTGTTTATCTTTGCATACGTGGTTTGATAATTTGTCTATTATTTACTTAGTTTATTTATTTCTTTATTTGTTTGGATTAATTCAGAGATGACAGTCTGTTTCATGCTAAACACAATCGTCAAGCTATGTGTGTTGTGTTTTTGCTTGCCTATTTATATATACAGGTCAGTGATGCATTGTGGGTAGCCAATTTATTATTCTAATGTTTATTTTGGTGCAATAATGGTTGTAGTACAAACAATAAACTAATTACCAAACCACATATGCAGAGATAAACAAAAGAAAATATAGAAATAACAACCAATAATAAAATAATCAATAATAATTAAAAAGTTAACTAACCACGCTATAAAGAGGCAAAAAAAACATTCGGATCCACAATTATTCCCACTCAATAGTCCCTAAAATAATTCTGTTTGGTTTGTTTTACAGCATATCAACCACAATAGGTTATTTAATTTTTTTTTTTTTTGCTGGTAATATTTACATTTAAAAAATTACTGGTAATATTTCTATTCTTCAAAAATGTATTGCTGGTAATCATTTTTTACAATGTATTGCTGGTATTAAAACCTATTTTTACACTTTCATAAGGTTTTGAACCCATATTGGGGGGGGTAACTATTTACCCATAGCTGGGTCCCTAAAAGGTGCTACCAACCATGGTCAGGGTGGACCTGGCAACAACAGCGATTAAGAAGTGGTTCCACACTCCTCAAAACCTCCTGATGAGAGGCCGTGCTGTTGGACGTAGGTTATCATCTTATCCAGGATGCGGATGTAGTTTATTGTCATACCAGGATGGTAGAATATTTCAAAACTGTTACCGCCCACCAAAATAACCGTTAGTTTAATACAATAGACTATCCACAATGCATCACTTCACCAACCTGTATATGTAAATAGTCAAGCATAAACACAATGCACATTAAACAGACTGCTGCCTCTGGGTGTTGACTTCAGTGTCCACTTTTGGCCGAGTGGTTAGAATGTTCACTTTCTGACCCAGGTTCGAATCTCACCATGACTAGTTTGTCAGGAAGGAGATTTCCTGATGTTATTGGTCTGAAGGGGGACATCCCAGTGTACGGTACCTTTGGAAAGTGCATGAAAATCATACCACGAGTTGACCTAAGCCTTGTGTGTGAAATTGGGTAGACGGAACCCTTCGGGGCTGTCGATAACTGTGCTAGCACAAAGCCACAAGTCATCATGGCCGAGGGCTTGAGCATGCTGGCCTTGTTCACATTGTTGATCACGCAAGATAACATGCTCTCTCCCAGAAACTGTAACTAAGGTCTGCTCAGCATAGTTGCAATATAAATCACAATAAACTACAGGTGGGCTCTGTGGGTGTTGAACAAACACAAAATGTGCCTGAGTGAGCATCAGCAATAGGGATTGGCTAGCTGCGCTAATAGACGGGTATCCTTGAATACAAGCGGCCAGCTATTTTATATATATATATATATATATATATATATATATGTATATATAAATAAAAAGGAAAGAACAGTAAGATATAAAATCCGGTGTTCTTATAGATATTTTTTTTTTAGCTTCCATTTCTGAAACATGGTCATCACTGTGTAGCGGTAAAACCATATTTTAAATCTATTAATTTATAATATATATATATATATATATATATATATATATATATATATATATATATATATATATAAGGGAGTCACTGTGCAGCATGTTTTATTTTGGGGGGGGGCTGGGGGTAGAGCTGCCCTGGTTGGCACACACTCTAGCTATACCAATGATGGTAATAGCCCTCCATTGTGTATTAGATCAAGAAAAGAATCTTAAATAAACACTAGGTATAAATTCCTGATAGCAACTCTTGCTCATTTACACCCCCTGTTTGTAATAAAAGACCAAAAAAAGTAATTAAGCAACAAAAACAGATTGCTAGCTAGAAAACAGCAGAAGTAAGGAGAACGGATGGAGAAAAAGGTTGGTTAAATGGGGGCCTAGAGGATATAAAATGAAGCAACAAAGCTAGAACAGAATTTTGAGAGATGTGATATTTCTTTTCTTTTTTTCTGTTAGTTCATCGAATACAACACTCAAGGGCCACTCAACATAGAGAGTTACTGAGTGAGATTGTTTCAAGGGATATGGAAGGAGGTAATAAGAAATGCATACTATGAAGACATGTAGGATAGATATACATTGACCCTGGACATAAAGAGACCAAAATTGTAGTTGCTAGTGAAATATGCCTGGTTCACACTCCTTCCTGGTTTTTTGAACATTAAAGGTTTATCCCTTGTTTCCTGTTTAGGATTGGGTTTCCAGTTCCTTCAAAAGTCGTTTTTATTCTCTTTCACTTCCAGCAGGCCCTTGTGTCCTAGTGACATTATTATCTTGACCCTGCACATAAAGAGACCAAGATTGTAGCAGCCAGGGTAGCATGCTCAGTTCACTCTCCTCCCTGGTCCTTTGAACAAGAGTAGAGGTTTATCCCTTGCTTCCTGTTTAGGATTGGGTTTTTGGTTCATTTAAAAGTTTTTTCCTCCTGTTTCACTTCCAGTAACCCTTTATATTCTAGTTGCATTATTGCCTTGGTGTGAAATGATTAAAAAAAAAAAAGCATCCTCTCAGGAGATATCTCCACAAAGTAACAGTTCTGGGGAAGAAGCTGTTACTTTGTGGAACTTGTCTGAGTGGAATTTGCTCCTTATCAAACTGATGAAGGATATGAAGATGGTTTGCTACTGTGGACATGACATGATAGATTCAAGCTCTGAAGGAACTGAACTGGTGGAACGAAGGAATATACTTTGCTTGAAAATCTGCCATGAAAATAGCAATCGAGCAGTGAGCAGCTAGCAATGTTTTGTCTGTGGGATAAGATTTGCAGGATGGTAAGTTCTGTGTAAACACTTTTGAACATTGTCAAGATTGGAGAGTGAGGATTGGGCAACAGCAGCCAAAGATATGGCAGCAATAATCCATTCTTGGCCTGATTTGATTCTTCTAAAGATAAAACGTTGCAGCAGGAGACAGGTGTTTTTTGGAATGATAAAAAGGAACTGACCATTCTTCTAGCAATTTTTGCAATGGCACAAATATACACATTCCATTTGAGGCTTGGAGTGAGCTTTAGACCCAGTAGATGTTCAAAGCGAGGAGCCTTTTTGAGGTTATGACCACTCATCAGAATTGGTGAAGATTTAGGGTCAGCTCAGTAGTGATGAAATATTACTAATTTAGAATTGGATATATTGAATGATACCAGCTAGTCTTTTCCTGATTGAGAGATAGGTCATAGGAGAGATCAACTGTCATGATAGCCATAGAAGGTGGTGGAAAAAAAAGGTAACTAGAGTTGTAGATGAACTAAGTGAATCAGATATTGTTCCATCAGGTCCTATACATACTCTGGTGATCATGCTGGCTAGAAAAGTTGTTAAAGATCTTCTTGTGTATTTTGAACCATACACGCATCATGCAGGTTGGCATTATCATGGTGGAACTGTATATTGTCTTCCCTATCTGTCTATATTTCTGATAAGGTATTGTAATTATTTACACTATTTACATTATTGTCCCCATCTTTGTTGCCATATTCACAAAGATTTGGCTATTGTATGCTTCAGTCGTCTTCTGATTGGAATTTCAAACTGAACCCTTTATTTCATCCACCAGGGTAGATTGTTCTAGTTCCACATGCCATGCCTCTTCTGGATGACTCAGTATCAGTTATCTCCCTTTTAACTCAACTCTCCAAGATTTTGTTCACCTCTGCTGAAGCCAGGTATTGAACTCACAACTCTTTGGGTCAAGTCACCGAATTCAACCGATGCTTTTATGCACTAGACCATATGTCTTTCTGTTGCACGAATCGCAACAGAATGGATTGAACAATTTTCTGGATATACTTGGTGCTGTTTAATGTTCCCTACACAAACATGAAAGGCGAGCAAGTATTTTAACTCATGGAAACCAATATTGGCAGGGGTAGGGTCTGTGAGTCCGGGGCAAATACAACTTGGAAGATGTAGTTCCCCAGGTTGACATAGCACATACAAATGCTTATCACTACCAGAAAAGCAGAACATAGATTAATCACTTGATCCCTCAAGTAATCCTTTGCTACAAGCCCTCATGTCAACACTCCATAATTGAACAGTTCTCCTCTCTTTAGTTTGACTCAGCTGCGAGATGTAGATCAAACTGCTCCAAAGAAGAATGTCTTGAGACATTCTGGCTCCCTTATCACAAAAGCAAGCCTGAGGAATGTTAGGCACTATTTTTGCTGTCTGTTTTTTCAAAAAATATAGCTGCTTCTGCACAAACTTAAACCACTTTAAACAAATCCTATGCATGGATAATCTAACTGTTCACTCTATCTTAAATATTACTAGACGTACCTTGAAACTGATAGGAAATCCATTATCCTAGGCTCTATTATAGTTAGCTTGGCATAAAGGGGACATCGGTTCAACTTTGCCAAAAGGTATATTTTCCTTATTAAAGACTCATGAAAACCAAGACTGGTAGACAAAGAATATAAGAAATAGTGTCAGGCTATAAATAGAAGTCCATTAATTTAAAATTTCAGCATCTCCCCTCCTTCATGCACATGTGTAATTACATCAATATACTCATCACTTTAGTCCAATGAAGTCCAAAAGGACAAAATGCTTAACATAAAAAAGTTCTGATTTATAAAAATTTATATATTGTTTTCTCATATATATATATATATATATATTGCTCTTCTGCCGAATTGAATAAAGCTCTCTGTGCCACTGACATATTTCGCATAGAAAATGCTAAAATTTCCCATCCTCTCTGGCATGAAACGATAGCCTAGGGGCAGAATCTCTGATTGATACTGAATCAGTCAGGTTTTAGTCCCAGTTTGAAGCAAGTGGACATCTAGCCACACTGACAAGCTGTGATACAGCAAAACAGTCTGTCTGTGGATGACAATATATATGCTCCCGGGAAATCCGGTTGAGCTCTCTTGAGAAAACTGAATTGAGCTCTCCAGGCCACTGATGTATTTCACCTAGAAAATGTTAAAATTTCCCTTCCTCTCTGCTGTGCAATGATAGCCTAGGGGTAGAATCTCTGACTGATACCAAATGGTTGGGTTTTGATCCTGGCTTGAAGCAATCGGTCGTCTAGCCACACTGAAGAACTGTGATACAGAGAAAACAGTCTGTCTGTGGATGAAATTATATATATATATATATATATATATATATATATTGTGAGTGACAAATGAGCTCTTTTATATATATATATATATATATATATACACACACACACACACACACACACACACACGGTGGAGTAATCGATAACGGTTTGGATTGAGGAATTGGAGAGCCGAGTCCGATTTACATTCACTTAAGTGCTAATACCCTTGGGAAAGGTGTGAATCCTCTTCTTCTCCCTCCAACTATGGGTAAATAGCAGGACAGACTGGGTTCTATAGCCTTGGATGGCAACTGGTCTAGGAGAAGGACAACTCTGAATTCAAAACCTGCGTAGGGTCGTTTGGGGACCTTGTGGCATCCGTTGCATCAGGTCCCTGTATTCGTCCCTCCAAAAAGTGTGGATGGCCCTGCACAAAGCCTTCACCACTATAATCAAATCTCATGTGTCGGTGTCGGGCTCTCAGTTCCTAGGAACTGATCTGCCTGACCCACATACGTCGAATTCATCGGGAGAGTCAATCACACACACACACACACACACAACATTAGTTCATTTGTCACTGGCAATTATTTATATACAATTCACAAGCCATATTTAAAACGTGCAGCATTCTAGAAACTTTGGCTGCAGATGTTTGTCCAAAGTGAATGTATGCCAGGCAGTGCACATTTTCAATACGGAAAGCAAATCAATAAACATCTATCTTCTCATCACCATTGCAACAGTTGTAAAGATTCCAAATAGAGAAATCAAATATTTTGCTTCCATGCTCAGTTTTAATTTTGCCCATTTCTGACAATTACACTCAGCTCATCAATACAAGGATTATTTCATATTGTCCTCACACAGGAAGAAGACACATGAAGCAACAGAAATGTGGTTCTACAGAAGGATGCTGAGAATAACATAACATGTGCATAATAAGGAAGTTTTAAAGAAAACAGAAAAAAAGGAAAACATGTGGAAGAGGTAGATGAAATTTCTAGGGTACTAATGAGGAAAGAGAGTTTGGAAAATGTGATATTCACAGGACGAGGAACAGAGTAAAACAGCATGGAATTAAAACAATCTATTCATGTGAACTAAGTAATGGGTTCAGTTCTAAATTCCAACATATATCACCTGAAGATGTACCAAGTGTACAATGGCTGAAACATTGTGAATCTGGCAATAAAGATGAGGACAACAGTTTGATTGATTGACATGTTTTTCTGTTTATTTTAGTTTCAGCAAAAACATGTCAGATTTATAAAGATGTTCCAGCTTGTTCTGTACTTAATGATTTTGTCAGATATAATCCATATTTTCAATTCACAAATGCTATATCTAGAAAAAGTCAATAGGTTTCACTCCAGAAAATAAGTACAAGCGAAAAGCAAAATAATTGTGCATTTAAAATTAAAAAATGCTTACAGTAAGTTAATAAAACTAAAAAAAAAAAGAAATGATCATTTTATGTGAGGACTAGCAGCATGGCCCAGCGTTGCCTGGCGCTTGATTAAAAAATCGTACAACTTATACAGCAATCGCTATCACTTGACTTAAAATATTTTGGCCCTTCCTTGCCTTTAAAGGAGTGCCCTTTTCTGTAATGATGTTGCTACATGCCTTACTTCTTGCTTATCTCACACTGCAAATTTTTTCTAAGCTCTATACTAAACATTAAATCTGTTACGAAAATAGAACTAAACAAAATGAACACAAAACGATCAGCTTTAAAAAAGGACTCGTAACTGGAAAAAACGAATGAAAAAAGAATGTTAACAACAAATACTTTTTCACACCCAACCCAGTTCTGTGGAATCAGAATCAACGTTGAGTTTAAGCAAGCGAATGAGCCAATTGGAGTAAAGTGTCATGCAGATTTAAATTTTTCCCACTTGTGATGAATGTAGGTATCGATTTTTTTTGCATACTAGCATGCTAGTTAACATTCATGTCAGTCAACTGTTGGCTCTCACACTGGCCAATAGAATCTTCCTGCTTATTCATGGCAGCCAGCTATATGCTCTGGCCAGTAGAAAATGGCCGCAAACTACATGAAAACTGTCGTAGAAGCATGAAAAATTGATTATTTCCACTATCGATGGGAGTTGGGAAAAGCAAAGTCAGTCTTGATCTTCCAACTAACTTGGAGCATGTGCATGTAAATTTTGGTGCAAATCTGTCGAAAATTGTGGCAGCGCATTCGTTACACACACACACACACACACACATCCTGCCTTTTATAGATAGAGATTAGGTAAAAATATGAAAACAGGTATCTTTAAAATTTAGTATCTGATTTAGCAACCCAACTTTTAATACTTGATTTAGTTCCCCAAACTTTTTTGTGATTCCTTGTTTGATTAATATCATTTCTTTTATATTTTAGTTGCTTAACCTCTTTACGTTCAAAACGCTCAAATCCCCCTCATAAATATTGTCTCTTCAAGTCTCATTGTTTGTGTGATTACCTGTATTATTTGCAATGATGCAGAGTTACCAGAGGATGGAAAGTGCGACATTGACATTCAAAGATGTATTGGGATGGCCAAAGATGCATTCCAAAAGCAAAGCAGAGTATTAAGAGACAGGAAAATTTCGTTAAAAACAAAGAAAAGGGTACTGGACTGTTACGTGATATGCAGTGTAAATATCTGGGAAGTATTCTAACAGAGGACGGAAAGTGTGACACTGAGATCCGAAGACGTATTGGGATGGCCAAAGATGCATTCCAAAAGCTAAGCAGAGTATTAAGAGACAGGAAAATGTCGTTAGAAACAAAGAAAAGGGCACTGGACTGTTACGTGATATGCAATGTAAATATCTGGGAAGTATTCTAACTGAGGACGGAAAGTGTGACACTGAGATCCGAAGACGTATTGGGATGGCCAAAGATGCATTCCAAAAGCTAAGCAGAGTATTAAGAGACAGGAAAATGTCGTTAGAAACAAAGAAAAGGGCACTGGACTGTTACGTGATATGCAATGTAAATATCTGGGAAGTGTTCTAACAGAGGACGGAAAGTGTGACACTGAGATCCGAAGACGTATTGGGATGGCCAAAGATGCATTCCAAAAGCTAAGCAGAGTATTAAGAGACAGGAAAATGTCGTTAGAAACAAAGAAAAGGGCACTGGACTGTTACGTGATATGCAATGTAAATATCTGGGAAGTGTTCTAACAGAGGACGGAAAGTGTGACACTGAGATCCGAAGACGTATTGGGATGGCCAAAGATGCATTCCAAAAGCTAAGCAGAGTATTAAGAGACAGGAAAATGTCGTTAGAAACAAAGAAAAGGGCACTGGACTGTTACGTGATATGCAATGTAAATATCTGGGAAGTATTCTAACTGAGGACGGAAAGTGTGACACTGAGATCCGAAGACGTATTGGGATGGCCAAAGATGCATTCCAAAAGCTAAGCAGAGTATTAAGAGACAGGAAAATGTCGTTAGAAACAAAGAAAAGGGCACTGGACTGTTACGTGATATGCAATGTAAATATCTGGGAAGTGTTCTAACAGAGGACGGAAAGTGTGACACTGAGATCCGAAGACGTATTGGGATGGCCAAAGATGCATTCCAAAAGCTAAGCAGAGTATTAAGAGACAGGAAAATTTCGTTAGAAACAAAGAAAAGGGCACTGGACTGTTACGTGATATGCAATGTAAATATCTGGGAAGTGTTCTAACAGAGGACGGAAAGTGTGACACTGAGATCCGAAGACGTATTGGGATGGCCAAAGATGCATTCCAAAAGCTAAGCAGAGTATTAAGAGACAGGAAAATTTCGTTAGAAACAAAGAAAAGGGCACTGGACTGTTACGTGATATGCAATGTAAATATCTGGGAAGTGTTCTAACAGAGGACGGAAAGTGTGACACTGAGATCCGAAGACGTATTGGGATGGCCAAAGATGCATTCCAAAAGCTAAGCAGAGTATTAAGAGACAGGAAAATGTCGTTAGAAACAAAGAAAAGGGCACTGGACTGTTACGTGATATGCAATGTAAATATCTGGGAAGTATTCTAACAGAGAAGGGAAAGTGTGACACTGAGATCCGAAGACGTATTGGGATGGCCAAAGATGCATTCCAAAAGCTAAGAAGAGTATTAAGAGACAGGAAAATCTTGTTGCGAACAAAGAAAACAGTACTGCTATGTGATATCTGTCCTCCTGTATGGCAACGTATGCTGGACAATCTCCTCAAAGATTAAGAAGAGACTTGAAGCAACAGATTGTGGTTCTACAGAAGGATGCTAAGGATACCATGGGCCAAACATGTGAACAAGAAGGTTTTGGAGAGAATGGAAACAAAGAGAAAACTTATACTTAACATCAGGAAGAGGCAGTTGAAATTTCTGGGGCATATAATGAGGAAGGAGGGCTTGGAAAATTTGATGCTCACAGGATAGATAGAAGAAGAGGTAGAGGGGGAAAGCAATGTGCGACATACTTAATGGGCTTGAGCAAATGGGTGGCAGAACAGGGTCTGGGAGAAATAAAAAAAGACAAAACTTATTAAGAACTACAAAGGACAGGAAGATGTGGAGAGCAATGATCCTCTATGTCCTGAAGGGTCATGATATATAAACAAAGAAGATATATGGGGTGGGTTACAGCAGGTTGAATATTGTGAGCTAATATTTATGGGATGCGTTTGAGTGGGTCAAATGTTAAAGGTTTAAACAAAAACAAAAGTTTAAATATCTGTGAATGTGAAGTGTTTTTACAGGGGACAAAAAATGCTACACCAAAATCTGAACCCATATTGGAATAATGAAAGATGCATTCTAAAAGCTAAGCAAAAGTCATAAGAAACAAGAAAATTTCATCAGAAACAAAGAAAAGAATGCTGGACTGTTATGTAATATCAGTCATCCTATATGCCAGTGAATGATGGATAATTTACTCAAAGATGAAGAGAAAACTGGAGGCAACAAAAATATGTTTCTACAGAAGGATGCTGAGAATTTCATGGATGGAGCACATAAGCATCAAATAAGTCTTATGGAAAATTAAACAAAGAAGACTGAAAAAGATAGCTGAAATTTCTTGGACACATGAGGAAAGAGGGTTTAGAGTATTTGGCACTCACAGAACATATTGAAGGAAAAAGGGACAGGGGAAGGCTGAAGGCTACACGGGGATAAGAAGTTGTAGCAAGCCATTATTGCTCATGTCTTGAAGAGACAGAAGAAGAAGAATATGAAGAAGAAGAAAAAAAAGAAGAAGAATATGAAGAAGAAGAAGAAAAAGAAGAAGAATATGAAGAAGAAGGATAAGAAGAATAAGAATAAGAATATGAAGAAGAATCAGAATAAGAATCAGAATAAGAATCAGAATAAGAATCAGAATAATAAGAAGAAGAATCAGAATAAGAATTAGAACAAGAATCAGAGGAATAAGAATCAGAATAATCAGAAGAATAAGAATCAGAATAATAATAAGAAGAATCAGAATAAGAATCAGAACAAGAATCAGAGGAATAAGAATCAGAATAATCAGAAGAATAAGAATCAGAATAATAATAATAAGAATCAGAATAAGAATCAGAACAAGAATCAGAGGAATAAGAATCAGAATAATCAGAAGAATAAGAATCAGAATAATAATAAGAAGAATCAGAATAAGAATCAGAACAAGAATCAGAAGAATAAGAATCAGAATAATAATAAGAAGAATCAGAATAAGAATCCGAGCAAGAATCAGAGGAATAAGAATCAGAATAATCAGAGGATAAGAATCAGAATAATAATAAGAAGAATTAGAACAAGAATTAGAGGAATAAGAATCAGAAGGTTAAGAATAAGAAGAATAAGTGGAATACAAATAAGAAGAATTGGAATTTTGAAAATGAAAGTTTTGCTGACTGGGTCGACCACAGATAAGTGAAACTGGAGATGTTTACATCCTCATTGCTAATTTCATGGATGGTGAGTTCTTATTGTATTTATCTTGTTTTGAGAAAAGTTTCTAGAAAGAAAGGAAAATATTGCTTTGAGAAAGAGAAAGAAAATATATATGTCGTAATTACCTGGCTGAGAAAAAACAAAAACTCCAGCTGACACCTACATTATAAGTACACAATGTAAGATCCATGAGAAACTTTGGTAAAACCAATTTAGTATATTTAACCCTTTGAGGCCAAAATCTGGATTCGGATGCTTACAGTCCTGGAGTGCCTGAAGGCTCCCTCAACAGGGGAACACTGTATTTTAATACGCCGCATTAGTACCCATCATATAATCAATTATCGGCACCAGAAATATACAATATTCTAACACTTTGAAAAAGTTGTATATTTTCAAAGTTCTAACTCATAACCAATGGTACTAAGGGAGTTAAAGCAAAAATAAATGCTGAAATCAAAATGTTGATTAAAAAAAGTACGATGTAACTCAAAGCAAGAATAATGGTATAATCAAGATGCTGACATTCCACACAACTCCAAACAAGGAATCAGTTAATATTACCAATAAAGATGAAAACAGATATCACACTTAGATCCCATCACTATGGCCAAGAACTGAAGAGAAGAATAACTAGGGTATCACTGGTTGTTCACTCAATGAAAGCCGAAAGTTTCCTTGTAATGGAACAGCTAATGTTACCATTACCATTTTAAGAGAATAAGTAAACTTACCAAAGATAATCCTGAAAATACCATGACTACAACCTCTGGTGATGAAGTTTATATAAACAGTAATAAATTTGATCAGTAGTAACAGCTGGCTAGTGGCTAAAGTAACACTGGTTCTTCAGTCAATGAAAGCCGAATGTTTCCTCATAAGGAAACAGCGAATGCTACCATTACCGTTTTAAGAGAAATATTTCCTTTTAATCTTACCAAAGATAATCCTGAAAATACCACAACTACAACCTCTGGGTGATGAAGGTTATATGAACAGCAATAAATTTAATCAGTGTTAACAGCTGGCTAGTGGCTAAAGTAGTTGAATATTTCCCACTGGTGATTGTGTTTAGAGCATTGATTAAAAAAGGAAAAAAAATCCAGAATTTTTAAAACAAAAGATTATCTTAAATCAGAAAATCAATCTGACAGACTTCAGTTATTATTTCTTCTCATTAAATATAAAGTTGAATTTAGCAAATATCAAGACAAGTTGGCTTCTGCCACTTGAAAGATCAGCACATCAGTGTTTACTCCTAGATAGAGAGCTACTGTGAAAATGATAATGATGAATGGTGTAAGTGATATCAAAGAAAGAGGCGGCCATAAGAAGTGAAAATTATGAGGATAGATAATGATTGACATTTGACTTGAAGATGTTAAGATTATTATTTTCAGGGAAGCATCTGCATGAAAATCTGTTTGATACAGTAGCAGTTCTTGGGAAAAGGCAGGCTAAATAAAAATTTTTTTTCCTTACATTTGAAATACAGAGGAAATGAGGACAATTTGAATCCTGGGAAGAAACATGGTGTGTCCTAATTGAAAAAAATCTGAATTGATGGAGCTAAAGAATGGAGTTCATCTGAATAGTTGTCATGGAAATAGTGATGGGCTTGCAATATTGAAATTGTGAGAGAAAAGTGGCAAATTCCCCCGAAAGAGTACATAAATGGTTTTGAACTTGATCAAAGTTAGAAATTGATGATAGAGCAGTTTCAGACCAGATATGGCAGCAAAAGCTCCATTTTTGGTCTAATCTGACTCTTGTAAAGATAAAGTATGGCAGACAGTGTGAGATACATTGAGAGTTACCAGAACAAATTAAAGAGTGAACACAAAAGCTGGCTATAATCCTATTATAAAAGTGTTTGTCTCTTTGTTAGTTTGCATGACCATTATGCCCTGCCAATACCTCACACATAATGGACTTTCTGGTTTTAGTGAGAAAATGAAAGAAAGAAGATTTTAATGTCTCCTGCCAATACCTCATAAACAATGGACTTGACTACTTGAGAAGTGGGGAAAATCCACTACTTGGGTTCAGTAAGAAAATGTGAGAAGAAAAGAAAGATGGGAAGATAGAAATGTGTAATGCCTGTTTCAGTGAAATGGAAAAAGATGTCAATCTCAAACCTTTTCATTTGTACCCACTTCTTAAAATAATGACCAGCATTCAGACATTAACTTAAGAATTAGGATTCATCATAAAATTCGAATAGGAAAACTGAAATTTTCAAGGGTCTTTCTATAATAAGTCTCTCAAGTGTGCATGTTGGTAGAGGTAATTCACAGTGTTTAAAATAACAAGTAATCTACTCAAACCCATGTATCCTCTAAAATAAGGTTTAGACAAAGAAGAAATATATATATATATATATATATATATATATATATATATATATATATATATAAATAAAAAGGAAAGAACAGTAAGATATAAAATCCGGTGTTCTTATAGATATTTTTATTTTTACACAATAGTGCTCTATGTAAATTTAAATTTACAGAGCATTAATATTATAAATTAATAGATTTAAAATATGGTTTTACCGCTACACAGTGATAACCATGTTTCAGAAATGGAAGCTAAAGCCCCTGAATTTAATTTTGTTATTAAACCAAAGACATTAGTTCCATTTCCTCATCAAGCGAATTTTGGAGTAACTTACTTTTTAAAATTTACGGTTGTTAAATTATGAATCTTTCCTGGGCCATTAACAACCGTAAATTTTAAAAAGTAAGTTACTCCAAAATTCGCTTGATGAGGAAATGGAACTAATGTCTTTGGTTTAATAACAAAATTAAATTCAGGGGCTTTAGCTTCCATTTCTGAAACATGGTTATCACTGTGTAGCGGTAAAACCATATTTTAAATCTATTAATTTATAATATATATATATATATAGATATATATATATATCAATAAAGACAAAAGGAAAATTTATTATAGCCAAAATGTTTTGTTCTCCAAAGGACTTTCTCAAGGCAAACGTAAGAATTTTAATTTGCACAATTATTTATAAACAAAAGTAAAAACGTTGGTAGTTTTTTTAAATTTTTTAACTTAAGAGATGCTCAGATATTCATCAGTTTAACTGAAAAGTCGAGGTAAATTATGGAGGATACTTAGTGACGTAATTTAATGTCTAATAAATGAAAGTGAGCAAATAATGTTGCAGAAATTATTTTATGCAATTAATATTTAAACTATTTTAGTATTGTATAAATTTGTGTATTATACATTTTAAATAACAGGAAGTTAGGAATTTCACCATTTTCTTTTAATTTTTTAACATTTTTAGACTCATGTATGTCTGAAAAACTCCAGGGCAATTGTCCTTTTACAGATATATTTTAGTTATAGTTGAAATTTTACACACACACATACATACATACATAAATTCATTCACTATGTTTTTATTTATTTTATTTGTTTATTTTTTAGTGATTTTATTTATTTATCTACTCAGTGCTCATTTGTTTATGTAGGTGTAATGGAAGAAAAAGCAAAAAGAGCCATCTTTATAAATCACCATTTGCTGATAGAAGATATTTTATTATCATGTTTTAATTTTACTGAAACGTAAATCTAATGTTTGCTTGTGTTTTTCTCTAAGGTTTAATTCTGAATGAACAGACACACAGTTCTGGTGTGGGTTTGATGAAATCATTAACACCAACTTAAGACAACAAATACATTTACTATGTTATATATATATATATATATATATATATATATATATATATATATGTATATATATATAAAATGGAATAATATAAATATATATATATATATATATATATATATATACACTATCTTTATTATAGTATATTACATTCGAACATATGTAACCGCAACATAAATGCATTCATGTTTCAATGCATATCAGTGCATCTCATCATTATGGGTCTATTGTTGTATTGAGCCATATTTTTTAATTAATGTCATAAACATTTGAATTTATATTTATATTTCATTTATATATATATATATATATATATATATATAAAATGCAGGATGTGTGTGTGTGTGTAACGAATACATGTAGAATACAGTAGAAAATGGCCACAAACTACATGAAAACTGCTGT
>OZ038503.1:67745055-67797555 GCA_964036315.1 Acanthosepion esculentum | reverse complement strand
AGTGAGGATTGTAAGATGAGATCACTATTAGATTGGCTGACCTTTTAGATCTAGCTCTTGCTTCTTGAAGACGATTCAGACAACCAGATTGAAAACTGCTGAGTCCACTAAAACACATTGATCTCCATTCTACCTGCTCCAAGGCTAAGCGCTCAAGGGTGTTATCAGGTATATTGACAGCTGACATACATACATACATACATACATGAGGTGGTACTGAAAAGATTCACTGCCAAGCCCACTAACCATAATCTAACCAAATTATCAAGCATTTGAGTAGGGCTTCTTTTAAACACTCCTTCTGTGTGTGTGTGTGTGTGTGTGTGTGTGTGTGTGGGTGTGTGTGTGAGAATATACATGCATGAAATTATGCTGAACCAAGAGGCTGTTGCCTAAATAAAAAAGTAATAAAGATTTCTGATTGATCAAAATGAGATTCAGACTGACAAATTTCTACTACCCCATTATATAATTGTATATTATACATGCCCACCTACATGCATGCACCATATATATATATATATATATATATATATATATATATATATATATATATATATATTTTAAACACATATCGTTGACACAGAAAAATAGACCTAAAAACATCTTTTACTTTCAAACCATTATTGAGAATTGTATGAGGATTTGCCTTGGATTCATTTCAAAAAAGGCCAAATGAATTTCTTGCTTTTAAGCCATTCTGATAATGAGAAAAGGATTTACCTTTAATTCGTTACCAGAAAGCTGGGAAAATACATTAACAAATTTTGAATCAAACTAAGAATTATAAAGAAAAGATACCTGAATAAATAATAACAACTTTTTTTAAAACTCATTCATTTTCTTTAATCACAAGAAATGCCAGTTTAGGGAAAAGGAGGGATTATGATTCATTATCTCAGCATACACACAAATACACATTTCTTTCTTTTGTTTTTGGATCTGATGAAGCCTTGAAAGGTGAAACAAGTAATCAAATCTAGTTTCAATGAAACATTTTCCATTTGTCAAATTTCTTAAAAACTTCTATAATCCTATTTTAAACACACACACACACACACACACACACACACACACACACACACACACACACACATACATACATACACAGAGACTTAGTCTTGCTCCATCGATAATGATTTGCTTCACGATACAAAGGGAATCTCCAATGCTAAAATTACTTTTGGAACTGATTATTTCAAATCAGACTGCCAAAATTATTATGAGAATTGCAATGATTTTCAATTTCATACAAAACTAAAAAATTCACCAACTTTTCACACAATCATGAGTCCTACATTTGAGCATATGATCTCCATTTTGAAGTTTCTCAGTGAAAAGATATCATTGAATGAGACACATAGAATTGGATGGCAATTAAATAATTTCATAATTAACCTAACACTCTTTCTGTCTGGATGATTTTAACAAGAGATAGAAAGATTAAAAAAAAGGATTATCAATTAAAAAATTAAATAATTGTCTGACTATTCAATGGAACATGGCTTTATACTGATAATAGTAATATTAGCCATTTCCTTATGAGGAAACATTCGGCACTCATTGACTGAGTAACCAGTGCTACTTGAGTTACACTTTTCTTTACTCCTTGGCCGTTGGGTAAGGATCAAAGTGTAGTATCTGTTCTCAGATCGCTCACTTAATGATCACCTTTTGGCTGAGATTCGATCACTGATACATGCCTGGCACAGGGATTCATCCCTGGTAGTATCACGGCTATGACCAGCTTTGACAAGCTATGACCAGCTCTGACCAGCTTAGACCAGCAAAGTCCAGCGGCCCGGGTGAAAACACTCGGGTCCCCATGTTAAAAACCGACCTTGTGTCACAACCTGACTCAGTGGGGGGGGGGGGTCAAGTAGATACCAAGTGTAGTATCTGTCCTTGGGTGGATAAACTACATTTAACCATCTATTGTCATTCTGTCTTCGAACAGATTGCCATTCAGTTGTGTCTTTATATATATATATATATATATATATATATATATATATATATATTGTGTATTCAGGCAGCAATCCCTCTTTTATACATATTTTGTCAAAGGTGACTGAAAAGGTACTGTGATTAAGCATTTTATATAATTTTTTTCTTGTGTTTGTTCAAAATTTCTGCATATCCAAGTGCTTTTGGCTATTCTTTTAGTCATTATAATTTTTTTTAACTAAGTGAGTTTTTTTTATTTATGTGCCTGAAGTTATAGGAATGTTTTGTTTTTTTTCCAAACATGGTCAGCACATTGTTGCCATGTTCATAGTTAATGTGATTGAGTCTCTTTTATTTTTTTAAGCTTTTCACCCCAAGCAAGGCGGGAGTGCCACTAGCATGCAATGAGTTACAGGGAGTGGGAGCAAGAGTAAAGAGGCATGAAAGAGGAAAAGATGAAGAGTAGGACAGGGAATAGAGTAAGGCATCTGGAGATGTAGATTGATATTGCATTTGAATAGTTGGAGATTATAGCTATCAGGGAAGCAACTAAGAGGAAGGGAGTTCCACAGATGGGAAGTGCAAGACATGAAGCTATTGGAGTAGAAGAGATGTCTACATTTAACTACAACTCTTTGTAACCCCTTGCATGCTAGTGGCTTCCCGCCTTGCTTGGGGTGGAATGCTTAAAAAAAAAAAAAATAGATCTCACTTAAATACTCATGGAGACCTACCAGACCCTATTTGCAAGTTACTCGTTGATAATACAAATATAATAGCATTGTCTACATGTAAAAAAAGCTAAAAATAATGGACGCCTTAGTATTAAAAACAAAAAAAGCAACACTCAATAATATCAACTATGAACATGGACACAATATGTTGACTGTGTTTTGAAAATAAAACATTCTATAATACTAAATACTTACATAAAAAAATCCATTTCCAGTTAACAGTAAATATAATTCATCCTTGAGAATAGCTAAAGGTACAGCTGAAAGCGCTTGGAAAAATAAAACATTTGGAAAGTTTTTGTATAATTTATCTATGAAAAAGAAAAAAATTATCACACGAGAAATTATATAAAAAAAAACTTAAAGCACCTTGTCGGTCATATTTAATGAAGGTTGCATATATATAAATAAATATATATATATTTGGTGTGCTTATAAGTGCTCAGCCTGACCAAAGCAAGTTGATCAAATTGAGAACTTTCCAGCATGCCATTGTGTGTAATAAGATAAAAACCAGAAATAATAACTCGTAATCACTTCAACTTGTAGCTAAAAGTCTCACGCGAAGAAGCGATCATCATGCGACTGAGTTAAGAAGCTGGGTTCATTGTTTATCTATAAATACCAATGCACACACATTCCATTCATCAATCAAGAGATAGAACAGGATGGTTTCAACCACCACCCCACCTTATCACACCCTGACCTCGGCTTTTGATTATCTACAGTGACAGAAACCAATACATTTTTGGCTGATATGGAAACAGCTGTATATTAGGAGTCATTCATTGATTCTATTTCTTTAGACTTAATTCTGTCTCCTCTTTGATTAGTATGAGTGTCTTCTTTAGATTTGGCTTCTGTTCGATGGGGGTTAGCAAAAAATCAAATAGGAGAAAATATTTTAGAT
This sequence comes from Acanthosepion esculentum, assembly GCA_964036315.1. Classification (NCBI taxonomy): domain Eukaryota; kingdom Metazoa; phylum Mollusca; class Cephalopoda; order Sepiida; family Sepiidae; genus Acanthosepion; species Acanthosepion esculentum. The sequence goes on along the minus strand of OZ038503.1, from coordinate 67,793,964 downwards.
TATGCCACATTTTCAAGCAAAGAGGGTGGGGTCTGCCTCCTTAGAAAATCAGTTAAAAAAATCTTGGCTTTTAACTGAGCTCAAACTCCAACCTTCGATTACACAAATGCCTAACTTATTCACATAGAGTGTTAGAATTTAATTTGAGAACAATATTTTACAAGTTCACATTCTCGCTATTTTTTCTATCCTCACTCCAACCTCTTTTTACCTTCAAAACCGGCTCACAAGGCCTTCATTCTTATCAGAGATAAGAATATATTTTCTGACTAATGAGAGCGCTGGAAAATATAAAAATTCTTTCCATAGTGCCATAAGGTCTGGGGGAACACTCACAGTTTGTTCACTGCAACCTGTTTTTGTGACTTACAAACCTGGCTCCCACATCTCTGATTCTTATCAGAGATAAGAATGTGTTTTCTGACCAATAAAGGGCCCAGGAAATTTGTACAACGATTTTGGAGGGAAAAGTCCCCGATCCATTGGAGCCTATCAAAACTCCATAAATTTGGAGAATCTTGCCTATTTGACAGTGAGAATTCTGCCCACCGTCTGTGAGGTTGACATTAGGGAGCTCCAGTCAACTTCAGAACCTCTTTCAACCAAAGAACTACCTACTAAAGGGATGTCAAGAACGAATGTCGATTCACAATTCAAGACCAATTCAAAGCTGCATCCCTTCACCACTCCTTCTGACGAGCCCACTGGACCTCCGTTGTTGACCTACGAACTCACTCAACTGCAGGATTCCTATATCTGCAAACAATTTTCCTACTCTACAAGAACTGTGAGTGTTTCTATCTGAACCGTAACAAAATTCGAATCGCTTAAAGAACTCTTTAGGCGCTCAGAGAAATATTTTGAGCAAGGCTTTTTTCTGTTAAGAACATTTACTCTTTTCCTTTTCTTTCTCTCCTAATTGTCCTTTTATCTCTTTACCCTTTTTTTCTGTATATGTAAATAAACACTTTCTTCTTTTATTGTTACTCACCGAGCAGGAGTTTTTTCTTTATTCATATGCGCCTAAAAGAGAGAGTTTCTCTAATCTTGCTGTTTTACTCGCGTTTTGTCGCAGTTTTTTTAACCTCAACCCTTTGATGCAGGAAAGCTGGGACAAATTTCCTAGCAAGAGGCATGATACAGGCCTCTTCTTGGTTGAAGAAATATCCACAAAAGCTTGTTTTTCATATTTAATTGGTTAACAAAGACCTTTTCTCTTTTATACAAACACACGCACACACATGTATATATATATATATAAATATAAATATGTATGCAAAATATATAAATATTGCAATGAATACATTTTTAATAGCATTGTTGCATATTAGAGATAGAGTTACTAGAATTTTCAAAAAAAAGAAGAAAAATGAAAAATTAGAAAAAAGAAAAGAGAAAAAATAGAAAAAAAAGAAAATGAAGAAAAGAGAAAAATAGAAAAAAAAGAAAATGAAGAAAAGAGAAAAATAGAAACCAAAGAAAAGAGAAGCATTAGAAAAAAAGAGAAAAATTAGAAAAAAACATAAAAGTGAAATGTTAAGAAAAAGAAAAAATAGAAAAAAGAAAAGTGAAAAATAGAAAACAAAAGAAAAAGAGAAAAAGTAGAAAAAAAGAAAAGAAAAAAAGAAAACGAAGAAAAGAGAAAGAAAAGAAAAGAAAATGAAGAGAGAAACATTAGAAAAAAAGAGAAAAATTAGAAAAAAACATAAAAGTGAAATGTTAAGAAAAAGAAAAAATAGAAAAAAGAAAAGTGAAAAATAGAAAAAAAAGAAAAAGAGAAAAAGTAGAAAAAAAGAAAAGAAAAAAAGAAAACGAAGAAAAGAGAAAGAAAAGAAAAGAAAATGAAGAGAGAAACATTAGAAAAAAAGAGAAAAATTAGAAAAAAACATAAAAGTGAAATGTTAAGAAAAAGAAAAAATAGAAAAAAGAAAAGTGAAAAATAGAAAACAAAAGAAAAAGAGAAAAAGTAGAAAAAAAGAAAAGAAAAAAAGAAAACGAAGAAAAGAGAAAGAAAAGAAAAGAAAATGAAGAGAGAAACATTAGAAAAAAGGGAAAATTAGAAAAAAATATAAAAGTGAAATGTTAAGAAAAAGAAAAAATAGAAAAAAGAAAAGTGAAAAATAGAAAACAAAAGAAAAAGAGAAAAAGTAGAAAAAAAGAAAAGAAAAAAAGAAAACGAAGAAAAGAGAAAGAAAAGAAAAGAAAATGAAGAGAGAAACATTAGAAAAAAAGAGAAAAATTAGAAAAAAACATAAAAGTGAAATGTTAAGAAAAAGAAAAAATATAAAAAAGAAAAGTGAAAAATAGAAAACAAAAGAAACAGAGAAAAAGTAGAAAAAAGAAAAGAAAAAAAGAAAACGAAGAAAAGAGAAAGAAAAGAAAAGAAAAAGAAGAGAGAAACATTAGAAAAAAAGAGAAAAATTAGAAAAAAACATAAAAGTGAAATGTTAAGAAAAAGAAAAAATAGAAAAAAGAAAAGTGAAAAATAGAAAACAAAAGAAAAAGAGAAAAAGTAGAAAAAAAGAAAAGAAAAAAAGAAAACGAAGAAAAGAGAAAGAAAAGAAAAGAAAATGAAGAGAGAAACATTAGAAAAAAGGGAAAATTAGAAAAAAATATAAAAGTGAAATGTTAAGAAAAAGAAAAAATAGAAAAAAGAAAAGTGAAAAATAGAAAACAAAAGAAAAAGAGAAAAAGTAGAAAAAAAGAAAAGAAAAAAAGAAAACGAAGAAAAGAGAAAGAAAAGAAAAGAAAATGAAGAGAGAAACATTAGAAAAAAAGAGAAAAATTAGAAAAAAACATAAAAGTGAAATGTTAAGAAAAAGAAAAAATATAAAAAAGAAAAGTGAAAAATAGAAAACAAAAGAAACAGAGAAAAAGTAGAAAAAAGAAAAGAAAAAAAGAAAACGAAGAAAAGAGAAAGAAAAGAAAAGAAAAAGAAGAGAGAAACATTAGAAAAAAAGAGAAAAATTAGAAAAAAACATAAAAGTGAAATGTTAAGAAAAAGAAAAAATAGAAAAAAGAAAAGTGAAAAATAGAAAACAAAAGAAAAAGAGAAAAAGTAGAAAAAAAGAAAAGAAAAAAAGAAAACGAAGAAAAGAGAAAGAAAAGAAAAGAAAATGAAGAGAGAAACATTAGAAAAAAAGAGAAAAATTAGAAAAAAACATAAAAGTGAAATGTTAAGAAAAAGAAAAAATAGAAAAAAGAAAAGTGAAAAATAGAAAACAAAAGAAAAAGAGAAAAAGTAGAAAAAAAGAAAAGAAAAAAAGAAAACGAAGAAAAGAGAAAGAAAAGAAAAGAAAATGAAGAGAGAAACATTAGAAAAAAAGAGAAAAATTAGAAAAAAACATAAAAGTGAAATGTTAAGAAAAAGAAAAAATAGAAAAAAGAAAAGTGAAAAATAGAAAACAAAAGAAAAAGAGAAAAAGTAGAAAAAAAGAAAAGAAAAAAAGAAAACGAAGAAAAGAGAAAGAAAAGAAAAGAAAATGAAGAGAGAAACATTAGAAAAAAGGGAAAATTAGAAAAAAATATAAAAGTGAAATGTTAAGAAAAAGAAAAAATAGAAAAAAGAAAAGTGAAAAATAGAAAACAAAAGAAAAAGAGAAAAAGTAGAAAAAAAGAAAAGAAAAAAGAAAATGAAGAAAAGAGAAAGAAAAGAAAAGAAAATGAAGAAAAGAGAAAGAAAAGAAAAGAAAATGAAGAAAAGAGAAACATTAGAAAAAAAGAGAAAAATTAGAAAAAAACATAAAAGTGAAATGTTAAGAAAAAGAAAAGTGAAAAACAGAAAACAAACAAGAAAAAGTAGAAAAAAAGAAAAGAAAAAATTAGAAAAAAAAGAAAAGAGAAAAATTAGAAAAAAGAAGAATAAAGAAAGAAGAAAAAAGAAAAAACTCATAAAAATGTTAAAAATACACACACAACCTCAAGCAAATATAAAATTAGTACACATGTTCACTTAAGTTTTTAATTATCAGTATATTTATAAATTTAGTTTTATTTATAATTAATTTCTTTAAGACATATTTGATGAAGCCAGAATGTTCAGCTATTAAGTAAAAAATGTTCTGTATCTTGTCTTTTTTAAGTTTTTTTTTTCTTCTTCAAAATGAATAACCTTAGTGAATCTCCTTTAAGTGTTTGGATACCATAATTTTTGTCACGGGTTGTATATATGAAGGAGTACTGAGAAGTTTTAGCTTGACCAAAAACATTATATATATATATATCAATTCAGCCCAGGCAAGGTGATAAAGCCACTAAGACTCAAGTGGTTACTGAGTATGAAAGAATATAAGAAAAAGAAAAACTACTATTTACAGAGAGAACACAACAAAAGAACAAGAATTAAGACAGGAGATAACAATTGACATAGCATTTAAATTTTTGAAGGTCAAAGTTGAGTGGAAAGCAACAAGCTGGAAGATAGTTTTACAAGCGAGAAGTGCGATAGAAGAAACTGCTAGCATAGAACTTATGGTTACATTTAGCCTTTTCAATTGTGAAATGATGGGACATTGCTGCGAATCTAGTACTGCACTTACATTTATAAAGTCTAGGTACCATAGAGGAAAGTTCATCAGAACGATTACCATGGAAGTATTTATAGAAAAGGCACAGGGAAGCTACATTATGGTTTTGGAAGAGTGACTGAAGCTGAGATGCCAGGTTATGACAAATCACACTGCAGATTCCTATTTGGATTTTATCAAAGATCTCTAAATATATAGCAGGTACACCATTCCATATTTTCCAGCAATATTCATAGCATAGACAAACTATGTATGTATATATATATATATATATATATATATATATATATATATATATATATATATATATATATATATATATACACACACACTGGTGTTGCCATTTTATATTTTTAATTTCACGCATACATGTTGTCTTTTTTTATTTTGTCGACTGCACTGCATAGCATGGTCAGTTAGACACCGTCTGGCAGAAAAAGAGCACTTTGATGCAATTCAGTCTGCCAGAAATTTGGAAACGGCATGCTTTACTGGTTGATATTCATGCCAGAAGCTCCAATACAAACATTTCAGAATGTTTGGGTGTCAATCTGAGAAGAGAGCAGAAGATTTAGAAAGAGCTGGATGAGTCGAATGGTGATTACGAAGGTATGGCAGCTCGTAAAACTCACTCTGTTTGTTCTGATGAGAAAAGAACTCCCGAATTTGTGTTGAGGGCCTCAGACTCAGTATGAAGGCTTACATCATGCCTTCAGGAGACAGTGGCTACTGGAAGACCCTACGTTTGGCAACAGGACTTTGCAGCATGCCACACAAGTGACCACATCACCCCTTACATCTACCTACCTAACTCCTTCTTGTAATATCAAAGATGAACTGAAGGCAAGGGTTATGGCAGCATTCACCAACTTAAATGAAGAGACCATCCAGAAAAGTTGCAGGAGATTCCGAAGTCATCTAGAGGCCGTGGTTGAAGCCAATATCGATTTTATTGAACAAATTTGCTCTAGTATTTTAATGACATTTTTGTGTAATTTTGGTAAATATATCTGTTAAAATGAGATTTCAGTGTTATTTTCATTTTTGCATAATTTAGATGACAATTTATCCATCGCACCGTGTATGTCTGTGTGTGTGTGCGCACGTTTTATGTAGATATATGTGGATAGTATAATGTTATCTGCATGGAAAGTGGATTTGGCATGCTAAGATCCAATTTTATTCAGGTCTTATATTTTCCCTTTGCACTAATGTCTTTTGATAAAGCATGATTTCATTTTCTCTATAACTATATATTAAATATCAGAAAACACTGCTCTCTTGCCTTGGGTGGAAGCCAGTCTAGGAGAAGGAAAACCAACTTCAAACTGGTGCCATGAAGCTTGAGAAGACCATAATTGACTCAAACCGGTCCTCGACCAGCCATTGTAAACTTTATAACTCTATAACTATATATTAAATATCAGAAAACACTGCTCTCTTGCCTTAGGTGGAAGCCAGTCTAGGAGAAGGAAAACCAACTTCAAACTGGTGCCATGAAGCTTGAGATGACCATAATTGACTCAAACCGGTCCTCGACCAGCCATTGTAAACTTTACCTTGCTGTTGGATTCTTGGAGGGGTGCCAAGAGGGTGGGTCTGGATCAAATATCTGTTTACTCTCCTAAAGATTCACTCATGCATAATGTTTCTCCTTTAAGACAACTATCAACATGCAGGAATATCGAAATGTTTACAACCAGACCCACTAGCCATAATCTGATTGAAGAACTTATCATCAAAATATTTTTTCTTCTCTTTTTTTCTTTTTAAATCATTTCACCCCCAAGCAAAGTGGGAATGCCACTAGTACACAGAGGGTTACAGAGAGTGAAAGCGAGAAAACATTCTGGGTATATGGAGGATTGAGAAAAGGATAAAAGATAAATGGGATTCAAGAAGATAGAAGATGGCGGTTGATGTTGCATTTAAACTTTTGAAGATTGTAGTTACCAGTGAAGCAAGTAAACAGAAGGGAGTTCCACAGGCAGGAAGTGCGAGTAAAGAAACTGTTGGAGTAGGAGTAGCAGTTGCACTGAGCTATTTCAACAGTAAAAGGGTGGCACCTAGATACTAATCTAGTAGCTTAAATTCATACAATCAGGGACCCAGAGAAAAAAGTTCATCAAAGACTGAGAGTTGGAAAATACCTTCTTTGTCTAACCAAGAAGGGATTCCAAGAGAAATTCCGATGTTTGGTCATTCCACCAGAGTGAGATCTTTTCAGCACCTCCCACAGCATATGAATGCGACAGAGAAATATTACTTTTTGATCATGTCGATAATTGAATTTGATCACACAAATTGATGGTCCAGTTTAGAACCTCATTCCTAAGATAATAGAATTCTTCACCTCAAACCGATAAGTCTGATTGAATTTTCCGCAGACAGCAACGGACCAACAGACAGTCAATGAAAGTCAGGAATATAAAGAAAAATAAACTACATTAATTGCTTTATGTTGAGTTAATGTCCTCTCCAAAATGATGTATTTGAAGTAATGTCTACTAGGTGGAGCTCGTGGGCTATAATTTGCATAAGTGAAGTATCTATATAATTAACCAATCATATTTGACCACTATATTATATACGGTTTCTTGTGAGAGCCTACAAGGCAAAAGGTATTGGATGCTTCATTGTGGTGTAATGGTTAGCAAGTTTGTTTCAATAGGCCAATTATGGCTGACTAGTGAGTTCAATCCTTACTGGGTGCTCCATATTTTCAGCCTTGTGCCATAGCTATGTTTAGTAAATTGCCACATGATATATCAACATGGTGTAATGGTTAGCAAGCTTGACTTGCGAGATCAATTACAACTGACTAGTGAATTTTATCCTCACTGGGGTTTCTGTACTTTCAGCCTTGTGATGCATCAAAATATGTTCAGTAAATTGCTGGGTACTTCTTGGTGTAACTTTTAACAAGCTTGTCTCAATCGGCCAATTATGGCTGACTAGTGAGTTCAATCCTTACTGAGTGCTCCATACTTTTGGCCTTGTGCCACAACTATGATTAGTAAATTGCCCAAAGATATTTTGACATGGTGTAATGGTTAGCAAGCCTATCTTGCTAGATCAATTATGACACTAGTGAGTTTGATTCTCACTGGGTGCTCTATACTTTCGGCCTTGTGCCACATCTAAGCTATACTTAGAAAATTACTACAAGGTAAAAGTCATAGGGTACTTTAACAGGGGGTTAATTGTTGTGCTAGATTAATTACAACTGAGTAGTAGTTGCATTAATCACTGAGTACTCCATATGTACAGCCTTATACCATATCTAAGCTTTACTTAGTAAATTGCAACAAGGTAAATGCCATAGGGCACTTTGATGTGGTATAATGGTTAGCAAGCTTGTCTCACTAGATCAATTATGACTGAGTAGTGAGTTCGATCCTCACTGAGTGGTCCATACTTTTGGCCCTGTGCCACATCTAAGCTATGCTTAATAAATCACTATAAAACTATATTAAAGCACTTCAATATGATGTAATGGTTTGTCTTGCTAGATAAATCACAACTGAGTAGCAAGTTTGACTCTCACTGCGTGCTCCATACTTTGGGCCTTGTGCCATATCTAAGCTATGCTTAGTAAATCACTATAAAACTACATTAAAGCACTTTGGTGTGATGTAATGGTTAGTAAGCTTGTCTCGCTAGATCAATTACAACTGATCAATGGGTTTTATCCTCAGTGGGTGCTCCATACTTGCAGCCTTGTGCCACATCTTAGTTATGCTTAGTACATCGCTACAAGGCAAAAGCATGGGTCCAGAAAGGAGTTCCACAAGTGAGAAGTGTGAGAAAAGCTGTTAACAGAACTTACGGCTACATCTAACCAGCTCAACAGTAAATTGATGAGATCTTGTCCATCAGGCTACTACTGCACTTAGTGATAAGTTGGTTATTAAAAGAAAAAAGAAAAATTAAATGAAAATCAAGTGAAATTTTGATGAAACATGGATAAAATAAAGGCTACAGGTAATACTATTGGCTTCAATAATAAAGAATAACTTTAACATTAGTAGCAGATCCATATAGCAACCTGCAAAACCTGAAATTGTTCTCATTCAACACAGTGTCATATTACCGATTACTGGATTGGTAGTGGTAGGAGGTCACAGAGAGTGAAAGGGAGAGAAAAGATGGAGTATAGGGAGGATTTAAGAAAGGACAAAAATGAATTGCATTCAAGAGGACAGAAGATGGCGACTGACATTGCATTTAAATTTTTAAATATTGTAGTTGTCAGGGAAGCAAGTAAATGGAATAGAGTTCCACAGGTGGAAAGTGTGAGAAAAGAAACTGTTGGAGTGGAAGTGGTGGTTACATTTAGCTATTTCAACAGTAAATGGATGAGACCTAGATGCCAATCTAGTAGCATATCTTAAATCCATGATGTTGGGGCTCCAAGTTGCCATGAAAATATTTGTAGAAAAGACAGAGATAAGCCACGCCACATCTGTGAGAAAGTGACTGAAGTCGAGATGCCAGGTCAGGATCGATTACATTGCAGATCCTTCTTTGGATTTTGCCAAGAACCTTGAGATGAATAGCAGGAACACCAGATATGACAACAGTATTCAATGCATGGGCAAATGGTAGATTTGTAAATGTGTAAGATGGATTCTGACAAGAAAAATTTTCTGGCATAACACAGTGACTCAACTTTCCTTGCAGTAGATGCAGCTATTGACACACAGCCTTGGGAAAGGTATGAATCCATCTCTCCAGCTATGGTTTAAATAGCAGGGCAGACTGGGTTCTCTAGCCATGATTGGCAAAATGCATTCTATACAGCCGTTAAAAAGATTATGGAGTTCACAGTCATTAAATCTATGATCTGAACTGAGGTCAAATTAAAAAAGGACTCAATACCCACTGTAACTTTGAACAGTGTTGATAGCTAACAGATACTCTGTAAATAAATGTGCTTCCCCTAGATTTTACTGTAAATTGTGATGTAAAAGTCAGCCTGGCATACAAGTCAACCTCAAGATTTTTAGCTCAAAGTTCTAAGTTAGGCCTATACATAATTTATAGCAGGGGTGGGCAAACCACAGTCTGCGGGCCACATGTGGCCCACCAAAAGAAATCATGTGGCCTGCCAAATGTTAGTAAATTTGAAAGAGAAAGTTACCAAGAAATGCCAAATAATTGTTACAAGCAACTTGACACCTAATTTTAACAAACTCGTAAATGACTGCAGTCAGATACATTATTCTCATTGAGTCGTTGAGATCCTTATGTTGCTGAGTTACTTTGTTTTTCAAAAAAATCTGTTTCAAGTGAAATTCTGACTTCAAAATATCAATAATTTTTTTTCTTTAAACTGAATTAATTTGTTTTCAAACAAATGTGTTTCAAGTGAAGTTTCTACTTTAAAATCTAAATTAATATTTTCTTTAAATTTAAATACTTTATGTGTTTTATTTAAAGTTTCTACTTTAAAATATTAGTAAGAATTGTTTTGTATTTCTTTATGCAGAGTTAATTTGTTTTTCAAATAAATATTTTTTCTGTTTTATAATATTAATTAATAAAAATAATGTTTTTCTTAAAACAAGGTTATTTTGTCTTTCAAATGTGTTTCATGTAAATCTTCAACTTAAAAATATTTATTAATATTTTTTTTCTTTAAAGTACTTTAAACTGAGTTACTTTGTCTTTCAAATAAATACGTTTCAAGTGAATCTTCTACAGTGCTTTAAAATATTACTTATTAAAAATTAATTTCATTTTTTTTCTTTAAAAGCCTTTTTTTGTCTATTTTAAATATTAATTATTTTAGGTCAATATACTTTGCTGCCCAATAAAATTGTGAATTTTTGAATGTGGCCCTTGCACTGGAAAGTTTGCTCATCCTGACATATAGGTTAACCCCCAACTCTATATATTCAATAAACTGTCATTATATGTCATTAAACTGTCATCACTATCATGAAATCATGCAGATTACACGCATATCATCTCTAGTTGTCTGAATGGGTGACGGATTTAAGCAGCATTATGATCAGCATTTACACTTAAAAAAGTATCTGGACGGGATTTGTGATGTAGTGTTAATAGAATAATGAATTTCTTCTAACTATTTTATATTAATTTCTGTGTTAATATGCCAAATGTGTTCACCAAACACAAGTTTACAGGGATATATTTATGGCAGCTTACTGGGGGTATGGCAAATACTTTAAAGTGATTGTTAAAAGTATTGTCCCACTTCTTTACAACTTGGCGGTAAAGGTTTGCATTTTACCTGTTATAAGTTGACCCCTAGTTTTAGAAAGATTTTTTTTAGGCTTGAAAACTCAACTTGTACATCGCAATTTGTGGTAAGTAAAAATTTAAAATCTACTAAAAGTAATCATTAAATGAACCAATTTTTGTCAAGTCCTATATTTCTTTGGTGGTTACTTTATTTCTGGTTGAATTTTAAATTACAGAGATGTTCTGTTGGCAGACATCAATCATGGTGTAATCAAAGTTAATTCTGGAAGACAAAAATTGATATTAAAAACAGTCTAAAACCTGCTTTAATTAGGCAAGAGTAATTTTTATTTTTTGGTGACTAACTTTTCCTGCTATTTTCTTGTAATTAAAGTCAAATTAAAACTTCAAAGAAGATATTTAAATTACTGCAACACATTTTAAAATTTTCAGAAACATGTATGATCATTACTATAATTTTTTAAAGTCTTTGGCACCCACCTACTTGAGATGAGCAAAACTGAAATTTTATGAAAATAAATATATCCACATAAAATATCATTTTATGTGGACATATTTGGGAGGGGGTGTTGTGTATGCAAAATATGTAAGGAGTATCTTGTCTACACTGTCTGATGTGGACAAAAATAGTCTGACGTATTGCGTATTACAGTAAAAAACACTGCCTTTAATGAGAGAGAAAAGCGCTTGTTAACTGAAGTATATGACATTTATGACAATTTTTAAAACTACCTAAAACTGTGTCTATATTTAGAGAAAAATAAAACATTGATAATCTGAAAGTAATTAAAGTTAAAGAAAATATAATTGGAAATCTTTGTGGCGACTTGCAAAAAAATAAATAGCCCAGAAGGCCCAATCAAAAAACGAAAATAAACTTTGCAGCCAACCATTTTTCTATCTGGAGAATCTAGCTTTACTAACAATTGAAGGATAAAAAAAATGTATTTAAAAACTCATAAGTTGTCTGAAGCTTTTGCAAGAAATATTATATTAGTACTTCTTATATTTTATTTACGTTTCTTGTTTATAGCTAGAGGCAATACTAAATTTAATAGTTTTATCCAAATGACTTGAGTATGGCATCAATGACTTTCTTTCATCTTATTTTTTGCTGCTTTAATAGAGTTCTTCATCTTCCATGTGCCATGTTCCTTCAGGATGTGAGCGATCATGGCCCCCACAACTTCCTGTCCTTTGTAGCTCTAAGTAAGGCTTGTCTTTTTACTATCTTTCCTAGTCCCTGGACTGCCAACCATTTGCACAAGTAAGGTAAGTTATTCACTGCTTTCCTCTGTCCCTGTGTCCTGTCCTGTGAGTATCATATTTTCCAAGTTCTTTTTCCTCATTAAGTGCCCCAGAAATTTCAACTGTTGCTTTCTGATTTAAAGTATGAGTAACTACTCACTGCCATATAGGAAGACCAATATTGCATAACAGTTTTTTGTTTCGAACAAAATTTTCCTGTTTCTTAATAATTTGTTTAGCTTTTGGAAAGCATCTTTTGCTATCCAAATGCACCTTTTGGATTTCAGGTTTTGCACTTTCCGTTCTCTGTTAAAACACTTCCCAGATATTTAAATTGTTGAACTTGTTTGATTTTGGTGTCTTCAATGTGTAAATTTGCATGTTCGGTTGTTCCTTTTGATAACAAAATTGTTGTTGTTTATCATTCAGATTATTCATGCACTACCAAAACATAGGAAATAAATTACTTCTTGCAGATGGACTCCTTGTGGTTGGAATTTTTTTTTTCATTTCTTTCTTGAAGTCAGTATGAAATCATTTCAGTGATTGTGTTGGAATTGTGGCTGGCGTTCAAATTCATTTAAATCCAGAACTTTATCAATCTATTATATGATGTACCAATCATACAACTGATTAAAGCATTCATATTCAGGAATTATATTCACTGGCACTAAAAGAAGCCATTTAATTTTAATTTTCAGTTTTTTGCTCCCTTCCAAATCCTTGCTTCCCTGCCACCCACAATCTCATATAACAGTTCAGTATTCTTTTCTTTGATTCTAAATAGATTTTTCCTGTTTCTTAATACTTTGGTTAACTTTTGGAAGGCATCTTTCCCTATCCCAATGCGCCTGTGGATTTTAGTGTCATCTTCTGTTCAGACACCTCCCAGATATTTAAACTGTTGTACTGGTTTGATATTGGTATATCCAATTTGTAATTTGCATTTTGGGCTGACCCTTTTGCTAGCAACCATGCATTTCATCTTTTTCTTCTATATGGCAGTAAATGCCGGAGAATCTGAAGATGAAGAAGAAACTTGAAACGACAGAGGAAGAATGCTTAGAATACCATGGACAGAACATGTGAGTAAGGAGGAATTTTTAAGAAGAATAGTAACTACTAGGAAACTGAGAATAACAGCCAGTTGAAATTTCTGGAACGTATAATGAGAAAAGAGGGCTTGGAAAACTTATTACTCACAGGACATATTAAAGACATGAAAATCAACAGTGAAACAACTGTCTATATTTCTGAGGTGAAGTATTCTAACTATTTACACTATTTACATTGTTTGGACTGTTGTCCTCATCTTTATTGCCTTATTCACAATGTTTTGGCTGCTGTGTGCTCTGACCTTCTTCTCCCATGGACTAAATAAAGGGTTCGGTTTGAAATTCCAACATATATCACCTGATGAAGGTCAGATCGTACAATGGTTGAAATTTTGTGAATATGGCAATAAAGATTAGGACAACAGTCTGAATGATGTAAATAGTGTAAATATCTTTTTGGGAATCAGTTCCACAGAGCAGCAAATCATGGAAAGAAGGTGCTCAAGTGGAACTTACATCTCACCAAAGAAATAGGAAGGGAATGAGAATGCTTCGCTACAATGTACATGGCATATTGTATCTTATCCATGAAGGTAAGAAATGGCAGAACTAAGGGATGTAATTCATCAGAACACTTTCTATGGAAATAGTGACAGAGCAATGAGGGGCTTTTGTCTGTGGAAAAGGGGTTGTAGGGTGGGAAAATAATTTGTCCCCCACAAAGATATGATGATGCTTTTGGGCACTAGTAAGATTGGAAAGTGAAAACTGCACGGCTCTTGCCCATATATGGCAGCAGGACACCATTTTCAGTCTGATCTGGCATATGTAAAGGTAGAGGACAGCAGGAGGAATCAGGAACTTACTGGAGTGATACAGGGAACCAACCATTTCTCCCACACCTTTAGTGAGGGATCATAAGTAAAGGGTGTTTCATTAAGAAGGATCAAAGTCAGCAGTAAATAAATCAGTGTTATTTGTGAAAATTTATTTATTTCTCGATTGGATCATGTTATTTAAATAATGGCAATTATGGGTAAAAAATAATATTGCCCAAATGTCTGCCAAATCTAAAAAAAAAAAAAAAAAAAAAAAATCAGATGTTTAAACTTAATTCACCTTAAAATCAGACCAAGTTATTGGAACACCTTTTATGAGTTCTACTTGAGATATGGGTTGAATTTAAGTTCCAACAGGTGTTCAAGCCATGGGGCCTGCCAAGGAAACATCCATTCATCACAATTGGGTGTGAGTTTTGGGTCCAATTTGCAATGATGGAATATCAGTTTACTTCCAAGATTTTTGGTTTTTCTTGTGTGGAAAGTTAACAGCTTAATTATATCATTATCCACCCCTAAGTTATATGTGTTCTCCAATTTTGATGTGGCTAATGTTGGAATTTTATATCCAAAGAAGAATCTGCAATGGTCCTAATCTGGCATCTAGACTTCAGTTACTTTCCCACCATCATAAAAAAGTTTCCCTGTGCATTTTCTATAAATATTTTCTTGGTAACAGTTCTGACAAGCTTCCCTCTTTGGTACCTTGATGTTACAAATTTAAGCACCATACTAGATTAGTAGGTCAGTGTCATAATTTTACTATTGTAATTGCTAGTTGTAAATGTAAGTTCTATGCTGATATTTTCTTCTCCCAAACTTCCTTGTGGAATTGTCTTCTAGCTTTCTGCTTTCCTGTCAACTACAATCTTCAAAGATTTAAATGCAGTGTCAATCATCATTGCCTTTCTCTTTGAATTCTGTTTTTTTTACTGTCCTGATATCTGGCACCAGTAGAGTTCAAGAAAAACTGGATTGCTGCCTTTATCAAACTTACACAGAGGAAATGATTGTAAACAGCCAGAGTTTAAACTCAGTTTGCTGATCATGTTGACTGCTGATAATTCAGGAATTTCTTCTCTGAATTGAGAAAATCAATCAGTCAGTCATGGAAATCAATCAATCCCATAATTAAATACCAAGAAATCAATACAAACAGTTTTGTCTTTGCAGACGATAAGAGTTTAAAACGTTTAAAAGTTGCTCCAATAAGTTCATTTGATGATGCTTACAGCTTAACCCAATTAGTGCCTACTGTCCATTTTTAGGTATCAATCACTTATAGGTAGAAAGCCATAATGCTGGATTTTCATAACGCTGTAATTATGCCTAATTTACATGAACCTGTAATTAATGCCACATTTTCATAAAACTGTAATATTTTATTTATTTTTTAATTATATCACCCCATGTAAGGTGGTAAAACAACTAAGACACAAGTGTGAAAGAATAAGAAAAAAAAGAGAAACATTATTAAGGAGTGAGAACAACAGAAGAGGAATCAAGAAGAGAGTAGATAATGATTGACATTACATTCAATTTTTTGAAGATCAAAGTTGGATGGAAAACATGAAGCTGGAAGAGAGTTCCACAAGCAAGAGAACTGTCAGCATAGAACCTACAGTTACATTTAGCCATTTCAACTGCAAAATGATGAGGCTTTGTTGCCAAACTAGTACCACACCTAAATTTATAAAGTCTAGGTACCATAGAGGAAATTTAATCAGAACAATTACCATGAAAGTATTTATAAAAAAGGCACAAGGTAGCTACATTTTAGTGGTGGGAAAGTGGCTGAAACTGAAATGCCAGGTCATGACCAATAATATTGCTGATTCTTCTTTGGATTTTATCAAGAATCTCTAGATATACAGCTGAAGCACTGGACCATATGTGGCAGCAATATTCAAGGCATGGATGAATGATAGACTTATAAATACGTAAGGTAGATTCAGGAGACAAATATTGTCACAGTGAACACAATTTCTTAGGAGCTAACCTATCAATGGATTCAATATGATCTTTCCACTTCATGTTAGCTGAGAATGTTAGCCAGAGAAGTCGCAATGAGTCACTCTTATGGAGGTCAGTATCAGCCATGCTGATGGGAGGCAAGAAGAGGTCTTTCAGGTGATTGATAGAGAGAAGTTTTTTTTTTTTTTGAGGTATTAAAATTAACAAGACATTCCTTCCCACAGTTAACAGCAGATTGTCAAATTTTCATAAACCTGTAATTAGTGACTGGTTTTCAGAAACCAGTAATTAAAGCTAAATTTTCATTAGCCCATAATTAATGCCAGATTTTCATAAAGCTGTAATTTATTTCCATATTTCTACAGTCCCTTGATATGTGCGTAAATTTAAGCAGGTTTTCATCACACAGGTAAGAGAAACTGACTCTTACACACTTGAACCAAAATTGTTAGATAGCAGATACCTCTGCTACAAACTAATCTATTTCCTTAGATTTTAAATAAAATGTTCCATTTTTTTAATTCACTAATTTTAACAGAAGTTCAATGTTCCTGAACATAGAATTTAATTTTTGGTCGAACAACTCTCAGAGCAGAAACAACTTATTCACATGATTTTATCCAATAGATTCTATTGAACCTTACTTTATCACTAAATCTCTATATTTTTCAGACTCTCAAACCTCTCCTTTGCTGGATAAGTTAATGACTCTTCTTAAAGTTATAGACAAGTTATTTGCTGTCAATGCAGACACTGGAGACAAATAGAGAAGACGTCACACAGAATGCTCAGTCTTCCAGCCATTTAATGTTCTTGCTTAAGTGCCAAGAGGAAGCTTTGATACTACCAAAGCATAATCTGAACAGAAAGAATCATCCTGAGTGTATTTGTAATGCAGTTTTGATTGTCTCAACGATAAATTTCATTATTTCTTATGGTGAGTGAAATGAAAAAAATCCCACATACGGATCACAGATTATCACCTCTATTATATACAAGAAATGTTTTTTCCCAATTCTTAGCCCAATTTTCAGGGTGCACCACATCGTCGTCGTCGTCGTCGTCGTCGTCGTCGTCGTCGTCGTCGTCAGTCCCTCACTGCTTCAGTTGTCAGGGGACCCGAGGGCAGAAGAAACAGACAACCTCTCCCAGGCTGATCTGTCTGTCCGGCATATACTATTGCTTTTATTTTTCTTCCTCGTTATCCTTTCAGTAAACTTTCAGATAGCTTAGCAACATCCATCTTCTCTCCAGGCTTTTGAAAGGCAACCTAAGACCGTGACATATGATGTAGGCCACCTTCAGTTCATACCGTAAATGACCCTCCTTAGGTTTTGAATTCAGGGTTGTCCTCCTAGACAGGTTGTCACTCAAGGCTATCGGATCCAGTATCTCCTGCTATTCACCCATGGCTGGGGAGAAGAACAGATGAACATATACTTTTCTGAGCTGGTATCCTTTACTCTACTGTGTAACCACTACATAATATACATGAGTAAATATTATGTGCGTATAATTATAGCACATTGCTATGACTTAGTATAATTTAATAATTATTTCACTATAACTAAATTGTTGGAGAAAATGTTGTCAGAATGGTTATAAGCTGATGTTCATAGCAATAAAATGATAACATCAGTGAAGAAAAATCAATATTATTCAATGCAGAACATACTAAAACATACCTAAACAAGTAAAAATTAATTTGCACCAGCTTAGCTATGTCAGTCACTTTGATGTTTAGCTTCCACATAAATGAAAAACATAATTTGCACCTGATTAACTATGTCAGGCACTTTGATGTATAGCTTCCACATAAGTGAAAAATATAATTTGCCCCAGATTAATTGTGTCAGTCACTTTGATGTGTAGCTTCAAAATAAGTAGCTGAGACATGGCTCCTGGAATCATCTTTTGATCAGGTTTTTACTTTGGCAGCAACAAAGGGTCAAAAGTTAGAGCAGCAGACGTGAGGAAGTTGTGAAGAGCTATAAAAGCCTATCTCCTGAAATAATTGTAAGATTTAATTTTGCTTTAGTAAACAAACGCAAAAACAATTCTTCATTTAAAAGCTTGAATAGACCATTAAAACAACATTTATGTGTTATGTGTTCTACTTATAAAATAAACTGCAAAAACAAGGGAGAATTAAAAGGATAAACAAACATGGAAACAAAGCAGGAAATTGTAAATTAACATTTTTTTGATGAAGTCTTTGAAAACATTTTCAGATTGTCAATAGTTGGACTGCACTAACATTCTTTATATAGAAAAATGAATGCATAGAACACAATTAGGTATTTCTAGGGTGATAAAATGAGCCAACTATTTCCTCAGTATTTTCAGTAGCAGATTGTATACGAGTCATTCCATGTCAATTCAACCAATCAATGTAACCCTAAAAAATAGATTTTGTTCATTTTCATATATGTTGAAGATCGTATAGTCATTAGAAAATCCTGAAAATTTTGAAGTAATAATTCCTAACCTTTCTCCATTTCATTAATTTCTGGCCAGTGGATCAGAAGAATTAAGGATTTTTGTGATTGTTATGATGTTGGTTTGGGGGTTGTAGAGACAAACGCCAAATAACACGTAACAATAAAAAGGGTTTTAATAGGTTGGTAAAAAGGTACAGAAATCGCCTGAGTAGTCTATAACTAGCTCAGCCAGGAACGTCTCGGTCTTCTGTCTCTCGACGTGCCACTATTTAAAGTCTTTGTTCACAGACGCAGACAAGTTCATCTTCAAGAGGGGTGGTAGGTTTCCGACACAACAGTGATCACTGAGTCCCAAAATGGAAATGTCAACAGAAAATTCCGATTCAGCTAAATTCCGACTTGCAATATCTTGAGAACGATTAGGAATAATTTCAGGATTTTCTAATAACTATAAGATCTACAACATATATCAAAATGAAAAGAAATCTATTTTTTGGGTTACATTTTTTGGAATGAAATGACATGGAATGACCCATATCCGAGTTCCACTTGAGGTCTGGCATGAACTTGAGACTCAGTAGATGTAGTTGGATAAAGAAATTTCTTGCCAAATTCTAACAAAAACATTTGTGAATGAATTCAATATGCCTGCACTTCCCAAGTTTGGAGCAGCAGGCAGATTATTGTTTAAAGATATTGAACAGAAATACTTCAGAAGCTGATTAATTAATCAGTAATGCAGGGGAGGAGGTGGATGAATGGGAAGAAGGAAAAGCTAGCGGGCAATAGAGAAGATAGAAAATAAAGGAAGCTAATCTGTTAGGGGGTCGGTCAACATCTGAACCAGAAGGAGTCAGTCTTTACAGCATGTCACCTTGTTCCATTTTGTTTACACAGAACTGAGTAGACAAGACGAAGCGGCATCATACATTTCCAAACAGCTTCAGGCAGGAACACAGTTTAAACAAATGCACAGAAATGGATCACCAGGTCTTGTCTTCTTAGACAATATTTGCAAAGGAAAGAAGCTCCACAAATTCATACAATGAAATTAATTACTTGACAATGATTAATTATGGCACAGAAGGCACGATATCTTCATAATCCATTTGCAAAGTTATTTAAATTTCAATATGCAGACGGTTTTCATGATTTAAAAGTCAAGTGGAATTATAAACAAACCATTCAAAGTGCATTGACGAGTCGTCTAAAACTAAACATCGAATTAATAATGCTTTCTGAATTTGATGAAACGTAAATCCAAATTGATTAGAATCAATTGATGCCACTTTAAGTAGCCAAGCAAACTGTATTGAAAACAATTATTATATTCCAATATTTTAGGTCATGGCGTGTAAAGTCATAAGAAACGAGACAAACAGAATTTGTAGATTCTTATAGTGCCAGTCTCCCAATTGGAGAAGGCCAGCCTGCCTTGACATGTAGTGAACTACTGCAGATGGCAAAGAGGCCCACAGCTGCATGCATTTTTTTGCAACAGTCAGTGTAAAGCTAGAGAAAATGGCTTACCTCCAGGATGCAAATGGATTTGAATGAGTCTCACATGTAAACTGTCCCAGAAAGAAAAATGGCAGTTTTGCAGGTTGCACTTTTAAAACAGATAGATCCACAGTTGAATAATCTATCATGAGAGTCTCTTTTCTCATATGTAAATTTTGGCTGTCAATGAGGATATAAAATAGGGCATAACAATGTGACAGGCAGGACAGTTACTGCTGTATCTAACAGGAGAAACAGCGTGCGGGTCAGTGGAGTCAGTAACTAAAGGAAACTAATTGCAGGAATTGATTACAAGACTGAAGAAACATTACGTTACTAAGCTTAGCTGAGTATACTAAAAGGTCAAATGAGATGGAAATGGAGGTAAGGAAGACTGAGTTGCACCAGCTTTCCAAGTGGAGGGGGGCCTGTCTGCTTTGAAATTTAATAAGCTTAGTTTTATGCAGAATAAGGCCAAATAAGGGGAAATGGTAATTAAGAAGAGTGTTCTACATCAGTTTTCCAGGTATGAAATTTTTAGTGTGAATGTAGGGGAAATAAAAGTCAAAATAACGAGTTGAATCAACATTTCAAGTGTATAGGGCTTACCTCCTTTGGAAATCTGCATTTAAATCAGGCATTTTCTTTGGACACTAACTACTATCATCAATAGCCACTAAGAACATCAGTGGAACTATTAGCCACTAAGAACACTGACCAGTGGAATCATTAGCAACTAAGAACACCAACCAGTAGAACCATTAGCCATTATAAACACCAACCATTGGAAACATTAGCTATTAAGAACACTAACCAGTGGAACCATTAGCCACTAAGAACACCAACCAATGGAATCATTAGTCACTAAGAACACCAACCAGTGGAATCATTAGCCACTAAGAACACCAACCAATGGAATCATTAGCCACTAAGAACACCAACCAATGGAATCATTAGCCACTAAGAACACCAACCAATGGAATAATTAGCCACTAAGAACACCAACCAGTGGAATCATTAGCCACTAAGAACACCAACCAGTAGAACCATTAGCCATTATAAACACCAACCAGTGGAATCATTAGCCACTAAGAACACCAACCAGTAGAACCATTAGCCATTATAAACACCAACCATTGGAAACATTAACTATTAAGAACACTAACCAGTCGAACCATTAGCCAATATAACTTCAGTTAGAAATACTTTCAGGTCAGGTAACTAGTCCACTCAGACTTGAATGTGTTTCTAAGTATCTGGATTTGACTCCTAAGTCAACATGGCTGCCTCAATCTTCATACTTAAAAAAAAAATTCTTGACATCTGACCAGGATGCTTTCCGACTACTCCAGTTTGTGAACAGAGATGCACAGTGTCAGCCACCAGCGGATATGCCCCATCGGTGAAGGTCAAACAGACAAGCAAATCTGTGGTACTAAAGGGAATATTTATTGTAGACCATCTTAATTCACCAAGACAAAAAGTGTACATGCTAACACCACCAATCAATTAAGATCAAATGTCATGAGAATCATTCATGGCGTAGAATCAGGGCAATTATTATTATTATTGTTGTTGTTTGGCTTGGTTTGGTTTATTTTGTTTTATGGCATATCAATCTCAGTGGGTTATTTAATGCTGATAAGATTTTTTGGATAGGTTCATATGAATAGAACAACCCTCTCGACACACAGTTATGATGCTCCCTCGCTACTCCAGTTTGTGAACACAGATGCACAGTGTGTCAGCTTCTAGCAGACATGCCCATCTTAATTCCCCAAGACAAAACATGTAGATGCTAACACTTCCAATAAATTCAGAGAATCATGGATAGTGTAGTATCAGAAATGATCAGAAAGAAAGTGAAAAGATAAAACTAAATTGGGCAATAAGACGACGACAGTCATGCCAGTCATTATTAGAGTATGAGGAACAGTCTTAAAGAAGCTAGAGAAGAAAAAACAAAACAAAAAAAACTAGAAATTAAAGGAAGAACTGGAAACATCCAAACAGTACAGTCGAAAAGAGTAGAGTAGCGGAATAATGAGTACACATATAGCCACTTAAGTTTTAGCAAAAGCCTTTAGTTATTACTGGTGTAAATGCTTAATCATCATCACCATTATTATTATTATTGTAAGTTTGATAAGGATATACCATGCACATGCATCACAGTCAAATGTGCATGATATGTTGACAGGTTTAAATAAAAGCAGCATATAATCTTGCAAGTGGAACCCAGTTAGAAACACCTTCTCTGCTCAGATGGTCTCCAATTGAGGGTGTTCTCCAGTATCTAGATGTGACTCTAAATTTGCCTTTGCTGTATTAGACCTCAAATTTAAAAAGAAAAAAAGAAGCCTAACCCTCTCAATACCTAGTCATAATACCTTTTAACTACTCCCACTCTTGAACAGAGATGCACTGTGAGTCAGCTCCTAGAGGACGCACCCAACTGGTAATGGTCAGGCAAAACACGTACAACTAGAGAAAAATTAAATATTCTATTTTTCTTTTTCTGAATACTTTCTTATTTCTTGCTAGTCTTGGGTATGATGATAAACAGATTATCAGCAAGACCCTTGATTGGGAGATTGGGGTTTTTGAGGAGCATGAAACCACCTCTTAATTGCTATTTTTCCCAGCTCCACCCTTACCTGGGGTGGTAGCACCAGTTAGAGTCCTAGCTATGGACAAATACTGAATCCCCAAACAAAAAACAAAACACTATGAAAATACATTTTTATAGTAAAAAACCAGCAATACATTTTTATATTAAAAAATTACCAATATTTATAGTAAAATTACCAACAATACGTTTTATCTGCAGCTGAAAGCATAAAATTCTGTTCAAAATATTTAGATTTTGGCATTAAATAACCAATAGAGGTTGATATACTACCAAACAAAATCAAACAACAAACATGAAAGAACTCTTTCATGACATTAATCCAAAAATGTCTGTCTTGAAGAAATGAAACTGTAATATTCCAAAATATAACTTTAGAACTGCATCATAAAACACATATCACCGTCTCTAGTAATCACATCCACACAGACATGTATATGCACAAAAGCTTAGTATCATCTACCATGTATTCAATTGTGAAAGCAAAATAACATATTTTTATTACTTCAAAGCTCACAAGAAAATTAAATTTTGATATTAAATGACCGATAAGGAGTTGGTATGCTGTTAAACACACAAATCAATCAATCTTATTTCTTGCCTGAATTCCTTTAAAATTAAACAGTTTATGCTTAAAGGCATATCAATTCAATATATGAAAATAATCCCAGTATTTCATGAACTAACCAGATTTTCCTTGAAATATGAAATTTTCAAAATTTGAAAATTGCATGCTACGGCCTTCTTCAGGATCTGCCTATATTTCTGAGATGAGGTATTGTAACTATTTACACTATTTACATTGTTTGGACTGTTGTGCTCATCCTTATTGTCATATTCACAATGTTTTGGCCATTGTACACTCCAGCCTTCTTCAGGATCTGGCTATATTTCTGAAATGAGGTATTGTAACTATTTACACTATTTACATCATTTATACTGTTGTCCTCATCTTTATTGTCATGTTAAAGAAGTTTCAGCTGTTGCACGCTCCGGTCTTCCTCATGGGATACATGTTAGAATTTCGAAACAGTCTAAAATTCCAACGTATATTACCTGAGGAAGACTAGAGTGTACAGCAGCCAAAGCTTCATGAATATGACAATAAAGATGAGGACAACAGTCCAAACAATGCAAATAGTGTAAATACTTACAATACCTCATCTCAGAAATATAGAGTGATGTTATCGTCAGTAACAAAAAAAGCAAGATAAGCTGTTTTTTTTATCAAGACCAAAGTACTTATTAATGAACACAATTCTGAAGAACTGTAATAGCACATGAATAGTTTATTATAGCACCTGATGTATTTACTATTTCTTTGCTTTATTGTGGTAATGAATTGATTAACCTACGACAATGCCTCGATATCACCAATGGATGTCCACACTTCAATAATGACTCGTTTCAATATGTCAAGATTCAATGGATAGTATATAATTTCCTCTTGATGAATTTTCTGTTGGATTTGCATCTGAGCTATTTGTAAACCAAACAGTTATCCTCATCTTCTTAAACCATTTGTTAGGTGTGGCAAGGTCATGCGGGAAGATGAATTCATTGCACCCAATCTTTCAAACTTACTGTCACTCAATGTACGACATAAAGAGATGATTTAGGACATCCCAGTAGACAGCAGCATTAACCAAACTTTTTCAAGAAATTTTCTGGCATGACACAGTGACCAAACTGCAGTAGTTGCAGCTGTTGATTCAATGTAGTTGCTCCGTTTCAAGACAGTTAAAAACATGAGGCCAAGAAGGCGCAGTGTGTTGCTCTTGGTGTCACACATGCTGATGGTAGGCAATATAGTCTTGCTATGGTGACTAAATGAGAGCAGTTTTTTTTTTGGAGGCGTTAAAATTTACAAGCTATTTCCTGCCCCAGTTAACCACTGATTAGAGGTCCTTTTCAAGAGCAGCAGCCTGGTTTACTCTGTCAGCCCTGATGGATTAGGAGACAGAAATAAATGGTAGTGTCATCTGCATAAATACCTACTTGGGAACTGATGACATCAAGAAGATTATTGATGAAGATCAGGAACAGTATAAGACACAGGATAGAGATTTGGAGAATACTCACATTCATGTGAAAAACAGAATATTTCATTTACAAAATCATTGTAATGTTTCTTCTTACAGCTACAAAAATGAATCAAGTAGTACACAACAATAGAAAGGGCTGTAAGACAAGGATGTATCTTCTCCTCAGATTTATTCAACCCCTACAGTGACACTATCCTAAGGGAACCAGAGACTCTACCAGGATATATTATCAGAAGGCATAATCTTAGCACTATAAGATAAGCAGATGACACTGTGCTGATGGTTGACTTCGAAAGAAAACTACAGGTCCTCTGAGACACAGTGTGATAGAAGAAAGTGAGTAAAAAAAGACTTACCATCAAGTCATCTGCAAGAGAAAAAGTCCAAGATGCAAGTTATGAATTAGAGATGTCAACATCAAGCATGTGCATTAATTCAAATATCTGGGAAGCATTTTAACAGAGGATGGAAAATGTGACCTCTAAATCTGAACACACATTGGACTAACAAAAGAAACATTCCAAAAGCTAAGCAAAGTTCTGAGAAATGGAAAAATTCTGTTAGAAACAAAGAAAAGACTGATGAATTGCTATGTGATATCCATCCTCTTATATGGCAGTGAATGTTGGACAATTTCCCCTACAGATGAGGAAATAGTAGAGGCAGCAAAAATGTGGTTCTATAGAAGGATACTGAAAATTCCATGGACAAAATCAGTATGCTACAAGGAAGTCTTAAAGGAAGCAGCAATAGAAAGGACACTTCTACTCAAAATCAGGAAAAAATAGCTGAAATTTCTTGGACACATAATGAGGAAGAAGGAATTTCGAAATGTAACCCTCACATGGCATATTGAGGGTAAGTGAGATAGAAGGCAGTAAGCCACCTAACAATGGCAGAACCGGGGGTGAGAGCCTTAAAGGAGAAAAGCTGCTAAGTAGCACTAGGGATAGGAAGTTGTAGAGAGCCATGATTGCCCATGTCCTGAAGGGACATGGCACATTGAAGAAGAAAAAGTTGTCCCTGTTAAAATGTCCAATCAATTGTTATTAAAGCCAAAACTAGTGTAGCATTATGATATTTATTATTAGTAGTTGTAGTATTAAGTTTGCATTGCCAAAAAATTGTTGGTATTCTGACCATGAGTTCTGATTTGATAGGGTGGTACCTTGATAACAATGACCACAAGACGATCGTGGAATACGGCACATTTGGGAAATCCTTGCAAATATATCACAGACTGACCTAAGCCTTGTAAATGAAATTGTGTAGACAGAACTGTTTAGGAGCCATCATTTGTGATACTGGCACAAGGTCATTGTGATAGAGGGTTTGAGTATACTGCTCTTGTTCAACAACAGATCATGTCAGATTGCATGCTCCCTGCCAGAAACTGTAGCTAACATACACACAGTATATTTACAGTTTAAACCACAGGTTGGCTCTGTAGGTGTTGAAGAAACACAAATGTGCCTGAGCAGGCGTCTTCAAAAGGGATTAGGCAGCCATATTTGCAAATAGCATTGTCAGAAATGAACTGTTATCTATTATATGTATACATATCACCTCTCTTCTGTTATAATTGTTGCATTTACACATTTTTCATTTAGATTCTTGGCAACACTTAAAAAAGGTTATGATTGTATATCTTCACAACCTCATATAAATACAAACCTGACAGTAATAATTATTTGAAACAAGTCGAATGAAGGATTATCTGACTCCTACAATTTGCTTGATTATCTTGTTTCAGAAAGAAGACATAGCCTATAATATATAATTTTTTTTGACCAAATCAGACAGTATCACAAAAATTTTGAAAAAAGAACATGAAATATGTTAGACGAGCTTAAAAATTCAGTATGAAAAAAAATAAAACAAAAAACAACAGATTGAGTAATTTTTATTCTTGTTTAAACAGATTTTTTTAAAACATTGCCAATTTTGTTTTCTTTAAGAGCATTGTCAAAAATAACCAAATATATGGAACAACTGCTAAGTGTGATAGGGGTGCCTCAGCATGAAATAATGGTTAGCAAGATAGTCTGGTTGACCATTACAACTGAGTTCAATACACTCGGAGTGTCTTATACTTGTGGCCTTGTGCCAGACTATGTTAAGATTACTAACAACTGCTACTTGAGAAACAACAGGGCACATGGTAAATTCAAAAGGCAAATAAAATTCAATACTTGACAAAATTATATAAAACTGCTCTCTTTTAATCATCTGACACAACCCTTTTTACACTCCATCAGTATGGCTGATGCTAACCTCCAGGAGAGCGATTAATTGCGCCTTCTTGGACTAATGTTTTCCACTGACTTGTAGTGGAAAGTTTATATTGAATCAATTGCTCAGTCTGTCATTAAGAAATTTGGTTCATGATAGATAATTTTTTTAGCCAGAAACTATCTTACATATTTAAAAGTATGTTGGAGAAATGGATAGCGGCTTGGATTGAGGAATTGGAGAGCTGAGTTTGAATTCCAGTCAAATCTATTATATTCACTTACGTGCTAATATCCTTGGGAAAGGTATGAAACCTCTTCCCCCCCCCAAGCTATGGGTAAATAGCAGGGCAGACCGGTTTCTATAGCCTTGGATGGTAACTGGTCTACTGCAGAAAGAAACAGCAACCAACTGCGGGGAAAAAAATCTGCCTTGTCAATCATGTATCTTTCGATACATGATCGTCTACGCATGTATCATGCATGGCACATAACTGACTGATTATTGGCTTCATTGGGGGTGAACTGATTTAGAAAAAATGTGAAAATGTTAGACTTAGACAAAAGTAATTGTCCAGGTTATTAAGACAAAAATGTATAGAAAGTGGACTAATGGCTTTCTGGCTCCTTTTGCACCAGGGATGTTGTTTCTACCCTGTCCATCATCTCAGAGGTGGATTTGTTTATAAAGTTACCTAAAAAAAGGCAGGACCTACAGCAGGTAATTTGAATTCAGAGTTTCCTTTTCTGAGACTGGTTGCCACCCAAGGCTATGGAACCCAGTCTGTCCTCTATTTTACCCATTTACCCCCATACATTTATATATGATTCCCTCATTAAAACATTAGTCTGAAGAAGTCCTTTTGAAGGTTGAAACATGTTAGATAGGATTTTTTCCATTTTGTCATTCAATTACACACGTTATATAAATTCATACTTACACACAAATTTAAAAGTACTTCAACGGTCAATAGTCAGCATTCTAGGACTGAAGGTCATTTGTAATAAAAGCAATCATCATTGGCTTTATTATCAGAGCTGAGCTAAAATATGTACAAGGGCAATTTATTGCTAAAAGTCTTTTATATTAATATTTCCAACCAAAGTCAGTATTCTTTAAAATGGAAAGTTGAAAAAGTATGTCAAAATAGATTCCCTTTAATGTACAATAGAAACCTTAGTAAGAACATTAATGATAAGTCTTCTGTCTTGCTCATAAAAAGAATGGTAATATTAAAATTAACAAGGAATCAACCACAAAATGTCTGCATATTATACAGTAGACTTGCACAATAGTGCCAAGCAGACATTTAGTACCTGGATTGATTTTAAGCTCAATTATGGAACTCTATTAATGTTATTGTACATAATAGGAAGAATGTTTCAAATCATATTTCTAATGAAAAAAAATATGGGTTCCGGTCTAGAAAACCTAGTCTACAGAAAGAGCCAGATTCCCCCTCAAAATTTTAAATACTCCATGGTACTCATTTAGACTTCTCTTGGGGAGATGGATTTAGCACCACAAAAATATAGAAATAATGGTCTCAATCATGAATTTCTGATAAAATCATGTAAAACAAAAATTGTTTCAATATTTGGGAACTTACACTAAAAAGGAAAAAAAATGTCTTGGGCATTTTTTTGTTGGCTTTATTTAAATATGGAAGGATTAGAGACAAAAAAGCTGACAAATTATGGCAAAAGATTTTGTTAATTTGACTGAATTTACTGTTATAGTGATCCCAAATCAATTTGATATAAAAGGTGCCCAGTAAAAAAGTGGTAAATTCATTATCACTGTTTTATCTTTCAGCAGTAATTGGTCTTGAATAACCTTGAATAAATTTCTTAAATATTCATGACCTTGAATAATCATTTGACGTGTGCATAATTACTTCACTCTGATTAGTTATTTTATGATTGATTAATTGCTGCACGATCTTGTGACTCATCATTCAAAGGTTATTTGCAGACAACTTACATTTTTTCTTCTTGTACGGCTAAACATCTGATTTAGAGCATCAAGTTATCATAATTTTCAAAGAAGAACATCCGACATGGGGATTGACAAAATAGGCAGAATTTCTTTCTGAATTTTTCAGTCACTGCAATCATCATCAGTTTTCAATGGTTGTCTCATGTCTTTTTGAATTTACTGCTTTTTACTGGGCACACTGTAGGTCATTTCTTAAAAAGAATGTCAAGTTAAATCTGTTAACATTCATTTCAACAAGATCCGAATAGTTTTCGTAACAAAAAGCAGAAAAAGCAACTATCCAGAACTGGTCATCTAAAAATGAAAGATTAAAAAAGTATGAGTGTTGATTAACTTCAAACAACCACAAGATGACAATGTTAACAGTATGATATCTTGTGGATCATTAGTTAATAATCACAAGATGACAATGTTAACAGCATGACATCTTGTGGATCATTATTTAATAATCACAAGATGACAATTTTAACAGCATGATGTCTTGAGGATCATTCTTTAATAATCACAAGATGACAATGTTAACAGCATGACATCTTGTGGATCATTATTTAATAATCACAAGATGACAATTTTAACAGCATGATGTCTTGAGGATCATTCTTTAATAATCACAAGATGACAATGTTAATAGCATGACATCTTGTGGATCATTATTTAATAATCACAAGATGACAATTTTAACAGCATGATGTCTTGAGGATCATTCTTTAATAATCACAAGATGACAATGTTAACAGCATGACATCTTGTGGATCATTATTTAATAATCACAAGATGACAATTTTAACAGCATGATGTCTTGAGGATCATTCTTTAATAATCACAAGATGACAATGTTAACAGCATGACATCTTGTGGATCATTATTTAATAATCACAAGATGACAATTTTAACAGCATGATGTCTTGAGGATCATTCTTTAATAATCACAAGATGACAATGTTAACAGCATGACATCTTGTGGATCATTATTTAATAATCACAAGATGACAATTTTAACAGCATGATGTCTTGAGGATCATTCTTTAATAATCACAAGATGACAATGTTAACAGCATGACATCTTGTGGATCATTATTTAATAATCACAAGATGACAATTTTAACAGCATGATGTCTTGAGGATCATTCTTTAATAATCACAAGATGACAATGTTAACAGCATGACATCTTGTGGATCATTATTTAATAATCACAAGATGACAATTTTAACAGCATGATGTCTTGAGGATCATTCTTTAATAATCACAAGATGACAATGTTAACAGCATGACATCTTGTGGATCATTATTTAATAATCACAAGATGACAATTTTAACAGCATGATGTCTTGAGGATCATTCTTTAATAATCACAAACAGGCAATATTAACAGCATGACATCTTCTGGATCATTATTTAATAATCACAAGATGACAATTTTAACAGCATGATGTCTTGAGGATCATTCTTTAATAATCACAAGATGACAATGTTAACAGCATGACATCTTGTGGATCATTATTTAATAATCACAAGATGACAATTTTAACAGCATGATGTCTTGAGGATCATTCTTTAATAATCACAAGATGACAATGTTAACAGCATGACATCTTGTGGATCATTATTTAATAATCACAAGATGACAATTTTAACAGCATGATGTCTTGAGGATCATTCTTTAATAATCACAAACTGGCAATATTAACAGCATGACATCTTGTGGATCATTATTTAATAATCACAAGATGACAATTTTAACAGCATGATGTCTTGAGGATCATTCTTTAATAATCACAAACAGGCAATATTAACAGCATGACATCTTGTGGATCATTATTTAATAATCACAAGATGACAATTTTAACAGCATGATGTCTTGAGGATCATTCTTTAATAATCACAAGATGACAATGTTAACAGCATGACATCTTGTGGATCATTATTTAATAATCACAAGATGACAATTTTAACAGCATGATGTCTTGAGGATCATTATTTAATAATCACAAACTGGCAATATTAACAGCATGACATCTTGTGGATCATTATTTAATAATCACAAGATGACAATTTTAACAGCATGATGTCTTGAGGATCATTCTTTAATAATCACAAGATGACAATGTTAACAGCATGACATCTTGTGGATCATTATTTAATAATCACAAGATGACAATTTTAACAGCATGATGTCTTGAGGATCATTATTTAATAATCACAAACTGGCAATATTAACAGCATGACATCTTGTGGATCATTATTTAATAATCACAAGATGACAATTTTAACAGCATGATGTCTTGAGGATCATTCTTTAATAATCACAAACAGGCAATATTAACAGCATGACATCTTGTGGATCATTATTTAATAATCACAAGATGACAATTTTAACAGCATGATGTCTTGAGGATCATTCTTTAATAATCACAAACAGGCAATATTAACAGCATGACATCTTGTGGATCATTATTTAATAATCACAAGATGACAATTTTAACAGCATGATGTCTTGAGGATCATTCTTTAATAATCACAAACAGGCAATATTAACAGCATGACATCTTGTGGATCATTATTTAATAATCACAAGATGACAATTTTAACAGCATGATGTCTTGAGGATCATTCTTTAATAATCACAAACAGGCAATGTTAACAGCATGACATCTTGTGGATCATTATTTAATAATCACAAGATGACAATTTTAACAGCATGATGTCTTGAGGATCATTCTTTAATAATCACAAGATGACAATGTTAACAGCATGACATTTTGTGGATCATTATTTAATAATCACAAGATGACAATTTTAACAGCATGATGTCGTGAGGATCATTCTTTAATAATCACAAACTGGCAATATTAACAGCATGACATCTTGTGGATATATTAGTTAATAATCACAAGATGACAATGTTAACAGCATGACATCTTGTGGATCATTATTTAATAATCATTGTTTAAAAGAGTTGGCTGCAGAACTTTTCACACTTTTCGAACTAACTCCAACACTGATTATTTCTCTTGGCAAAAAGTAATTTGTTCTAGTATAAACTGGGTTCATGCCTTTCTCAAATGTTTCAGCTGGAATTTAAACTCGGTTCAAAAACACCATTTTCCAGATTGGCTACCATTACACTACCATGAATTTCAGCAAAATTGACTTTGTAAATGGAAACCCTTAGATAATCAGAAAAAAAAATGAATGAATGCAGGCATTAAAGATAAAATAGGACTATTATTTGTTGAATGTAAATTAATTACTATTGATTTTATTATAGCAATTCATTGAAAATTTGGTAAAAATGTCTTTGTAAGAAATTACTGATACAAAAGGGCAGTTTTTTACCTTTCATCAGCATGGTTGAGCTAACCTTCAGGAGAGTGATTGTACCTTCTAATGCTAATGTTTTCCACTGGCATGAAGTGGAAAGATTATATTGAATCCATTGCTAGGTCTGCTGTTAGGAAAGTTAGTTCACTGTGTCGTGCTAGACATTTTTTCATGCCAGAATCTGGGTCTGTCTATATTTCCTCAAGGACACATGGCACAGTAGATAAAGGCGTTGGTTAGATCCAGTGACAGACCCAAAGAGTGTGAGTTCAATACCCGTTTCAGGCAGTGGAGAACTTTCAGAGGGAAAATGAGCAGGAGATAACTGATAACTGACATCCATCAAACATGGCTCGTGGAACTAGAACAGTCTACCCCAGTGATCGAAATAAAGGGTTCGGTTCGAAATTCCAGCAACCTGAAGAAGGCCGGAGCGTACAACGGCCAAAACGTTGTGACCAATATGGCGACAAAGATGAGGACAATAGTCTGACTAATGTAAATAATGCCAGAATCTATTTTATACATTTAGAAGTCTACATTTCTTCATTGTACTGAATATTGCTGCCACATATGGTTTGGTGCTCCTACTACATATTTAGAGATTCTTAATAATATTCAAAGAATCTGCAGTGTTATTGGTCCTGACCTGCTATCTTGGCTTAAGTGAAGCTATGTAAAAAGCAGGGTGTAGGAGTGACTGAAGCCAAGATGATACTTTTCTAAAAGAGTTTTTACTCAGAGCAAAACGGATAGCATTTGGGAAAAAGGGTCCATTAGTGAATTATATTTATAGATTACAAAAGTTAAACCTGTCCAAATACAATTTCTGTTTGTCTGCCTGCCTGCCTGAATACAATGTCTGTCTGTCTGCCTGACTGAGTGAATACAATGTCTGTCTGTCTGCCTGACTGAATACAATGTCTGTCTGTCTGCCTGCCTGAATACAATGTCTGTCTGTCTGCCTGACTGAGTGAATACAATGTCTGTCTGTCTGCCTGACTGAATACAATGTCTGTCTGTCTGCCTGACTGAATACGATTTCTGTCTGTCTGTCAGTCTGAATACAATTCCTGTCTGTCTGTCTGCCTGACTGAATACAATGTCTGTCTGTCTGCCTGACTGAATACAATGTCTGTCTGTCTGCCTGACTGAATACAATGTCTGTCTGTCTGTCTGTCTGAATACAATTCCTGTCTGTCTGTCTGAATACAATTTTCTTTTTATAGGTTGTTGAACTTTTGGTGGTACAGAATTTGTGCCAATATTGTTAATGAAATGTTTCAGTCAATATATCCTTTGGCCCTCATCAGAAATATGGCATGATGCAGAGGAAAAAGACGGCAGGAGAGAGAAAAGGAAAAGGGGAAGTAGGGAGGAGGAAAAGGAGAAAAAAGGAGCAAAAGGAGAGCAAAAGGAAGGAAAGGAGAAAGTAGGGTGAAACAAAGTGGGGAAAGGAGAGAGAAGGAGAAAAGCAAGGGAAAAAAAGGAAAAAGAAGAATGAAAAGGAAAAAGAGAGAGAAAATAGAGAAAGAGGTAGAAAAAGGAGATAAAGGAAAAACAAAAGAAGAAAAGAAGTACTGAATATGGAGCCAGATAGACCAAACCATTTCAGCCATTCGGGTAAACGATTTGCTATTAATGGTGAAATGGATTGGTCTGGTTGGGATATGAATGGCCATTTTTTCCCTTCTCCATTTCCACTTTCAATTTTTTATCCAAATTCCTTTTTTTTCCCAAGAATTCACTAACTGATGCCTGATGAATGTAACATGTAACAATATTCTATTATCTATATATACCTTTCTTTTGTTAATACATACTTACTGTTTGTTTGTTTATATATATATATATATATATATATATATATATATATATATAGTTTTGTTGTTACTTTTCTCATTTATTACCCAGACTCACATTCCAAGTCCAGAAATATTGTTGTGGGAAATACATATTAGGAGACACGTGTTTTCTGACTTAAACACAACCAGCACTCTTGTAACAGATTGGTGACCCCGATGTGAAATTTTTCTCCTGGATACAAAATCATACAAAACTACATATACAAACTTGACTATGCATCATTTAGACCCCTTTTTCAAACTGAGAGCCAGTGAAGAAAAGCTTCAAGCAAATTCTACCTACCATCCCATGTACATCAGATATGATAAACTTTCAACAAAAACAACTCACAGTTTCAAAATTTGTGATTAGGCCCTATGTAAGATTTGTAACCTACAGGAAGGCATGGTGGAATAATGGATAGTGGCTCAGAATGAGGACTCGGAGAGCAGAGTTCGAATTCAAATTGAATCTATTACACTTCCCTTGGGAAATGTATGAATTCTCTTCTTCTCCCCCCAGCTGTGGGTAAATAGCATAACAGACCAGATTCTATAGCCTTGGATGGCAACTGGTCTACTGCAGAATGAAATGTCAACCTACAGCGGGAAAAAAATCTGCCTCGTCATTCATGTATCGACAGATACATGATCGCCTACTCATGTATCGCGCATGTCACATAACTAACTGAACCTATACAAGATTTGTGATTAGACCCTATATAAAGAATATCACAAATTTAAAAACTCTAAAACACATCTACATGACATAACTATCTAGATAAGATGTTCTTCAAGTCAACAAATAGACTTTTTTTTGCAACATGTGTAACCCCAAAAAATCCTTAATCCCATTGCAATTACACATTCCAAAAGCTGGGCAGAGTATTGTGAAACAGGAGGATTTCTTTGTTAACAACTACTGAGCTGCTACATGACATCTGTCCTCCTATACAGCAGTGAATGTTGGATGATTTCCTCAAAGATGAGGAAGAGACTCGAGGCGACAGAGATGTGGTTCTACAGAAGGATGCTAAGGATATCATGGACCGAGCGTGTGAGCAATGATGAGGTCTTAGAGAAGTTGCAAACAAGGAGGAGGCTTATACTTAATATCAGGAAGAGGCAGCTGAAGTTTCTGGGACACATAATGAGGAAGGAAGGTCTGGAGAATCTGATACTCATGGGTTGAACTGAGGGAAAAAGAGACATGGGAAAACAATGCGTGACATACCTGGTGGACTTAAGCAAGTAGATGACAGAACAGGGTCTGGGGGAGGAAGCAGAGGGAATGAACTTGTTGAAAACTGCAAGGGATGGAGGGAGGTGGAGAGCCATGATCGCCTACATCCTGAAAGGACATGGCGCATAAAAAGAAAGAAAGAATTACTACTATGATTGCACAGTTAGCAGGCAAAAGTCATTATGTCTGATTTCTTCTACTGGCAGACATCACAAAAAAAAAATTTTTTTTTTACCAAAATGAAAAATAGAACTTTTGTCTTACAAGATTGAACCAAGCACAACCTAACTTATTTTCTACCAGGAGACATGTGTTTTCTGACTTAAACACAATCAGCACTCCCGTGACACATATAAGTTTTGGGTTGTCAAAGTGGGTATTTGCGGTTGACTCACAGATAGATCCCACTATAAGCTGAGGAGTTACATGGCCCTTTTTTTTTTTAATGCATATATAACTAATATTTATATACATATTAAAATAATGAGAAAGAACTGTATATAAATTTATAATCTGGTGTTCTTATTAATTATTTAAAAAAAAAACTGTGCTCAATACAATTCTGTAGAGCATGAACATTATAAATTTTACTAATTTAAAAATATGGTCCCATTGCTACACAGGAATTACCATGTTTCAAAAACAGTCTTTTGTTGTAAATCAGATAATAAATGCTAGACATATATATTTATTTCAAAATTTTGCTTACATATACATTGAATACTTTTGCCATTTTTGGTCTGGTGCCCCTACTGTTCATCTCAAGGTCCTTGACAAAATCCAGAGACAGATATGTAATGTGATCAGTCCCGATCTGGCATCAGGTTTACAGTCACTTTCTCACAGACGTGATGTGTCTTCCCTCTGTGTTTTCTATAAATATTGTCATAGCAACTGCTCTGACGATCTACTTTCACTGGTACCCCATCTGCATGAATTTAAGTGTGCTACTAGGTTGGCATCTCGGTCCCACCCTTTCACTGTCAAAATAGTTAAATGTAACTGCCTCTTCTACACCAACAGCTTCTTTTCTCACACTTCCTGCCAGCGTAACTCCCTTTCTCCTACTTGCTTACCTGGTGGCTATAGTCTTCAAATATTCAAGTGTAATGTCAATCGACATCTGATGCCTTGATCTTGATCTCCGTCCTTCTCTATATCCTTTCTCCAAACACCCCGCTTTGCTTTTGCTCTCTGTAATCCCTTGTGTGCTAGTGGCACTCCCACCATGCCCAATTTAGATTTAGTTATTAAGCATCATCAGGACTGAAGCCCAAAAATTCTTCACCGTCATCATCACTGTCAAACATTCTTTTCATTTGTATATAGTTATCAAGTGTGAGACTGCTCTGTTTACTCAAAAATTTGGATACCAGTAATTTTTTTTTTAAGCGTATCACCCCAAGCAAGGCTGGAGGCCACTATCACGCATGGGGTTACAGAAGGGATGGAGGAAGAGCAGATAAGAGTGGTAAAGGAGAGGATGTGGAGAAAGAGAAAGACGGAGGGTCGATCAAGGCAAGGGGGTTACAGAAGATTTGGAGCGAGAGCAGATAGGAATGAAAGATGAAAGGATGTGGAGAAGGGCAGTGGAGATCAAGCCAAATGGAGATGACGATTGACGCTACACTTAAACCGTTAGAGATTTTATTTGTCAGGGAAACAGTAATAGGGAAGGGAGTTCCATAGGCGAGATGTGCGAGACATGAAGCTATTGGAGTAGAAGAGACGTCTACATCTAACAGTTTCAACGGTGGAGGGGTGGGAACGGGATGCCAGCCTCGTAGGACGTTTAAATTCACGAGGCCTTGGGACAAGCGAAAGCAACTCCTTGGAGCAATTACCGTGGAAGTACTTGTAGAAAAGGCAGAGCGATGCAACATCGCGTCTGTGAGAGAGCGACTGCAGACGAGATGACAGATCAGGGCCAATCACATTGAATATCCATCTCTGGATCTTATCAAGAACCCTGAGGCAACCAGCAGGGACCCCAGACCATATATGGCAGCAATACTCCATGCAAGGGCGAATGGTCGATTTTTAGACTTGGAGGATCGATTCCGGGGAGAAAAATTTTCTGGCTCGGCACAGGGAACCAACTTTTCTTGCAGTGGATGATGCAACTGACTCGATGTATTTGTTCCATCTCAGATCAGCGGACAGCGTGAGACCGAGCAGCCGCAGAGAGGAGCTCTCGAGAAGTTGGTCTTCAGACATTCTAATGGGATGCAGGGATGGATCCTTGTGGTGGTTAATGGAGAGCAGTTTTGTTTTAGAGGCGTTAAAGTTGACCATCCATTTCTCTCCCCAGTCCACAACCGATTGGAGGTCCTTTTCAATTTGAGCTGCCAGGTTAATTTTGTCTGCCTAACTAGATTTATGTTTGAGGCAGGAATAAATAGTGGTGTCATCAGCATAGATACCGACTTGGGAGTCTATGGCGTCAGGAAGGTCATTTATAAATATGAGGAACAGAGTAGGGCCAAGGATGGAGCCTTGAGGAACACCTGCGTTAGTGGGATAGGAGTTGGAGATGAATCCACTGAGAACAACCTTCAAATCCCGGTTTGACAGAAACAATTGTATTAGGTCAAACAATCGACCTGTGATACCATAACCCTGGAGCTTGCAAAGGAGGCTGGCATGCCAAACTCTATCGAATGCTTTGGAGATGTCAAGGGCCACGGCACGAGCTTCGCCGTTATTATGGATAGCTTGGTAGACAAATTCAGTGATGGCTGTAAGCACATCGGCAGTAGATCGGGCAAAGCGGAAACCATACTGCTTGTCTGAGAGCAGATCGTGGGATATCAGGTGATTAATCACTTCGGCGTTGATAATGGCCTCGAAGACTTTGCCGAAGAGGGGCAGGAGACTAATTGGATGGTAATTGGAAGGGTTGGAGGGGTCGCCAGAGTTCTTAAAGACAGGAACAATGGTTGAGGACTTCCAGCAGTCAGGAAAACAGGACTCCTTGAGGCAGCGGTTGTACAATTTAGAGAGGGCAGGCGCCAGTTCAGGTGTGCATTTCTTCAGGACAATGGCTGGTATTCCGTCACCACCGGTAGCCTTGTGGTGATCTAAGTTAGAAATAATGCCCAGTACCGACGACGGGGTTATGTGTAAGCCGTCCAGGAGGGCCTCAGTTCTGGGAGGGAAATCGGGCAAGGGTACCCCTGAAGAGTCAAGCGTAGAATTGGAAGAAAACTTTCGAGCGAAGCTTTCGGCCTTGTCGGCAGAGGTGGTCAGGACCTCAAACTGATTGAACAGGGGAGGAATGGAGGGTTTGTTACTATTCAGAACGCTCTTGAAGAGGCGCCAATAGTCTGGAAAAGTTCATTTTCTCCCTTGCCTAACTTATGCTCAAATCCTGGGTACTCGCCTGAACGTTTGATACACCACAGTCTAATTCAGATTTTCTATGATGTCGAATGGATAGGTCGTACTCCTATCCTCGAGCATATACAGTAAATATTTTGTTAAAAACAATCAAGAATGAGATAAGAATACCAAAAATATATAGGATAAAATCTAAATTTATAGATCTTGACTCCTGTCTAAAAGTACAAATTCACTAATTGCATATACAGAACAAATAATAACTTAGTAAATATAGATATATCAATCAATACCTGAATGAATGATTGTTTGATTCCTGGAAGTTACTCAATTAAGAAAAAAAAAAATTACCTATAAAATATCTTTTATTTCTAAAAACCAAACCAGACATAATTATCAGAAATCTTTATGTACATATTCTTAAAAAAAATTAAGACTGGTTTCATAAAATTATTCTGTAAAATTGCTATAACAATATTTCTGATTATGAAAAACAAGCAGAATCCAATCACAATCCCATAACAAAAAACAAACATTTCCTCATCCAATTGGTATTCATATCAGATTTGAGGAATCTCGATGATAGCATTTATTAGAATATGGCTAACAGGTAAGTAAACTCAATCCAATAATACAGCGCAAGTATTTTGTTAAAAAACAATAAAAAATAAGGTAATTTTCTAAGCGTAGCTTAGATGTGGCACAAGGTCAGAAGTATGGGGTACCCAATGAGAATCGATCTCACTACTCAGTTGTAATTGTTCTCATGAGCCAAGCTTGCTAACTGTTACAGTACATCAAAGTGCCCAGTCATTTGCTAAGCATATCTTAGATATGAAGGTCAGAAGTATGGGGCACCCAATGAGAATCGATCTCACTACTCAGTTGTAATTTTTCTAGCAAGCTAAGCTTGCATTCCACCATATCAAAGTGCGCCAAAACAAAGAATAATGTAAGAATAAAAAGATAAATAATACACAACAAAATCTAAATTTACAGAACTTGACTCTCAGTCTTATAATACAAATTCATTAAATGCATATTGAGAACAAATAATTACTCAGTAAATACTGATATATCAATCAATAAACGATTATTTGACTCCTGCAATTTGTTCAATTATCTGGCTTCAGAAAGAAAATATTACATACATACTGTTTTTTTATTTCTTTTTGACCAAATCTGGCAAAAAAGGGCTCATTAAAAAAAAGGCAAGTTTCACAAAATTCTAGTTTAAATACATCTGTAAGAAAAACAATACATTGAAGAATTTCTCTACCTTGTTTAAACAGACATTTTTTTCTAAAAGATTGCCAATTTTGGTATCTTCAACCATCATTCTTCTTTATGTACTGTAACTCCTCAGGGTGTAGGTGATCATGGCTTGCCACAACTTCCTGTCCCTTGTAGCTC
The DNA here is from genome assembly GCA_964036315.1 of Acanthosepion esculentum. Taxonomy (NCBI): domain Eukaryota; kingdom Metazoa; phylum Mollusca; class Cephalopoda; order Sepiida; family Sepiidae; genus Acanthosepion; species Acanthosepion esculentum. Next base: position 67,754,085 of record OZ038503.1, on the reverse strand, counting down.
TTAATAACCTTTGTTTTTTGTTATTTCTCCAAAATCCTTTTCCACCATCCATTTACTCAGACTCACTAAATATATTATACATTGCTTTCCTCTGTCCATCTTGTCCTCTGTCCTGTGAGTATCAAATTTCCCAAGCCCTCTTTCCCCATTATGTACCCCAGAAATTTCAACTGCCTCTTTCCATTTTCTTTGTTGTTGCTCACATGTTTAGTCCTATGGTATTAACAAACAGAAAACAACAAATATAGAACAACTGCTATGTGTGAAAAGTGTGCCACAGCATGGAGTAATGGTTAGCGAGCTCGTCTGGTTGACCGTTATTATTAAGTTCAGTGCTCAGTTGGTGCCTTATACTTGTGGCTTTGTACCAATCTAAGTTAAACTTAGTAAATAATATCAGGGCACCTCAGTTAGTGAACTAGTCTAGCTGACCATCACTACTGAGTAGTTAGTTTGATCTTCACTGGGTGTCCCATACAAAATACAACATTAGATAACCCAACAAGGGCTAACATGTCATTAAATCAACCAACCTAAACATTACTACTGAGTTGGATCCTCACTAGGTGCCTCATACAAAATTCAATATTAAATAAGCCAACAAGAGTCAACATGTCATTAACCTTTGATCCTCACTGGATGCCTCATACTTGTGGCCTTGTATCAAATTAAGTTTAGTAATAATTACTACTTTAGAAATAACAAGTCCAATGACGAATTCCGAATAAGAATGAAACAGTCACATATTTCCTACCAATGTGAAGCTCAGATCTCACTCAAGGGTCAAGATTTTAAATGCTGATTTTCATGTCCTCTGTTAAAATACTTTCCCAGATATCTAAATTTTTGAATTGCTTGATTTTGGTATCTCCAATTTGTAATTTGCATGTTGGACAGCCCATTTTGTTGACAATCATACATTCTATCTTGTAATTGATGTTTAGTCTTTTCTTTTTACTTTCTTTCACTACTTTCTGTATGAATTCTCGGAGTTTTCTTTTTATGTCTGCTATCAAGACTGTGTCATTTGCATATCTTTCATTGTTAAAATTGTGGTCACTAATAATGAATCCTTGTAGGACTTCTAATTCTCTCAGAATTGACTTGTGGTATAGGTTGTGTAAGTCTGGTGAGAAGACACATCCTTGTCCAACAGCCCTTTATAGTTTTGTATATTTACTAAATTTATTTTCTATCAGTTTGTTCCCAGTACAAGTTCAATTGTTTTACTTGCTTGATTTTGGTCTCTCCAATTTCTAAGTTTAGTAATAATTGGTACTTTAGAAATAACAAGACCAATGACAAATTCAGAATAAGAATGAAACAGTCACATATTTCTTACCAATGTTAAGCACAAATCTCACTCAAGAGTCAAGATTTTAAATGTTGATTTTCATGCCCTCCATTAAAACACTTTCTCATATATTTAAATTGTTGTAATTGCTTGATTTTGGTTTCTTCAATTTGTAATTTGCATGTTGGACTGCCCATTCTATTGACAGCCATATATTCTATCTTCTTGTAATTTCTTCTTTTCTTCTTTCTTTCACTACTTTCTGTGGTTCTTGGAGTTTCCTTTTCATGTCTGCTATCAAGACTGTGTCATTTGCATATCTTTATTATTATATTGTTAAAATTGTGGCCACTAATAATGAATCCTGGTAGGACTTCTAATTCTCTCAGAATTGGCTTGCTGCATAGGTTGTATAAACCTGGTGAAAAGACACATCCTTGTCTTATACCTCTTTCTATTTTTATATATTTATTAAATTAATTTTTTTTATCTCTATGCAGGTGTTTTGCTGTCAGTACAGGCACTGGATTATTCTAATATCCTTTCCAAAATAGGTTATCTAGCTGTTCCAAAAATTTTTTGACATACTTTATCAAATGCTTTATGCATTAACTAAGCAAAATTATTTTGTTTCATTGCAAGTACAGGGTGTCCCTAAAGTCTAGATGCATAGGAAATCTCATTAACTATATATTTTTTTTTACATCCACAGATTAAACATGGTTTTGTCAAAAGAAGAAAGTGGGTATGCTAAAGGAGAAGGTCTACTCAATGAAACTCACAGATGCAACACACTTGATTGGATGCATAAAGAGTGAATGTGCTAAAATTGATGGCAATGTGGAGTTATTGCATCGAGTTTATATGAATTTTGCAAAGCGCATCAAACTTTGCATCACAAATGATGGAAATCATATCGAAGATGTTATTTGTCAATATTTCAATTCGATAAAATGTTGAAAATTTAATTTCTTGAAAATATACATTTTGCCCGTGTGTCCAAACTTTAGGGATATCCTGTATACCTAATATATAAATCTTACAAATGTGTGTATGTCCGCACAGAAGCTTGAGAAATAATGAAATATAAAGTTAGATGCCTCTGCATATGTGTACATGGAGTGACATCCAACTTTATTTAATGCTATAATTTTATGTCAGAAAATAATGGCATGAAATAAGTAAGATTTTTATCATTTATTTACTCACAACATGTGTCTTATATCATGCCCAACCAATAACTAATTGTATATTCATCTTAAAAAATAGCTTCTTGAAATATAATTGTCTTTTTTTTAGTGAACTTAGGCTTCCAAATACAATTCAGAGAAATGCTACAAAAACAGAGTGTCCCTAAAGTATGGACACAAAATAAATCTCACTTACTATATTTTTTTCATCTCCGCAGTTTTGTCAAAGAAGAAAGGACTGACTTCTTTTTTCTGGGGTATGCTAAAGGAGAAGGTGAAGAAGGTGGAAATCACAGATGCGACACACTTGATTGAACGTATAAAGAGTGAATGGGCTAAAATTGACGGCAATATGAAGTTATTGCATCGAGTTTATGAGACTTTTGCAGAGCACATCAACCTTTGTATCACAAATGATGCAAATAATATTAAAGATGTTATTTGTGAATATTCCAATTCAATAAAATGTTGAAAATTTCATTTCTTGATAATATACATTTTTGCTTATGTGTCCAGACTTTAGGGACAAAATTATTTTGTTTCATTACAAGTATAATGCATAAACAACTTCACATTATTTTCCTCTATTCATAATTTAAGGTTACAGAATAAAAATCAAGTTTTTCTTATCAATATTTTATTTAAATATTTAGGAAGTGATTGAATATGTGGCACTGAAATCCAAAGGCAAATTGGAATAGCAAAAGATGCCTTCTAAAAGCAAAGTAAAGTATTAAGAAACAGAAAAATTTCATTAGCAAAAAGAATGCTGAAATGCTATGTAAACGCTGTTCAATTTTATCATATATTAAAAGGAGATTTCAGGTAACAGTAATATTGTTCCTCAGAAGCTAGCTGAGAATACCATAGATGCGGCATGTGGACTATGAGGAAGTCATAAGGAAAATGGAAACAAAGAGGAAACTTAGAATTTCTAGGACACATAATGAGGGAAGAAGGTTTAGAAAATTTGACACTCACAGGATATATTAAAGACAAGAGATACAGAGAGAAACACTGAGTAATCTACCTAACAAGTTTATGTAAATGGATGACAGAATATAATGTTGGGAGTATAATAAAAAGACAAATATTGGTAAGAGCTACAAGGATAAGTTGTGGAGAGACATGATCCTTAACATTCTGAAGGGTCATAGTATGTAGAAGAGGATTACACTTAAAAATATATTTTTTCAAGGCATATGCTATCTAATGATTTTCCATTCTATATCTGTTATCAAAAATGTGTCATCTACATATCAAATACTGTTAAGATTATGGCCACCCATAATGAATCCTGAGAGAAATTCTAATTCTCTCAAAATCACTTCACTGTATAAGTGTTATAAGTCTGGTGAGAAGACGCACACTTGTCTTACATTTTGTTCTATTCTTGCATATTTACTGAACATATTTCCTATCTGCATGCAGGCAGTTTGCCGCCAGTAGAGATTTAGGATTATTCTAATATCCTTCCCAAATATGTCAAGGTTAATGAGCAGTTTCAAAATAAATGGCATTTTTATCACGCAAACAAAAGATGTGTAATTTATGTAGCAGTATAGAAAGTAGAATCTTGAGAAAGGCTATGCATTCATCTCTTTTCTCCTCAACTATGGGTTAAATAGCAAGACATGGTGGGTTCTTTAGTCTTTGTTGGTAACCAGTTTAGAACAACAACAATTCTGAATTCAAAACCAATTGGGCATAGGGCTGACAACTCTACCCCATAAAATAATTATTTGCCACAGAAACTAAAGCAGCAACACCTAGCATGTTAAGGCTGTGACCCTTAACCCACAGGGGAAGTGTCTAATGCTACTGAGGAGGATGAGGAAAAGAAAGCCTATGATAAGTGAACTGCTCATCTCTATGCAGTAGAAACTTATAGTGATATAGACAGTGCTATATGCATTTTTATGCATGTATATAAAAACAGTATAATAACAGTAATATTTCTCATTTTTATTTTTTATTTTAAATCATTTCACCCCCAAGCTAGGTGACAACACTACTAGAATACAAGGGGTTACAGGGAGTGAAAGTGTAAGAGAATAAGAAGACTGAGAATGGGGAAGATTGAGGAAAGACAAAAAATGAAACAGGGTTCAAGAAGAGAGAAGATAGAGATTGCCATTGCATTTAACTTTTTGAAGATTATAGTTATCAGGAAAGCAAGAAATCGGAAGGGAGAAGTGTGAGAAAAGAAACTGTTAGAGAAGAAATGGCAGTTGCATCTAGCTAGTTCAACAGTAAAGCAGTGAGACCTACTTGCCAATCTAGCAGTATGCTTTATGTAGCCAAGGCAGCAGGGAAAAAATTTCATCAGAGCAGTTGCTGTGAAAATATTTGTAGAAAAGACAGAGAGTGAGAAAGTGATCAAAGTCAAGAAGACTAGTCAGGACTGATTACATTACAGACCCTTCTTTGGATTTGGATTTTGTCAAGAATCTTCAGATGCACAGCAGGAGCACCAAACCAAATATAGCAACCGTATTCAATGCATGGAAAAATGGTAGATTTATAAATGTGCAAGATGAATTCTAACACAGTGAACCAATTTTCATTGCAGTAGATGAAGCAGTTGATTTAATATAGTCATTCCACTTCATGTTAGTGGAAAACATGAGGCCAAGAAAGTGTAGGGTGTTGTTATATTAATGTTCATCCAATACAAGGCCCAAGAGCCACTCAAGGTACAACCTTACTGTGCAGTGTTGTATGAGCTTAAGAAAAGGCAAGAAATTTAGTTCATGGGGTTATGCAGGAAAGATAATGGTTGAACCTTGACTTAAAGAGGTCCCAGAAGTCTGTTCTACAAAGTAGCTGTTTATGGGACAAAGTTTCTAAAAAGTTGGATCATGGACCCCTCACATTTGCATAAGAGATGCTGAACTTGACTGTGTTTGTGAGGTTGGGTTCGTATCATATATTGTTTTTTTTTTGTTGTGGACTTGGTTTGATATAGAGATATTGGAATGGGTGAAGACTAGATTGCGAAGCAGCCACAATCTCAAGAAGTGCATCTTAACTGGATTAAATAGTCCATAAGTACAGCCATAACACTACATTTCATCATGGCACTGAGAGGCCCCACCAGAAACTACTGCATGGTCCAGATCTTATTTACACTTCTTCTTGCTACTCTCAAGATAAGGGAAATGTTGTGAATATTTCATTCACTATTATTATACATAGATTTTGTCCACCAGATTAATTCTAAATAGATTTTTTCAAGTAGAGAAACTTGAGATATCTCTTTACTCCAAGACAACTATTCCAGAAGTTCCTACTGCTTCAGTTCCAACTAAAAGTTCCTACTTCCAACAAGGTTTTCATCAGATAACAACCCTGAATTCAAACACAGTCCATGCTTAAACATCATTACCAGTTAAGAAGGGAGCCCCAGCAGTACCGCATAATATCTGTTAACATTGTTGCTTCTCTATCCCAATGTAAAAATTCCAGATTCATGTAGATAAAACCTCTCCCTGAACTTGTCACCACAGGTGAGGGTGTCTAGGCTTCCCTGAAAAGCCATTCCCACCACCCCAATGTGAACAATTTTAGTGCGCAAATTTTGAATTAGAACCCCTCTGACTTATAAGCTGCCACCCCCAAAGAAGACACTCTGGAGACTAATCTGACTTATAGCCTTTTAATTGTTAATTATTAATTTTCTATGTGGATATATCAAATTTAAAGTATGAAAATTTAAAGTATTTAAAGTATGAAAGCTTGAGGTCCCAGTTTAATACAAAATATATTCATAATCCAGCCATATCTCCTGCACCTTTCTTGCAGGTCTTCATATCGTTATAGCTTTCATTCATGAAGTCAGTCATTATTTTCATCAAGAGAAACTGATCATTCAAAAATATTAGATGACTTTTTAATTAACTAACCAGAGTACAATGTCAGGATGCTAAGTAGTTAACTAGAAAGTTCAGACAATGTTCGGAGTTTACGGCATCTCTCTAGTCTGTATAGCCACCAACCAATGATGATTCATATTTTTTTATATATATATACGAGTGAAGTTTGAACAAAAATCTGATGGAATGGTAAATATATAACAATTTGGGAAACTTTTTTGACCTTTCACTGATTTCTCTGATGACACTTACTCAACAGCAAAACATGTCAAGATAGAAGTTCCACAAATTGTCTTATATATATATATATATATATATATATATATATATATATATATGTGAGAGAGAGAGAGAGATGATAACAATGTAGTTTTATGGTATATTTATGGATAAAAGTGATTACGATCAGAGATAGAGCATATATAAATATAAACTTGGTAACAGGATGGCCTGAAGATTGTGTCCAAGCATGAACAGACTGTTGCCACTTGGTGTGAACCTCAGTGTGCACTTCTCTCTCTCTCTCATTGTATATATATATATATATATATATATGTATCAGTCAGTTATGTGCCATGCATGATACACATTTAGGCGATCATGTATCTTTCGATACATGACTGACGAGGCAGATTTTTTCCAGTAGTAGGTTGCCATTTCTTTCTGCGATAGACCAGCTGCCATCCAAGGCTATAGAACCTGGTCTGTGCTGTTAATTCCCCATAGCTGAGGTGAAGAAGATGATACCTACCTTTCCCAAGGGTATTAGCACGTAAATGAATATAATGGAATCAACTTCAGTTTGAACTCGGTTCTCCGATTCCTCAATCCAAGTTTCTATCCATTACTCCAGCATGCCTCCCACATATATATATATATATATATATATATATATATATATATATATATATATATATATATATATATATATATATATATATATATATATATATTGTCTCTACCTACCCTGATGATGACAACAAATTCAAAAGCTTAGACCATATTTAATTCGAAATGAACTTTGGACAATTTCCAACAGAATTTCCTCTTTGTTTGAGAAGTATTATTTGTAATTTGGAAAAGTCAATCAAAAAAATTAATTAACACAAAATGTCTGTTGTCTTTAAAGACCATTTGCTGCCTAAATACACAGAATAAATATACATATATATATATATATATATATATATATATATATATATATCTCCAAGAATATTTTCCTTCCTTCATGAAATATATTTTTAGGAGGTCAGTAACTATTTCTTTAAGTTTTCTACAAAAATGAAAGGTAGACAGGATAAAAAATGAACTGACAACGTCACTGAGTGAACTGGAAAATCATGCACAGAGACTTGGACATTGACATGCAATGAAGGCATGGAGAGAGCTGATCAGGTGCTCAACTACACAGCAAAAGTATGACCCCACCACAAGAACCATGGAACTGATGATGAGAATGATGAAGAGTAAGAACATCTTGCATGATTTTAAGCTGTGTTTTGGTACAATGTCAAAAGGTGAGACAACGCTCCATATCTAGTCAGCTGAGAAAGGTTAAAAATCAACCAAACTTGCTGGGGAAAAACAAATCCTGGGGTTATCTGACATCAGACAAGGAATTATAGTTTTGCTCTAAGTGATTCACCTTTGTACCTCCATGACAAAGCTGGATTCCGACTTACTGGTACCAATTCTAGTGATGCATTCATCTTCCCACAGGGCCTCAGACTCAACACAGAGATGTACATCAAGTGCTTCGAGGATGTAGTACTGACCTAGGTCAAGAGGGTGGATGCTGGAAGACCCTATTTCTGACAACAGAACTCTGCCCCAGCCACAGAGGCAGGAGAACATAGTCATGGCTGTCAGACAATTTCTGCAACCACATCACCCCTTACACCTGGCCACCTAACTACCCAGACTGCAACCCCCTTGATTATTATGTGGGGGGGTGCAGTTGAGCAAGACACCATCAAAACTCCATGTTTTTTTTTTTTTGTTTTTTTAAGCATATCACCCCAAGCAAGGCTGGTGGCCACTATCACGCATGGGGTTACAGAAGGGTTGGGGGAAGAGCAGATAGGAGTGGTAAAGGAGAGGATGTGGAGAGAGAAAGACAGTGGGTCGATCAAGGCAAGGGGGTTACAGAAGATTTGGAGCGAGAGCAGATAGGAATGAAAGATGAAAGGATGTGGAGAAGGGAAGTGGATAGATCAAGGCAAATGGAGATGTCGATTGACGCTACACTTAAACCGTTGGAGATTGTATTTGTCAGGGAAACAGTAATAGGGAAGGGAGTTCCATAGGCAAGATGTGCGAGACATGAATGAACTGAAGGCAAGGATTATAGAAGCATTCACCAACTTAAACAAGGAGACCATCCAGAAGAGATGCAGGAAATTCCAAAGTCATCTGGAGGTTGTGGTTGAAGCCAATGGTGATTTTATTGAATACATTCACTCTTCAGTATTTCAATATATTTTTACGTAATTTTGGTAAATATATTTGTTAAAATAAGATGTCAGTGTTATTTCTATTTTTGTGTAATTTAGATGACAATTTATCCATCGCACCCTGTGTGTGTGTGTGTGTGTGTATATATATATATATATATATATATATATATATATATATATATATGCTAGCCTATAGAAGAGTGACTCATTGTACT
>OZ038503.1:67500055-67737555 GCA_964036315.1 Acanthosepion esculentum | reverse complement strand
ATTAAAGCCAAACTTTTCAGCAATCATTTCCATGCTGTAAATTGTAGCAAAAATATAATGGCCATTTGTTAGGTTTTTGAATGATCAAAAAAAAAAATTCTATATAAATATATGGTAAATGACTGGACTAATTTTGGACAGAAGAGGAAACCTGTATTCAGAATCTTACAATATTATCTGGATTTTATACACTGTCCTTGAGCAATAGCAAAGAATATTTTAACCACCAGATTTTAACTACACAATCTATCAATTCCTTATTTTGTTGATTATAATTTTAAACATATTCATACAACTGTAAACAATCACTGAGGCAAATTTTTAACAAAACAAAAACAATACATTATTCACTTCCCTCTCAATGCACTGCCATGAATGGTTAGCAAGTGGTTTCAAAACTCCTTAAAGAACAGTACCAGACTCAACTGAGATTAGTAAATAGTCATAGATTATACTTCTACCATAAAGTAATAATTACTAAACCAATCGACAACCACTGCTTGAAGGTCAGTCTCATCTAGATACTCTTTATTGTGTGGCCTTATACCAAACTCATTAAATATTTACAATAACTTATTAAGGGGAGGTAAATGTGTTGACTTAGCATTTAATAGTTTTTAGCCTAATTTTCTAAAAACTTTATTTTTCAAACACATTCTAATGAACATTTTTGTAAACATTTTTAAAATTTAAAAAAACTGCCTTTCCTAAAGTTTTGGAAAATAATATAATACGTAAAAAAAAAACTACAAAAAAAAACAATGTGTATTTTTTTATGAAACAATTTTCTTAAAAATAAATACCTACTATTCTCTGAATTGTTTTTACTTTTTAGAGACTAAAAAAAATCCTAACCCTAGTTCTAAAGGAGCAGAATAATGAATGATAGATGCCAGAATGTTTAAAATTACTCTACCTGATATATTCTCGACGATTTGGTCAATTTATGTTAGGTTCTATTTAGTTTCTCTGCAGAAATATCGAAACAGATAAAAAGTCAATATTTACCAGTTAACAAAAAAACACTAGCAGGCTTTTATACTGTTTAATGAGGAAATTAATAACAAAAATCAGTCAGTATTCTTTTAAAAGCACGTTGTTTTCAAAGGAAAACATCGCATTTCTATTTTTAAAGCAACGACCAACTACTATTCTTTTGGGTTTTTTTAAAATTCAAAATCGGATTTTACTGTCTCTGGGAAATCATTTCTAAATAGCAACTTGTTCTCTTGTTTGAAGAGTAACGAAAATAAAATGAATAGGCAGGTGTAAAATTGTATTATAGAATCAGTTAATCAAGCAGCAAGCACTTACATAAACTTTATGTACATGGCGAGTAAGCCTACGTGAAATAAATTTCAGCTACCTAAACAATAAAAAATAGTTTAAACCCCAATCTAATTCACGCTTCAGTCAAAAAAAATTTTTTAAAAGTTTTCTCCCCCTATAAAATTAGTTAAAGTTAGAAATATATACAAGTACTTGCCCCCCATTTTTCTTTTTAACGTATACCTCCGCTCCTTGCCATGTGTAAAAATATTAAAAACAGCTGGGTATGAGAATGGAAGTGGGGGATATCCTTCTCTATTGTAAATAGTTGGTGTTTAGGCCTAATCACTTTTTAATGAATAGAATTTTTTTTGTGTGTTTTTTTTTTTTTTAAGATTTCTTTTTTTTTAAATTGGTAAATGAAACGAACCCCGTTTCTCAATTGATGCAATGAATTAAAAAAGAAAGGAAGAAGTGGGGAGAGCAGATGATGGCTATGAAGAGAAAAGGAAGTAAAAAGTAAAATGTGAATTAAGCGGATGAAATCAGGTGACTAGAAGGAAGAAAATTAAAACTTTCAAATACACAGAAGAACTAAAAAGAATGAAATAAAGTCTTTATTTCATTCTTTATTATAAAGAAATAGGGAGGGGAAATAAAAGAAAAGAAAATGTTTCGTGCATAAATGATAATGCAATCCTATATGAATGAAAAATGAAAGAAAAAGAGAAAAAGTCTAACTAATAATCTCTCTCTCTCACTCTCTCTCTCTCTCTCATGTCATTCTCTATCGCAGAATATTGGAATTGGTCAAAAAACATTGTTGACAAACCAAATCCTGTACTTCCAACCACCGATATTCCTCGAAGACATATTTTAAAACAAGGAATATGTATTTCAATTTTAAAAATCCAAATCCTACACTTTCATTACCGCGAAGGTTTTAAAATATAAAGAACGAAAAATACCCCTGTAAGTCACAATACTATTTAGAGACAAATGTTAGTTCAAAGTAAGACAGTATTGCGCCAATCGTCCAAGTCAGAAAAGCTTAAAGTCAATATTCGAATTGTTTTTCACTTGGACTCGAACACCAACCACTGGCGCCAAATCGAACGCAACTTTCGTCGTGCCAATGCATCTCAGAACTCAGATGATGATGATAAAGATGAATAATTAGCGACTAAGTCTCATGGTACAAGACCAAATGAAGAAGATAGAATTAGGTAGATTGTATTGTACCAATTTTCCAAGTGGAGATGATCTGCCTGTGTTTATAAATCGTTTGAAATCCTGCTATCTATCTACCTGCGTTCGAATACCAACCTCTCGCAGAAACGAGGAATCGCAATTAGTAGTACTGCACTAGAAGACCAAACGGAGAGATAAATGTAGAAAGATTGTATTGCGCCAGTCTTCCCAATGTGAAAAGCCTATCTACATTGAAAATCAGTATTTGAAATTCTGGATTTTCGCCGGGCTTGAACACCGATTGCTGTCGCCGGTAGGAAATAATACGTAACTACTGAAAATCGGGTTTCGTTTATTTATAATTTATGCTTTTCACTCGTGTATGAGGGTAAAATAAATAAGGAATATAGAATAGAAAATAACACGTTTTTTTTTTTTGTTTTATTTCAAGTTTAAACAGAAACTCAAGCTAAAAAAATAAATTTTTAATTCCGGCAGAAACGCTGAACAGATAAAAAAAAAATTAATTAAATTAACTTTAATCAGCTTTTTGATTGCCCACGTCTTTTTTGATTTTTCTTTCAACATTTTATTTTTTAAGGGGAATTTTGTTAGTTAATAATAAAATTTCAGTAGCAAAAATAAAAATGAATGGCAACGAAAAGGAGAAAATAATAAGTATTTTTTTTATGTTTAATTAAATAAATTCTTAATTTTTACTTAAAGGGAGGAATGTGTAGTGTAGTCGTTGCAAAATATTAATTTGGTTTCCAAATTTGAAAACTGAGGGATTACATTTTATGTACTTAGGCAGACCCTCCGACAATTTGTGAAGGAAAGAAAATAAGAACAGAGATGGAAACAAATATATCGACTTTTTTCTTCTTTTTTTTTTTCTTTTTTGCAGAAAGAAAAACGGACATGGAATTTTGACTTCAGTCTCTTCCTTCCCCATTTCAGAAAGAAAAGAATCTGGGAGGGGAGAAACCGAAAGCAATTTATTTTTCTGCTAAGAAAATGATTGGGATCGGTTATATACTTTAATTTATAAACAGTTTCGTTAAAATTTGAAATTAAATTTTAATTAAAATTGCAATTATTGGAAATAGGAAGAAATTAGGTTGGCTGGATTATTCTTTACTTCTTTTTTTTTTTTTAGCGGAAAAGAGGTTTGAAATTAACACGCGGTTCCGTTGGAAAGTGGCAAAGAATAAGCATCTGGCACAGATGAAAATATTTTTAAAATTCTGTTTAAATTATTATTTAAAAAAACAAAATCCTTTTTTTTTTTAGCAACGATTTAAAAAAAAAAAAGATTAGACAGAGAAATAAATTGGTGATAAAGAACTCACCGGTATTTTCTTTGTAAATAATTCCTGTTGTTTTAAAATCTACACACGGAGAGTTATTCCGACAATAAAAAAAAGAAATGAATGAATGAATGAACCTCGGATGTCGAATTTTTAGCTTGAATGAAGAAGTCAGGGAGTTTATTGTTGATATTATTGGTAGGCAACTGCTGCTATGTTGTGGCTATCATTTCCAGAGTCATTTGCTGGCTTCGTTTTTTCTTTTACCACTTCTTTCTTTTTCCTACTTGCTTTGTCTGATATGATATATTTATCGGCAATAATAAACATTGTGAACAATCAAGAAGTAATGGCAAAAAAGAAAAGAAAAAGAAGATACAATGAATATAATAAACGATCACAAAAAGACCTACCGGCAACAAGCCGGGGAAAAGTGAGTGAATATAAAGCTGCAATTGATAGGAAGGGTCTTCTTCTGCCTCGTGGTCTAAAGAGTTGCAGATTTCACACCGCTGAAATGAAAGAACCCCGACAAAGAACAGTGTTTTGAAAGCTAATTCTTTACAATCAGGCCGGCTTTTCTCACTTGAGATGACTGGCGTTGCATAATCTTCCTTACATTTCCCTCTTATTTGGACCTGCGGCGGGCTATAATAAATTTCGTAAAATTGATAAATTAAAAAAAAAAAAATAACAAAAACAAACGAAAAAAAACCAGCCTCGTGAATGAAATAGTTTATCTTATCAGTTTTTTAAATCCTAATCTATCCTCCTTATCATCATAATCTTAACTTCCTACCACCTCCTTTTTCATTCATAACAGACACAATTAACGCTCTAACTTAAGTGGTTCTCAAACCTTGTATTGGTGTATTTCAGTAAAAAAATCAGGGCTTTAGTTAGCATTTAAATGAAGAACTTTATTTACAAAATTAAAGCAGATTTTTCTTAATCTTCCCAAATTGTACCCGTTTTGTTTGGCCTCACACAAGCTTTCCTCATTCTATCTATCTATCTATCTATCTATCTATCTATCTATCTATCTATCTATCTATCTATCTATCTATCCCAATCTGTTCATATCTATCTATCACCGTCTGTTCATCATCATACATATCTATCTATCTATCTATCTATCTATCTATCTATCTATCTATCGCAATCTCTTCAAATATATCTATCTACTGCAGTCTTTTCTTAAATAAATCCATATCTATATCGAAATCTCTTCATATATATCTATCTAGCTAGCTAGCTAGCTTTGCAATCTTTTTAAATCTATATATCTATCGCAAGCTCTTCATCTATCTCTCTATCGCAATCTCTTCATATTCATCTATCTAGTTAGCTAGCTCTAGCTACCTAGCTAGCTAGCTCAGTCTCTTCATATCTATCTATCTATCTATCTATCTATCTATCTATCTATCTATCTATCCATCTATCTATCTATCTATCTATCTATCTATCTATCTATCTATCTGCAAAGGAGTGAATATAGTTTTCGCAAAAATTCGAAGTAGGAACAAGATAAATGAACCTTATTAATTCGGCTCTATCTCTTGATAGAGCATTGTTATTACGAAAATTAGTTGTCTTAAGTTAAAAACGTTATCTACCAGAAATACTCAGTTCGACAGTTTTTTTAGTGTTTTTTTACTGTATGTGTGTGAGCTATATTTATGGGAAAAGAATGTTCTATATCGGGCGTAGAGAGTTTGTACTTTGTAAGTATGGACATAGAAATCAACACTGCATGGTGACTGTCAGTTTCACGCCTCAAGCTTTCAAGACACCATCTGTATATAAATGCCACGAAAATAAATCAATTAATCGGGGGGTAAAAAAAAAACCCAAAACGGTAAGATTCCTTGCTGCATCAAATGGTTTATTCTTGCAAAAAAAAAAAGCAATAAAGAAAATATATAGGGTTTATGAAAACAGAGAGATTTTGAGTGCTTACTGTGAAAATCAGCGTTTTTATCACCTGTAAAAAAATATACAATTACTCAAACATCACAGCAAACACTTATCTAGGTACATCCACGAAATCGCTAAAAAAATTAGCATACTGTGATGAAAAAATGCTCCAAACGTCAACATTTTTATGTTATTATAAAGAGGAAAGATCAAAGTATCTTTTCATTATCTAATTAAATTCTTAATCCTTTTCAGAACATTCGAAATTTTGATTAAAAATTTTTATTTTCTTTCGTCAGCGGAATTTTAGCATGGCAAATATTAGCGTCTTTTTTGTGGTGACAGACACATTAATTTGGAAATTCTTGCAAAAATCAAATAATTATCGGATTTTAATGAAATTTTCAGAACTTATTCACAAATGAATGAAATTATTTTAGAAATCTTTTCTATTAGAAAATATTTGTAAAAACATATTTTTTTTACATGTGTTTCACACCCTTAATTTTGAAAACTTGTGAAATTCAACGTGATAATTTTTAGTGATTAGTTTAAAAAAAAAGATAAAAAGCAGAACTCTTTGGAGAATTTAAATCACCGATTTTGTTTTTTACAAAATTGGACCCCGCCTTACCTTAAATCTGTTCTGAATCGAAAAGTAAAAAACGCAATAAAAGTAAGACATTATTTAAATTGGGGAAGCTTTTAATTGCTTTTATGAATAATAAGGACAGTCTGTCTTTTTTATCTCACAACACAGTTATAAGGTAAATAAATCCTAGTTAATTCACACTGCTTAATTCATAAGTTTACTTTTTAATCTGTTTTAAATTTTAGCTTAACAAACACTAGAAAAAGTAAACACATTGTTTGTTCCTATTCTCGACTACACCAGATCTGTTCAGTGTGTGAAGTATATGCATTTTATTTGAAAAACATAGTGGTACTTGTTAAAATATCAATAAACTTTCAAAAAGTCTCACTTAGATTAAATTTAAAATAATGTTTATTGAATGTTATACTTTTTTCATGTTTATGCGAAAAGATCCATATAAAATTCAGGTTCCACACAAAAATATGACATACACCTGAAAATTTAAATTATTGAATTGTACATCATAATGTCACCCTTAGAAACATCTGGCGCATAAATTTAATTTGAAACATTTGTTTTTTTATTAATCCTAACCCCATTCCTTACTTTCATCTTAAGCAATATTTTTAAAAAAATGCTGCCTTTTTCCAGTAAATTTATACTGTGTCAGGTGTATGATGAATTTGGACTACTGTACTCACTGTAAGAATTACAGCATTTCACTTCACTGTTTGTTGTGCTATTAAATTCAATAATTTTAATTCAAATATGTTATATTAGCCGCATGACTAAACTAGGATTTTACCAAAAAAAAAAAAAAAAAAAAGACGGGAGGATGAGAGTAGAAAGAATAAAGTCAGGCATGTATGTCTTCTTATGTGTTTATTTTTAAAGTAAACATTAATAAAACTGAAAACGTTAACATTTTTAAAGAAATTAGTTTTCTACTCAGGGTTGCGAATGATACCTATCAACAAAAAAAAAAACGTTTGAACTTTGAAGTTTTAATTTAACCGCTTCGGTTTAAACCTAATCACTCCAAAATAAATAAAATTAAATTATATTAATTAAAAAAATAAAACAAGTAAGTGGATACTCGGATTTAAATATATGTATGTTTTAAATTAAAGGAGAGAGTCAGCTTTTCCTTGTATTATTTATTGAATCATTTGTTAAAAAAGCACCCCCCCCCAAAAAAAAACACACGGTTTTGGAATTTAATTTAAAAATATGTATTTTGGGTTTTATTTCGTCAATTTCCTTTGCTTATTTATTTATTATGACAATTTACAATATTTACGAAGTAAAGATTGTAAATTGCCACACTGAGTAAATTTTACTATATTATTTAAATTTTATATAATAAAATTAAAAGGGTTCAACTTATTAACGTAGAGAGAGAACGAGTTTCGCGATGTATCCACTTGTCAGGGAGCTTGAAAACTGAACATTTCAATTTTACTTGTTACTGTCTCTTTCTCCTTAGTACTTTAATTACAAAGTTCTTGCTTTAAAAAAAAAGCGTTTATCTCCCACATATACACAAGTCGACATTTTTTTAAATTTTATTACAACCTTTGTCTTACGCGCGTGCGCACACACACACACACACACACACACACACACACACACACACACACACACACAAAAAAAAAAAAGGTTTCCATATTCATCACAAGTCATTCAGTTTCCCTTTTCTTCTCGCCCGTTAAGAATAATAAATAAATAAATAAATAAATAAATAAATAATAATAATAATAATAATACCTCTTTTCGTTTTAGCTTACACTTTGGATTGTTAACTAGGGGTTTCCTACCTCGGGTAATCAACAATAATACTCATCATCATCATCATCATCATCATCATCATCATCATCATCAACAACAACAACAACAACAACAGCATCGTCATCTTTTTAATAAATGTAATATTAAGAAGCCTTAGGGTTTCAAAGGGGTCTCGCTTTCTTTATGAATTTGCTATTTTCATTTTTTTAAACATGAAAGAAAGATTAAATACTTTATTCTGGGATGTATTTACATTGATTAACATTTATTCGTCTGTTTAAGCTATTTTTCCTAACTGGAGATGTCTATAAGAATAAATAAATAAATAAATAAAAATAAAAATAAAAATCCCTATCTTTAAAACTGAAAGTGAAAGTGAAAGTGAAAACTATGTCCTGAGTGGCAGAAATTGGCCAGCTGTGTCGTTAGCAATTTTAACAACAAACCAATAAATGGGGGTAAAGAATGAGTTTTTACGATTTGTCCCAGTAGAAATAAATGGCATTCATTGTATATAACATGACAACATTTTTTATTAATTTCTTTCTCGTTGATAAAACAATCGCTGCCTGACCACCTCCAGCTCTATCTAAAAAAACACACACTTGCCAGTGCCCAATACCTTCGAACAAGCCAACAAATTCCCACGTCTTTATGTATTTAAGTTCAAAATAAATTTTAAAATTATATATATATATATATATATATATATATATATATATATATATATATATATATATATATATATATATATATATATATATATATATAAAAGCAAAGAACAAGCAGTTGAGTAAACAAAAGTACAAGCCTACTTGGTTTATTTTTCACCGGCGCCTAGTCGTCAGTGTTCGGGTACAGGTAACAAAAATTTATTTATATATTTTCATGCTTAGCATGAACCTGTGACAAGGATCCATAATTAAATAGCGAAGTCTATGAGGATCGAACTCACGGCAGTTATACAAGCGAATTTCTCCGCAAGACGAGCTTCCGGACTATCACACTACGGTAGGCGTCCTTAAACTTAGCTTTATTAAAAAAATAAAAAGAGAAAAAAAAGTAGACTATTAGTCTACAACTAGTGAGGGTGAAACATGAATGTTGAACAAATTTAAATTGGTTCGTGAAACGAACCCGAGCAGATGTAGGTGCCTTGGTAGAATTCCAAATAAAATGTTGATTTTTTTTTAAAGGCAAGCCCTTCCCATATGAATGATTGCGCGACAGAGTCTTCTTTTCTTACTTTCATCAGTAGCTCTGTGCTGGACAAAGCTACATTTCAAGTATAGCAAGATGTGAGTTGTTTATTTTTAGTTAGTTATTTTGAAAAAAGCGTTCTTGCAATATAAGGCATGATAAAAATAATTAAAAAAAAGAAAAGAAGATTGCCTTCAGCAGCAAATACGATCTTTCCCTCTATTACCGATCTCAATTTTTTTTCTTTTTTTACAGGAAAACAAAGGAAATTCCGAGAGATGGTTATTTGGCGGAGAGACACTGGCTTGGATATTGCTAGGGGCAGGATACTTAAACAAACGTATATGGAAGAAGAAGAAGGGGAAAAAAGCAATACACACATTTAAAGAGACAATGAAAGAAACATGATATTTCTATTTCATCTTTTTTTTACCTCTGAAAATACAATAAATAGCAAACTTGGCGGGTCGTTTTACTGACGTTTGTTTATCAAGCAGCAGTCAATGCTACAAAATGAAAGAGCGAGCTGCGGCCCTTTATACTCTCATAGCTCGCTTATACTTTGCTGCAGTTTGGAAGCAAACAATAACACACACACACACGTATGTCATAAGTATCGATAGTCTAGCCAAAAGGATGTCGTCGGAGTGAAGAAATACTGATGTTATTCTTTAAAAAAAATTAAATGCCATAAAGATCTTTCTTCTTTTCGTTTTTAAAATAATTATTTAAAAATTTAAAATGATTGCATATTTATTTATTCCACATTTATTTGGTTTTTAAAGCCATTTTTTTTTTTACTGCAAAACAAAACCCAGTCACTAATGTTTATCTGACTAAATATAAAATACCTCTTTTTTTCGAATCAAGAAACAGTGTTTTAAATAAAATTCTGAAAGAAAACAGACACACATGCAGTCAAACTGGTGCCAATTCACGCTTCAAAAAATGACAGTGACATGTGAAGCTAGTTAGTAACTGCATGCCAAAAAGACCAGGATGCATGTTAATCATTTCAAAATAAAACCTCTTGATCTTGAGTCAATTTTAATCATAAATTGACCCTTTATAAAAATCAATCTCGTGTCAGACTTGGTAGAGTAGAGTCCAAGGCAAACAATTTGGTGTAACTTTTTTTTTGCGTGATAAATTCTATGAATGCAAGGTGGATTTTTTTTTTTGTTATTTTTCTTTTTGAGTTTTAAATAGATTCCTAAATGAAAACATTTAAAATCGATCTTAAATTTTATTTTAAACTATGTTATGAACATTTAAGCAATTCATTTTTATGATTTAAATGTGTAGTTTAGTTTATTTTCTTTGTTTTTGTTTGTTTAGCTTTCTTTTTGTTGTTGTTGTTGTTGTTTTAAACAAAAATTCATTTCTGTTATTATCCACACTAAACACTTCCTTCGTTTTGGGGAAATCAACATTTAAGAATAATTCTACATTCTAACTGAAATATTTTACCAATACTGAAGACTTATTATTGTTTAAATTTTTTAAAAATTATGAAGTACTTTCTTAAGTTTAAGTTGCATAAGATTGCTATTATTACAGATTCGTTGTCTCAATTCAACAATGTCTTTTTGTATTTGCTTAACAAACATGTCTCTATTCACAGACACAGCATTTAAGGCAAAGAAGGGGCATTTTGAAACAAGGACTATGATTACGAAAGGATTTTTTTCTTCGGGCAGTTTGTAGGTGATGGGTAACCCCGTCTCATCTGTGTTTGTCGGTGGGGGTGTCTTTATTTTTTTTCCGGGTGTTCGGATCACTGCATTAAAAATAAAAAATAACGAATACGATTTCTCCCCGCCCCCAACAAAAAACAAACTTTAAAAACCTCCAAAACGTCAAACGACTCTTTCAAGAAAAGTAAATAAATGAATAAACGCTCCGCTTACCGATTTAAAGTGGAAGAACGTTTCCGATTGAGAAATCTCCGAGACCCTTGGATGGATCCGGTATATAACACAGTTCTCTTCAGACTGTTTTTTTTTAACTCTCGATGTTTTTTTTTTTTTTTTTTCTTATTTTTTTTATTTTTTTTTATTTTTGTGGGTGGGGAGATCGTGCAGTTTTCTCCTTTCTGGGAACACTGTGTAGTGTAGTGTAACTGATAGTGAGTGATCAGAGCAAGTAATTTGAAGATTAAACAGTAATTTCCTAGTATATGGGCATGATGAACCGCGTAAACTTAACCTTGAATAATAATAATAATAATAACAATAATAATAATAATAATAATAATAATACTATTCCGTTGGATAATCAGAAAGACGACAGCAGCAGGTGCGAACAGGCGCGCCTCCGTCGATAGAGGCGGCGGCGATTTTTATAGGAAATTCCGCCCTCTTCCTACTAAAAAAAAAAAAAAAAAAAAAAATAATCGCAAAAATATGTCGATGTCCAACGGGAGGGAAGAAAAGAAAAGAAAAGAAAGAAGCGTCTTATTGTAGTTGTAGTCTTGCTTTTAAGCCGATGCAATGATAAAAAGGACGAGTGGCGTCGAGCATTGCGAGAGCAGGTTGCATAAAATATCAGGTCTACGTACGACGACGGTTTCTGATCAATCGATCGGAGGAACCTTGCTAGAATGAATGAATTCTAGCGTCTGCTGCTACCACCACAAAACTCTCACTAACTCACTCACTCGATACTCGAATGAATCGCCACCATTCTCTCTTTCTCTCCCTCTCTCTGACTGTTACCGTTGTTGTGCAGACAGAATCTGTGTACATTGCAACTGAGAATAAGACGAATAATTATCAATGTCTTAGAAACACTGTACCGAATGGATGTAACACTTAAATAAGGGTTACATCCATTCAGTACAGCTACGTACAATTTCTGATCTCAACCCTAAGTATATTTTTTTCTATAGAGCTGCTTCTTATTCAATATCCACAGTGTACTGTTAGGTGGGCTTGAACCCCAACTCTTATTCTTTCAAATGTCAACACTTTTTTTTTAATGAGCATCATTTTTCATGTGATGATTTTCGAACTCACTATGCAATCGTAACTGATCTAGCGAGACAAGCTTGTTAACCATTACACCACTACAAAGGCCCCTAAATGATTTTCTAAGCATAGCTTAGGCGTGGTACAAAGCATGGAGCATCCAGTGAGGAATGAACTCACTATTCACTTCATAATTGATCTAGCGAGACAAGATTGCTAACCATTACTCAACGTCAAAGCGCACTAAATGCATAGCTTAGATGTGGCACAAGGTCAAAAGTATGAAGTACCTTGTGAATATCACAGTCACTATTCAGTCATAATTGATCTAGCAAGACAAGATTGCTAATGATTACACCACGTCAAAGTGCCATAAATGATTTTCTAAGCATAGCTTAGATGTGGCACAAGGCCGAAATCTTAGAGCGTCCAGTGATGATCAAATTTACTATTCAGTCATAATTGATCTAGCAAGACAAGATTGCAAATGTATTACACGATGTCAAAGTGCTCTAAATGATTTTCTAAGTGTAGCTTAGATGTGGCACAAGGCCAAAAGCATGTAGCACTGAGTGAGGATTGAACTCACTATTCAGCCATAATTGAATTAGCAAGAACATTTTGTTAACCGTTACACCATGTCAAAAGGCCCTAATTAATTTGTGAAATATAGCTTAGATGTGACACAAGGATAAAAGCATGGAGCGCCCAGTGAGGATCAAATTCACTATTCAGTCATAATTAAACCATCAAGAAAATTTTTCTAACCATTACACCATGTCAAAGTGCCCTAAATAATTTTTGAAGTGTAGCTTAGATGTGGCACAAGGCCAAAAGCATGGAGCACCCAGTGAGGATTGAACTCACTATTCAGTCATAATTGATATAGCGAGACAAGACTGCTAATCCTTACACCACATCAAAGTGCCTTAAATGATTTTTGAAGTTTAGGTTACATGTGACACAAGGCCAAAAGCTTAGAGCACTCAGTCAGGATCGAATTTAGTATTCAGTCATAATTGATCTAGCAATACAATTTTGCTAACCATATACCATGTTGAAGTGTTTTAAATTGTCTTTCTAAGCATAGCTTAGATGTGGCACATGGCCAAATGCTTGGAGCACTCAGTAAGGATTGAACTCACTATTCAATTGTAATTGGTCTAGCAAGAGAAGTTTGCTAACCATACACCATGTCAAAGTACCCTAAATAATTTTTGAAATGTAGCTTAGATGTGTCACTAGGCCAAAAGCATAGATCACCCAATGAGGACCAAACTCACTATTCAGTCATAACCGATCTAGCAAGACAGATTTTCTAACTATTACGCCACAATGAAGTACCCATATCATTTTTCATATGTAACCATTCAAAAACAATAGTCTAACACAATGAAAACAATCATTAAACTGTGTTTATAATCAGCATTTGTTCAGTTTGCCAGGATGCCATTGAGAAAGGCATGAACATATCTTTCCTTGTATTATGGTACATCAGTAAGAAACATATCAAGGGTTTTTATACTAGCACGCCACAATGTTAGTCAAGAGTTACACATACTTCATAACATTTCAATGTCGTATGTTACATGTCAAGTATACAGAAACTTTCAATTGATTTCAACAGCTCTCTGAAATTTCCTGAAAGAGAAATTTCTAGCATGGTAGTTCAATGATCTGTAGTACCTTGGACCAAATCCAAATTCAAATCCAATGAAAAATTATTTTAGAGCCAATAAGAAAAGTTTACCCGACAACATGCAGCTGTTATAATTTAAATAGTTGCTATAATTTGAATTTATGGGCCAATCAGAATGACTCTAAAAAAACATTTTATCTGATTCAACTAACCTTTATATAAAGATCAGATTTCTGGAAATCTGATCTACCAGACAACCTCAGAGATTCTTTTGAGCATCTGTAGAGGTGGTGTTAAAGTATGGTGCCACAGTTTGGACATAAACTAAAACCATAGAGCAGTGATTCTCAACTACCATCCCCTGACACAATAGCATGTCACATGATCCTCTTAAGTGTACTGCTAAATATTGTCACAGCATATACATATAGATATATGTGTGTGTGTGTGTGTGTGTGTGTGTGTGTGTGTGTGTGTGTGTAAGTAGTAATGGTACAAAAGCGGCACAAATAGTTGAATAGAGACATTGAAATAAGGTTCATATTTGTGTTTGTATTTTTAAAAATATCTATGGTTTTATTTTATAACATTTATATGTACACCCTTCAAACATTTTGCTAAACGTGTGCCGTGATATTTTCATTTGCTCCTAGGTGTGCCATCGCTTAAAAAGTTTGAGAAACACTGTTCAAGACAGAGGGATAAGGAAGTTGAACTCTTACCCTTTGCTTTCCCTTTCGTTTATATGAAGAAAGTTGCCTATACCTGATTTAAGGCAACCACTAGTAGAGAACATGTCTCCCATTGATAAAGTGAGGACTAATGTGTATAAAGCTATAAAAATTTACTTTAGGTACAACTATTTCATTTATTGTCAATGTCATGGTTCATTTATTCGTGAATATTTTTCCTTTTAGCTTACAAAAGATTAATATAGAAATTATTTTAAAACAGATAATATTGAATTGTATGAAAAAACTAAGAAAATTAAATATTGTCACAGCATATATATATATGTGTATGTGGAAGTAGTGATTGTAAAAAAGCTGTGCAAATATTTGAATAGAAATATTGAAATAAAGTAAGTTCATATTTGTGTTTGCATTTTTAAAAGAAAATCTATGGTTTTATTTCATAATATTTAAATGCATATCCTTAAAAATTTTGCTAAATGTGTGCTGTGATATTTTCATTTGCTCCTAGTTGTGCCGTTGTTTTAAACGGTTGAGAAACACTGCCCTTCTGTCTAAGCTTGATGGAACCTACACTCGGATACTGAGAACTGATCATGAATCTTGAGTGAGGAGAAGTGAGGAAAAGGACAATAAAGGAACATGGTTCAGGAAGAGAGATGATGACAATTGACATTGCATTTAAATTCTTGCAAATTGTAGATGACAGAGAAGCAAGATTGGAAATTCTACAGATGAGAAGTGCAAAAAAGAAACTATCAGAATAGAATTGATGATTGCATCTAGCTAGGTCAACAGTAAAATGCTAGTTACCAATCTATTAGTACACTTAAATCCCTGCAGTCGAGTCACCAAGGATGAAAGCTCATCAGAACACTTGCCATGAAAATCTCTTGGAGACAACATCCAACTAAAGCACAGCTCTATGGATCCATTTCTAATATTTCTTCATTCTTACACAAATGCAGAATGTGCTTTGCAGGACATTGCTGGCAAACTGAACAAGAATCCATGAGTGATATACTGCTCTGGACATCTAACCATGAAGGAAGATGGGTTGGTTACCCAGCAACCACCTGCATTGACCAGCTAAGTTATGATACAGAATGTCACCCTAATGACCTGATCTTGATGCAGGACCATGAAGGGTGGTATGATAGACTCATGAATATCTGAGCTAGATCAACCAAATAAATTATATAAAAAAATGCTGTCCACCAGTAGAGTCAGTGTCTAGTCTGTTCATTTGGTATCTCCGTAGACAGGTATGTTCATACACATATATACACTCTCTCACTGAATACTCATACTGTCCAGTCGAAGAGAGTCAACTGTCCATTTTGTAACCTACCCCACACACATACACAGTGTTCATTTGACTTACTTTCTTCAGGAACTGACTGTAGATTTCTTGTTCAATAAGAAATATACATTTCAGCTCACATCATCTTTAAAGACAAAGATTTTGTATGATTTTGTTAAAAATAATCATTTCAACTCTTACTGTATTGATTAGTTTTGTCTTTTAATTCTTTTGTTCATGCATTGTTTAAATTTGATTTCACCATGTTTTTGGAATGATTCTTTACCCCAGCCTCCCCACTGAGACGAGATGTGACACAAGGTCGGGTTTAATGTGGGGAACCCGAGCACATACACTTGAGCCAAAGACATAAATTACCCAGCCCCCTGGCAACCAACGGTTGTGCTGGCGTTGGTATGACAACCGATCCCCCCACTTTCCAGTGCAATGATGGGATGCTGCTTCAGGCAGCTGTTCCCCAGGACCAGGTACCTCACATTTTTATTTTCCCCATCTGCATCTCTGTAAAAATGATTTTCTAAGCATAGCTTATTTGTGGTACAAGGCCGAATGTGTGTAGTGCCCAGTGAATATTGAACTCACTACCCAGTCATAATTGTTCTAGTGAGATGAACTTGCTAACCATCACACCACATCAAAGTGCACAATGCCTACAGGAAAGATTGCAAAACTCTTGCCACTCCCCAAATTATAGGCAGAAGCACACAAATGCATGCTGGGATTTTTTGCTTGCCAATAAAACAGGCTGGTTCTCGGTTTCATCTGATTCAGTCCCAGTCTGTCTTATCTTGAATCAGAACACTATGTTCACTTGTCCAAACTTGCTTTTGTTTGTCAACTTCAATTCTTAGTTTGTGACCTTTTTGCCATATTATTGTTGATTTGCCTTATTATTGTTGATTTGCCTTATTATTGTTGCTCTGCCTTATTATTGTTGATTTGCCTTATTATTGTTGCTTTGCCTTATTATTGTTGATTTGCCTTGCATACATCATTTGCTTGCTTTATATTATTTTTTGCCCAGTTCTTTTCTTTTTCTTGCTATTGCTTATTACAAACTTTGACAATTTTGTTTGTTGGAGAGTTCTGTCACTTATTTTGCGTTTGACCATGGCTACTCACTCCACAGTTTTCACTCAGTTATCACAAGGCTATATTTTTGTTTGCGGAAGAAAATTTATCTGGGGTTAGAATTAAATGTATATCAGCCCCATCACAGGATCATGATTTATAGAAGCAATACAGAAAATAAATCACTGTATGATTTGTCATTTGGTGCATCAAAAAGAATTACCAAATGCTTTCACTGACCTCTAAGATACTCTGAATAATAAAATTCTATCTTGCGACCCCCTTTTAATCTATTGTTCATAGGAAAAACGTAATCTGTCATATGGCCTCTGGAGAAGACAATGAGTTTCATGTCTCCCTTTGCTCTCTGAGATGTCCTGAATAAGAAACATTTTGTATGGTACTCCCAATGGACACTGGGATATAAAAACAACCCAATAAAATTGTCTAAGTCCTCCATGTTATAGGGTACTTTTTAAAAAATCATTTCACCCCAAATTCCTGCATATGATGATAAACTGCACCTAGCAGCAAAGCATCTGACTGGGAGATTGGAGGTTTTGAGGAGAGTGGAATCACCTCTTAATTGCTGTTATTCCCAGGTTCATCCTGACCTTGGGTGGTAGCCTCTGTTAGGGTCCCAGCTATGGGCAAATAGTGAATCCCTAAACAAAAATGAAAGTGTAAAAATACAATTTTATACTAAAGCTACCTGCAATATAGTTTTATATAAAAAAAGGTCAGTGAAAGCATTTGATAATTCTTTTTGAAGCACCATATATCAAATCATACAGTGATTTATTTTCTGTATTGCTTCTATAAATCATGATCCTGTGATAGAGTTGATATATATTTAATTCTAACCCCAACAATACATATTTGTAGTGAAATTACCACCAATACTTATTTATCATAGAATTACCACCAATACTTATTTATCATAGAATTACCAACAATACTTATTTATCATAGAATTACCAACAATACTTATTTATCATAGAATTACCATCAATACTTATTTATCATAGAATTACCAACAATACTTATTTATCATAGAATTACCAACAATACTTATTTATCATAGAATTACCATCAATACTTATTTATCATAGAATTACCAACAATACTTATTTATCATAGAATTACCATCAATACTTATTTATCATAGAATTACCATCAATACTTATTTATCATAGAATTACCAACAATACTTATTTATCATAGAATTACCATCAATACTTATTTATCATAGAATTACCAACAATACTTATTTATCATAGAATTACCAACGATACTTATTTATCATAGAATTACCAACAATACTTATTTATCATAGAATTACCATCAATACTTATTTATCATAGAATTACCAACGATACTTATTTATCATAGAATTACCATCAATACTTATTTATCATAGAATTACCAACAATACTTATTTATCATAGAATTACCATCAATACTTATTTATCATAGAATTACCAGCAATACTTATTTATCATAGAATTACCAACAATACATTTTATCTGTTGTTGAAGGCATACATTTGTGTTCAAAATATTTAGATTTTAGCATTAAATAACTCATAGAGATGTTGATATGCTGCTAAACAACATTAACCAAATAGCCAACATGAAAGAACTCTTTCATGGCATTAATCCATAAAATAGCCTAAAATAAGAAAAAATTACCAGCAATACTTTTTTTGTAAAAGAAATTACTAAGGCTCCCAAGAAAATTAAATTTCAGCATTAAATGGCCCAGTGGGCAGATATGCTGCAAAACAAATGAAACCAATTTCACTCCGAGCAAGACAATAATGCCACAAGAGTTGACTGGGATTCAAACAGAATGAGAAGAATTTAGAGAGGAGAAAGGACAATAAAAGAACAGGTTTCAGGAAGATAGAAAATGGTGATTACTGTTGCATTTAATTTTTGAAGATTGTAGGTTGTAAGGAAGCAAGAAACTGTAAGAGATTTTCTCATGCAAGAGGTTCGAGAAAAGAAACTCTTAGAATAGAACTTATGGTTACATCTATTTCAACAGTAAAATGGTGAGACCAAGTTGCGACTCGTGCAGTTGAAACACTAAGGAGGAAAACTCATCAGAACAATTGCTATGAAAATATTTGTAGAAAAGACAGAGGGAAGCCATATCATGTCAGTGAGAAAGTGACTGAATCAAGATGCCAGATCAGGATCGATTACGTTACAGACCCTTCTTTGAATGTTGTCAAGAATTTCAAAATATATAGTACAAACACCAGAGAAGATATACTAGCAGTATTCAACATGGCTATGCACTTACAGGACAGATCTTATATATATATATATATATATATATATATATATATATATTTATTCATTTCACTCCATGCAAGTTAATAATGCTACTAGGATGCAGAGGCTTACAGGGAGAGAAAGAGAATGAGAAGAAATTAATTAGGAGAAGTGTGGAAAATGACAATAAAGGAATATGGTTCAGGAAGAGAGATGATGGTGATTGATGTTGCATTTAAATTCTTGCAGATTGTAGATGACAGAGAAGCAAGATTGGAAATTCTACAGATGAGAAGTGCAAAAAAGAAACTATCAGAATAGAATTGATGATTGCATCTAGCTAGGTCAACAGTAAAATGCTAGTTACCAATCTATTAGTACACTTAAATTCCTGCAGTCGAGGCACCAAGGATGAAAGCTCATCAGAACACTTGCCATTAAAATATTTCTAGAAAAGACAGAGGAAAACCATGGCAGTGAGAAATTGACTGAAGTCAAGATACCTGATCAGGATTGAATACATTACAAACCCTTTTTTGGATTTTATCAAGCCTACTTGATTTTAGTGCTACCTTTATGTAGTCCTCTGTGAACATAAAATGAGACCCTCACCCAACTTTCCACCAACTGATCAATAACATTACAGACACTTTTGTCAAGAAATTTGAGAAACATGAATAAGACATGTCACTTGACTTCTAGTAGCCTCTTAGATGCCCTAAATAGCAACATTCTTGAATGGTACCCCAATAATCTATTATAGGACCACCTACCATATTTGAAGTGGATATGTCATACCCCAATTGTATTTCTTGCCTCTTAGAGATACACTGAATGTCAGAATAATAGAATGGCATCCTAGTGACCATTGGATTATGACAATGCCCTAGGAAACAGTTCCCAGTACAAGGTATACTATGATACTTGCGGAGATCATGGAAACGGCCAATTCTCTTACGTTACTCTCTGATATTTTTTTTAATCATCTCGCTCCAAGCAAGTTAGAAATGCCACTAGTACAGAGGGTGTTACAGGAAGTGAAAATGAGAGAAAAGACTGAGTATAGGGAGGATTGAGGAAAGGACAAAAGATGAACAGGATTCAAGAAGACAGAAGATGGTGATTGATATTGCATTTAAAGTTTTGAAGATTGTAGTTATCAGAGAAGCAAGGAAAAGGAAGGGAGTTCCACAGACGGGAAGTGCGAGAAAAGAAACTGTTAGAGTAGAAATAGCAGTTGTATTTAGCTATTTCAACAGTAAAAGGGTGGGACCTAGATGCCAGTCTAGTAGCACACTTAAATTCATGTAGTCGGGGCACCAAGGGCGAAAATCTCATTAGAGCAGTTGCTTTGAAAATATGTGTAAAAAAGACAGAGGGAAGCCATGACATGTCTGTGAGAAAGTGACTTCGTGATGCCAGGTCAGGATTGATTACATTGCAGATCCTTCTTTGGATTTTCTCAAGAACTTCAAGATAAATAGAACAGGCACCAGACCAGATATGGCAGCTGTATTCAAAACATGGACAAATGGTAGATTTGTAAATGTGCAAGTTGGATTCTGATGAGAATAATTTTCTGGCATGACATTGTACTGAACAACAAACTTCTAGCTTGGTACTCTAGTAACCTAGCTTTAAGAGAAGGACCTAGTAAGCAAATCACTATATGATGTTGTTATCTTGTGTCAGAGGATATAATCATCAAAATATTGTGATCATAACAACAAAAATGAGGATATTAGTCCAACAGTAAATAATGAAATCCAAATTAGTCCAAATTCCAGAAATTCAGAGAGAGACTATCTTAGGACTCTTTCTACTGAATCTAGACTACCTGACACAGGAATTGAACTGACAATTACTATGTCCCCAAATTCATGTACGAAGGTTTTAATCCTCGGTCTCGGATAGATAGACGCCTGAAGAAGACCAGTGGGCACAATGACTGAAATACTGTGATAGTAACAACATTAGTCTTGTTTTATCTTGAAATGTCTACTGCTTCAAGTTACCCAGCTCAGTGGGTTCAACAAGAGGCCCTCATTTTTTAATTAGGCACTAGTAACAATAGATATAGTACAAGACCTTTATTCCATCTTCAAAATATAATAACAAAAAAGTTTGAAAACGAAAGATTGGATGTCTTCAAGACTGATATTACAATTCTGAATCGATTATAAAAATTCAGCATATATGGAATTAATAAATACTTCAAATACCTCAGTGTATGGACAATTGTTTGTTTTTTTTTGGTGTGAGGTGGATAATTATTTCACCCCAAGGAAGATGATAAAACCACTAAGACGCAAAGTGTTATAGTGTGTGAAAGAATCTGAGAAAAATCATTATTAAGGAAATAGGACAATAAAAGAATAGGATTGATGGAAACAGATGATGACAACTGACATTGCATTTAAATTTTGGAAGATCAAAGTTGACTGGAACGCAAGAAGCTGGAAGTTTTCTTTACGTGTCTTATAGCCTTTTTAAATGTCGATATGTATTTGGATTTGCATAATGGTACTGCACCTACTGCTAAATGTTTACGACATTTTCCAAACATGAGACCCGGGTTTGAATCTCACTATGGTTGATTTGTCAGGAAGGTAATTTCTTGACGCTATCAGTCCATGAAGACAATTTCAACTTGTCAACACCTTTGGAAAGTGCCTGAAGACTACACCATGGGTTGACCCAAGACTTGTGGGTGAACAGAATTGTTTGTTGATGGTTTTGTTAGTACAAAGTCACAAGTCATTATGGCCGAGGGTTTGAACGTACAGGCCTTGTTCAAACTGCTGATTATGCAAGATGATGCACTCTTTCCCAGAAACTGTAACTAAGGCCTGCTCAGCATAGTTGCAGTATAAACAACCGGCACCTGCAAGAGGGATTGGCTATCTGCGCTTGCAGACAGGCATGCTCAAATAGATGCAGCCAGCCATTATAAAAAATATAGGTACAAATGACCTGTTGATCTGGGCAGGTGGGGTGCTAATGATCTGTACCAAATGCTCGACTAAATGAGCTACAAGTGTCAATGCATGATGGAAGATCAAATCTAGCTATTGAGAACTGCTGTTTATTTTTCCTTGGTTGCTTGGCTTATACTGGCTGAGCTGCTGGTAGGGAAAATGAAGCTTCATATGGTAAAGAGAGGTCAGTTTAAATCTTACCAGAAGCTTGTACTTTATTTCTGAGGAACTGAAATTAGGATGATAAAAAATACTAGCCAAAAATTAATAATGGTTGTCAATGTTGTATCTAATAAAAGTAAAGATAATATTATTACTAATTGTCATAGACTTTTATGGCCGTATCACATTGAAACACTGGTTCTTGTTGAATCACCAAAGTTAAGCAACATGAAGCCTGTCAATACTCATATGGGTGACCACTGAGGAATACCAGGTGCTGAAAACTGCTAAGACAAAAAATTAATCAACTGTCAGTTACATTAATTTTTTGTCTTAACAATTCACTCGTGAAGAAGATCTCAAATGAGACTGAAAGCACATGGGAAAATAAAAATGAAAATAAAATAAAAAACTATGGTGCTTTCCTTAATGAATTTAATAGCAACATTAAGAAGACCATAAATGAATTCGAGAGGATCACACTATATATATATATATATATATATATTCATCAATTTTTCTTTGTCATATTCAACGAAACATTTGAAAGAAAGGTTGCTGCCCACATATACATTACATATATATATATATATGTATATATATATAGTTTTGGCATATGTTAGGAAATGGCATGTGTCTGACTGATATTACCTCTTATTGTTGATTTTCTCTTCTAAGTAATTTTTTTGACATCACATATGTTTTTTTTGCTAAAAATCTCTTTTGTTTTAGTGTTTCATATGTTCCACGTTTTGTTATCTAAAAAGGAGTTTTTTAAGCAATGTTTTTTCTAAGCTATTTCCATTCAGTGATGTTTATACGACAACAACTTATATGATTTATTGATTCTGCTATCTTTAAAGTTTCAATAATACGAGCTGCAAAACCTAATTTATTGCAGAACCTGATTGGCTACAATACAGACACACTAACATATTGAAGAGAAGTCATTTTGAAACAGTTTTGGGCTTGATAAAGTATTTTATTTCATACTATTATTTACCCTGTCTTTGTATTGTTTCTTTTTCATCCAATACTCTGGCTCAGTACACTCTTCATTATTACTATTATTTTATTACTACTTTTAATCCATCTTATTATTGTTGCCTTTTATCCGAGCACTAGTTTGTTCAATTTTTAAGCTGTAAAAATTCAGAAAGGAACTTATAGCTTCAAGGAAAACTTTTTTTGATTCAAACATAATAATGATAATAAAAAAAGCAATAATGACCAAAGTTGAGAGTGGTCGTGCTTCAGTTAAAATTAACATCAGACAGATAAATCATAAAATGAATTCAATTTTTGATTGCATATTTTTTTTTTTGATAAAATACAAAGAAGAATCTGCAATGTTATTGGTCATGACCTGGCATCTTTTCCACTACCGTAATGTACCTTTTCTATGCCTTTTCTATAAATATTTTCATAGGAATTATTCTGATCAGCTTTCCTCTTTGGTACCTATGCTTTATGAATTTAAGTGCAGTACTAGATTGGCGGCAAGGTCTCACCCTTTTACTGTTGAAATGGCTAGATGTAACCATAAGTTCTATGTTAAGAGTTTCTTTTCTTGCACTTCTTTCTTGTGGAAATCTCTTTTCACTTCTGGTTTTCCAGTCATAGGTTTCTTTGCCACGACTATAAAGAATGGAATATATATAGTTTTTGACTATGTTTTCCTTTGTGTTAGGCTTAACGCAGTAGAGGTTTCTTGATAAGGTGAAGCTTCATTTGTCATTATGTTTCATGAACTGCAGATCTTTTTAATCTTTTCTGATAATTGCTTAACATAATGAAGACAGACTGTGGCAGTTTTCTAGTCATGCTCCTTCTGTTTCCAACTGCAGATCCTGATGTTATATTTGCAGGGTACTTTTCTTCTGAAGGGTACAATTGATGCTGATCATTACCTGTTGTTATGTGTTTGAGTCATCACGTACGTGCGGCTACATCATCCGATCCCTTACTTTACACTGTATGGATGGTGAAAATTGAAGTATTGCCCAATAAAAGTTGTCTTAAGATATACCAATTTCTTGATCCCATTCTCTGTGTGAGTAATTTAGTATATCTAGGAATGTTTGCTAAATTTTGTTTTCTCCTTTTTTTTAATCATTTCGCGCAAGGCAATAAATAAATAATAAGATGCAAGTGGTTACTAAGTGTTAAAGAAACAACAATTAAAGAGAGAGGACAAAAAAGAATAGGATTTAAGAAGACAAATCAAAGATGGCCGAGAAGCAAGCTGGAAGAGAGTTCCACAAGTGAGAAGTGCAATAGAAGAAACTGTTAGTATAGAAGTTATGGTTACATCTTGCCATTTCAATTGTAAAATGATGAGACCTTGGCACCAATCTCGTGCTGCACTTAAATCTATAAAGTCTAGGTACCATAGGGGAAAGTTCATTAGAACAATTACTATGTGAGCCAAGATACCATATCAGGTGGGGAATAAAAAAAAGTTCATTAGAACAATTATCATGACAGTATTTATAGAAAAGGCAAGGGAAGCCCCCATTATGGTAGTGGGAATATAACTGAAGATGAAATGTCAGGTTAAAACAAATAACATTGCAGATTCTTCTTTGGATTTTATCAAGAATTTCTAAATATATAGCAGGAGCACTGGACCATATGTGGCAGCAATATCCAAATCCTGGAAGAATGCTAGAATTATAAATATGTAAGACTAGCACCATGGCCTGGCGTTGCCCGGGCTTGATTCAAAAATCGTACGACTCATACAGCAATCGCTATCACTTGACTTAAAATATTTTTGCCCTTCCTTTTCTTTAAAGGAGTGCCCTTTGCCGTCCTGATGTTGCTACATGCCTATCTCACACTGCAAATTTTTTTCTAAGCTCTATACTAAACATTAAATCTGTTACGAAAAAAGAACTAAACAAAATGAACACAAAACGATCAGCTTTAAAAAAGGACTCGTAACTGGAAAAACCGAATGAAAAAAGAATGTTAACAACAAATACTTTTTCACACCCACCTAGTTCTGCAGAATCAGAATCAACGTTGAGTTTAAGCAAGCGAATGAGCCAATTGGAGTAAAGTGCCATGCAGAGTTAAATTTTTCCCACTTGTGACGAATGTAGGTATCGATTTTTTTTGCATGCTAGCATGCTAGTTAACATTCATGTCAGTCAGCTGTTGGCTCTCACGCTGGCCAATAGAATCTTCCTGCCTATTCGTGGCAGCCAGCTATAGGCTCTCACTCTGGCCAGTAGAAAATGGCCGTAAACTACATGAAAACTACCGTAGAAGCATGAAAAAATCGATTATTTCCACTATTGATGGGAGTTGGGAAATGCAAAGTCAGTCTTGGCCTTACTACTAACTTGGAGCATGTGCATGTAAATTTTGGTGCAAATCCATCTAAAATTGCGGCTGTGCATTTGTTACACACACACACACAAACACACACACACACACACACACACACACACACACACACACACACACACACACACACACACATCCTGCCTTTGATAGATAAGAAAATTGTCTAGCACAACATAGTGAATTAATTTTCTTAGCTGCAGAATTAGCAATTGATTCAAAATAAATTTTCCACTTTGTTACAGCTGGAAACATTAGTCTGAGAAGGCACAATGAGTCACTCTTCTGGAGGGTAGCATCAGCCATGCTGATGGAAGGTAAAAAGCTTTCTCTTAGATGATTAAAAGAGAGCAGTTTTGTTTTTGAAGTGTTAAAATTCACAAGTCATTTCTTGCCCCATTTAACAACAGATTGTAGGTCATTTTTGAGATCAGCTGCCAATTTAACCCTATTAAACTAATCAAACTTACTATACTATTCTTCAAAAAGGGGAGAAAAGGCACCCTTTTTTAGAATTAATGTGTAAACCTTTCAAAATTGGTGATAACTTTTAAATTTTAAATCAATGACTGTTTTGTCCAAATGCTAAAAAATTTCAAGGAAAATGTTTTCTTTAATTTCCACCATTTTAAATCAGTTTAATGCATCAATATTATTTGAAAAATAAAACAAAAATAATTATGTGTCTAATTCAAATAATTACTTTAGATGTCTGATACATTGTTGAGTCTTGATAACAGGATTTGGAATTTTTCTTGATATGCAATAAACCAGGATGGGGGGGGTTTAATAAAATTGGGTATCAGAAAATCATTTAAAAGGTAATGAATTTAGAATTTAAGTAAAGAAATTTTTTTTTTTAAATTAAATTTATCAAAGAATAGAAAATGTTGATTCTGGAAATTATAAAAAAGACTGATGGAACGGTATTTTTT
The DNA here is from genome assembly GCA_964036315.1 of Acanthosepion esculentum. NCBI lineage: Eukaryota > Metazoa > Mollusca > Cephalopoda > Sepiida > Sepiidae > Acanthosepion > Acanthosepion esculentum. The sequence continues at coordinate 67,710,882 of OZ038503.1, read as the reverse complement.
AAATGATTCAATGATAAAACCATGCAAGACAATATCTTGAAACAGCTATAATAATTACTGTTTTAAACATGGTAGTTTTAATAAGCTGGTATTTTTTATAATTTCTTTAAAACAAACACACTTAGCTTAGATTTGTCCAGGATATAATGATAAACCACATCCAGCAGCAGAGCCTCTGATAAGAAGAGTGGAGGCTTTAAGGAGCGTGGAACCACTTCTTAATTGCTGTTGTTCCCAGGGCCATCCTGACCCAGAATGGCGGCACCTGTCAAGGTCCTAGCTATGTGCAAATAGAGAACCTCCAAACAAAACACTATGAAAGTCTGAAAGTACATATTCATGGTAAAATTATCAAGAATACATATTTACAGTATAATTACCATCAATACATTTTATCAGTAGTTGAAGGCTGTAATAGCATTCAAAAGATTTAGATTTCAGAAATTAAATAACCCAAAGAGATTGATATGCCACTAATCAAAATCAAACAGCCAACATGAAAGAAATCTTTCAGGACATTAATCCATATAATATCCTAGAATTTCTTAAGGAAATCAAACTGTATTCCAAAATATAACTTCAATAAAACTACAATATAAAACACACATATCACTGCCTCTAATAATTATGCCCACACAAACATGTATATGCACAAAAACTGAGTATCATCTATCATGTATTCAACTGTGAAAGCAGAATAACATATAACAATTTTATTTCTTTAAAGCTCCCCAAAAAATTAAATTACGACAGTAAATGACCCATAAGTATTTGATATGCCATTAAACAAACAAATCAATCAATTAATTTATTAGATTTTAAGTATTAGCACCTTTTTGTTTTGTATTAATTGTTTTTATAATTAGGACAGAATTTTATAGTGAACATTAATAGGTTAATCGTAGAGATAAAACTTCAGCATTACTTATGCAGAAAATATAAGCAATTTAATTGTATGATTATTAATATAATGCTTCTTCTATGTGCTATGCCCCTTCAGGATGTGGATGTTTATGGCTCTCCACAATTTCCTGTCCTTTGTAGTGCTTAACAAATTTTGTCTTTTTTATCTCTCCTAAACCGTGTTCCGCCATCTATTTACTCAAGCTCACTAGGTAGGTCATGTGTTTTCCTCTGTTCCTCTTGCCTTCAGTCTGTCCTGTGAGTATCAGATTTTCCAAGCCCTCCTTTCTTATTATGTGTCCTAGAAATTTCAACTCTCTTTTTTTCAATATTAAGTGTAAGTTTCCTTTTTGTTTCCATTTTCTTTAAAAATTTGTCATTGATCAAATGTTTGGTCCTTGGTAATTTCAGCATCCTTCTGTAGAAACAAATTTCTGTTGCTTCAAGTCTCTTTTTCATCTTTGAGGCAATTGTCCAGCATTCACTGACATATATGAGGACTGATATTACATAACAGTTCAGTACTCTCTAATGAAATCTTTCTGTTTTTTAATACTTTCCTTAGTTTCTGGAAGGCACCTTTCGCTATCCCAATGTGCCTTTGGATTTCAGGTTTTGTATTTTTTTTGTCCTTTATTAAAATACTTCCCAGATATTCAAATTGTTTTACTTTTTTGATTTTGGTATCTCCAATTTGCAATTTGAACATTGGGCTGTTACTATTGCTCACAAACATTTTATCTTCTTCCAATTAATGTTTAGACCTTTATTCTTACTTTCCTTCTCTACCATCTGTTGGAGTTCTTGTAGTGTCCTTTCCATGTCTGCTATCACCACTGTGTAACCCTATCAACACTGCATACCTTATGTTGTTAAAATTGTGGCTGCCAATAATGAATCCTGGTAGGACTTCTAATTCTCTCAGAATTGCCTGACTGTATAGGTTGAATAAGTCTGGTGAGAAGGTACACCCTTGTCTTACACCCCTTACTATTTTTGTATATCTACTAAACTCATTTTCTATCCGTTTGCAGATTGTTTCCTGCCAATATTCAGAGTGCGATGGGTAAATTGTCGCCATTTTATATTTTTAATTTCACACATGCACATTGTTATTTTTTTTTTTATTTTATCAACTGCACAGTATCGTAGGGACATTTGGGCACCATCTGTGAGGAAAAGAGCACCATGAAGCAATTCATTCCACCAGAAATTTGGAAGCAGCATGCTGTACTGCTGGGTATTCGCACTGGAAGCTCCAATACAAACCCGTCTTTGGTATGTTGATAAACTACATCTGCGTCCTGGGTAAGACAATAAACTGCGTCCAACAGCAAGGCATCTGATGTTCCCAGGTCTACCCTGACCTGGGGTGATAGCACCTGTCAGGGTCCCAGCTATGAGTAAATGGTTAACACCCAAACAGGGGTCAAAACATTATGAAAGTGAAAAAATAGGTTTTAATACCAGAAATACTTTGTAAAAAATGATAACCAGCAATAAAATTTTGAAGAAAAATTATTACCAGCAATAAATTTTTTGAAAAAAATATTGCCTGCTATAAAAATTTTGTCAGCATTAAATAACCCATGGAGGTTGATATGCCATAAAACCAACCAAACCAAAGCAATACAAACATTTCAGAGTGTTTGGTTGTCAGTCTCAGGAGAATGCAGAGCAGAGGATTTGGAAAGAGTTAGATGAATCTAACAGTGATTGCGATGGTATGGCACCTTGGAAAACTACTTCTGATCATTCTGATAAGAAAAGAACTCCCAAATTTGTTGGTGAGGGTCTCAAACTCAACACGGAGGCCTACAAATTCCTTGAGGAGGTAGTGCTGTTCTCGGTCAAGGGGGTGGCTCCTGGGAGACCCTATATCTGGCAATAGGGCTCTGCACCATTCCACACAAGCAGGATAATCCAGTCATGGCTGTCAGACAATTTCTACAACCACATCACTCCTTACGTCTGGCCACCTAACTCCCCAGACTGCAACCCCCTTGATTATAATGTGTGGGGCACAGTTGAGCAAGAGACCAATAAAATTCCTTGTCATACCAAAGATGAACTGAAGGCAAAGATTATGGGAGCATTTACCAACTTAAACAAGGAGACCATCCAGAAAGTTGCAGAAGATTCCGAAGTCATCTGGAGGCTGTGATTGAAGCCATTGGAGATTTTATTGAATAAAATTTACTCTTTCGTATTTCAATTTACTTTTGAGTAATTTTGGTAAATATATCTGTTAAAATGAAATGTCAGCATTATTTTCTTTTTTGCATAATTTAGATGATAATTTATCCATCGCATGCTGTAGGTTCTAGATTATTCTAATATCCTTCCCAAATATCTCCAGGTTAATAAGCAGTTCCAATAGTTCTTTGTGACGTATTTTATCAAACACTTTTTCATAATCTATAAAACACACGGATAAATCCTTTGGGATAACAGATTTAATTGTATAGATAAAAATACTTGATTACTCATCTAGAAAATGTCACCAAAATGAATTAAATATTACTTTTTGTATTTTAGGTACAGAACCTTATATGCTTTTACATTTAATCATTTAAAAAGGAGAATTCTTTCTTATATGTGATGGAGGTGCAGGTAGAGCAATGGATAGCAACACAGAATGAAAAATTGGGAAGCTGAGTTTGTTACATTCACTTATGTATAAATATCACTGGGAAAGATATGAATCCATCTCTTCTACCCCAACTATGGGTTAAATAGTAGAACATGTATCTGAAAAAATTGTTGTCTCCAGATAATTGTTAATGCAATATCCACCTACACAAAAGAAAAAGAATTTTTTTTTTTTTTAAGCGTATCACCCCAAGCAAGGCTGGAGGCCACTATCACGCAAGGGGTTAAAGAAGGGTTGGAGGAAGAGCAGACAGGAGTGGCAAAGGAGAGGATGTGGAGAAAGAGAAAGACAGTGGGTCGATCAAGGCAAGGGGGTCACAGAAGATTTGGTGCGAGAGCAGATAGGAATGAAAAATGAAAGGATGTGGAGAAGGGCAGTGGATAGATCAAGGCAACTGGAGATGTGGATTGATGCTACACTTAAACCGTTGGAGATTGTATTTGTCAGGGAAACGGTAATAGGGAAGGGAGTTCCATAGGCGAGATGTGCGAGACATGAAGCTATTGGAGTAGAAGAGACGTCTACATCTAACAGTTTCAACGGTGTAGGGGTGGAAGCGGGATGCCAGCCTTTTTACAATTCAAATTATGTTTTTGCTTTAAATAACCTACAAAGGGTTGATAAGGCATAAAAAAGAATCAATTAATCTTTTTTATATGTAATGGCTGAGTTAATTGTATAAATTAAAATCTGAGACCACTCATAACCTGTGCAATTGCAAAATTACATAAATATTACAATCTTTTTTTTTGTTGTTACTGTATTTGTTATATGGTTTGGTGTAATGAATAAAAGTTCAGCATGAGAAATCGGAGATCTGAGTTCAAATTCCAGTTGGATTCATTACAGTCACTTATGTGCAAGTACCATTGGGAAAGGTATTAAACCAGCTCTGTTCCCCCCAGGTATGGGTTGAATAGCAGGACACACTGGGTCCTATAGTCTTAGATGTTAACCAGTCTATCATAGAATGTAACAACAGCTTATTCTGGGAAATCACCTGCTTAGTCATGAATCAAAAGAGACATTATCACCAAGCATGTGTCACATATGTCACTTGACTGACTTTATAAGTAAATTAGTGAACCTATATAATAATCTGTAAATATTTTGTATAGATACCTCCATAGAAATGTGATACCTAAGGTTTAAAATGAATTTTTAAAAATGAAAAATATTTCTTGAAGCTTTTATAGTTTTAATTTCAAGCTAATAGATTATCTTTAATATTTCCAAGAAGCAAAACACTTTGCTGTCTTTCAAAACTAACTTAAATTGACTGAAAGGAGTTTTTGTTTTGAAATCACAAAAATTACTGATTTTAATGCCATTTTTAGCCATCTGTCATCACAATGTAATTCTCTTTATTAAAAATCTTTCAAAAATAAAATATGCTTTTCTGAAACTTTATTTGATGAATATTTACTGATTTAAAGTTTAATTAATCTGGTTTGAAACAAATATTATGTATTTTTAGTTAAAATATCACAGGAATGCTTTTTTTAACATGGCGGTAGTTGTTTCTTTAAGGTGTTGAGAGGTTGATTGGTTTGGTTTGGTTTATTTTGTTTTACGGCATATCAACCTCAATGTGTTATTTAATGCTGACAACATTTTTTATTGCTGGTAATATTTTGTTTTGTCAAAAATCTGTTTCTGGTAAAATTTTTCCTTCAAAATTGTATTGCTGGTAATAGTATTTTTCAAAAAAGTATTGCTGGTAATAGTTAACTATTTGCCCATAGCTGGGACCCTAACAGATGCTACCACCCTGGGTCAGGGTTGACCTGGGAACACTATCAATTAAGAGATGGTTCCACGTTCCTCAAAACCTCCTGAGCAAAGGCTTTGCTGCTGGATGTAGTTTATCGTCTTACCCAGGACGTGGATGTAGTTTAACGTCTTAACCAGGAAATGTTGAGAGGTTGACTGAGAGATAGAAGTGTATCAAATTTTTTTCTATATTTGTAAAAATTACTTGAGAAATATAATGTGAATGCCTTTTTTATATAATTTTTAACTACACAGTCATCTAATAAATTTAGAAAAATATTCTTTGTAATCTAAGGTTTTATTGAATTTTAGGTGCTTTGGCTTTTAAATTTATCACTTTTATTTTCTGATGATGTCATGTATGGACATCTGTATTTATATATTTATATAATCAGTACAGTTATATACACTCATAACATTTTCAAATTCTTCTTAAAATATTGGGGTCACTGAATTGTAGTAAGCTTTTCCATTAATTATTAGTAAATGTAGTTTTTACTTAATAGCAGTAGGATCTAACCAGTAAAAATTAATACAGAAATTTAAAATATTTAAAACTTTATAAATTATTCTAATTAAAATTTTTAAAAATGAAAACAATTCTTGAAGTATCTGTAATATATCTTATTCATGAAAGCAATTAAAAGCTTTTTGAATTAAATAATGCCTTAGTTTTATTGCATTTTTTATTTTACGATTCCAGGCAGATTTTTAGTAACTGGGGGTCCTGATTTACAAAAAAAAATTAGTGATTTAAATTCTCCAAGGAATACTGCATATAGCTTATATAAACATTAAGTGGTACAAAAGTTAAGTTCTTGTAATTTCATAAAATTAAATGAAGTAGGGGATGTGGGTAAAAGATGTAAAAAATATGTTTTTACCAAGATTTTCTAAAAAAAAAACCTTTCACAAAGAATTTCATTAATTTGTGAATAATCCAGAAAATTTCATCAAAATCTGACAATTATTTGATTTTTGAAAGAAATTCCAAATCAATGGGTTTTTTTACCACAAAAAACAAAACCAAAATTTCCTTTGGTCCCGCAACTGACACAAGAAAAACAAAATTTTTAATCCAAGTTTTGAACATTCTAAAAAGGATCAAAAAATATAATTTAATAATCAATAAATTCATCGGCCTTTCCATAAAGATTTTGACAATAAAACTTTGTTTTTATTCAGTTTGGGGCATTTTTTTCATCATAGTAAGCTCATTTTTCAGCGAATCTGTGGTGGTACCTAATTTTGTATTAGCTGTATTTAGACATTTTTATTTGTAATGGTTTAAAAATCAGAATTCTTTCAGAGTTAATTGTATAAATAAAAATCTGATATTACTAACATAGAAAATATAACAAATGCAATTGTAAAATTATTTAAATATTACTGCTATTAGTTATAGAAATTTTATAAATCATAAATAACTTGTTATTGAAGCTAAGGGCTGTTTCAGATGGCATTTAAGTGAGTAACTATAAAAGTATGAGTCCAGCTAACTAATCTGAAATTTTGAGAGACCAATGGAAATGAGAAAGAAATCTTGTTCTAACCTCTTGAAAATCATAGAAATTGACTGAAGTATTTTTTTTCAAATGTTTGATATCCTGCTCAACTTTACTCTCAAAGGGTTTGTTTCTTTTCAAGTTCAACTTTAGTCGTTTAAAATGGCCAATTAAAAGTTTTATGACAAAGTTTTTGATGATTTCATTTTTTATTTATTGTTTGAGAATTGAAAAAATGAATTTTTCTCCTGCGTTTTTTTTAACCAATTAGAAATCAAAGAAATTAAACACAATCATCGACCATATTTTTTTATGATGTCAAATTTTTACAGCCAGCCTTTTTACTGAGTGAAAGAGTTATGCATTTTCCACCAGTGATAATGGTCAGTTTTCAAGCCCAGGTAAAAGCCAGAATTTTGAACACTGATTCTCAAGGTAAATGGACCCTTTCCAATTAGAAGATTGATGCAATACTAATCCATTTCTTCTCATTTGGCTTTGTTCTAGGCTTGCTAAATAATTAAAAGCCTAAAATAGTTGCTATTTGTTTTGTTTAGTTTGCCACAAGGCTACACATATGGTGCAACCAATAAAAAAACTCACTTCTCAGTAGTAATAGGTTTACAGCCATATCATATTGAAACACTAGTTCTTGTAATATTTTTTTTTTTTTAAGCTTATCATCCCAAGCAAGGCTGGAAGCCACTAGCACGCAAGGGGTTACAGAAGGTTTGGAGGAAGAGCAGATAGGAGTGGTAAAGGAGAGGATGTGGAGAAAGATAGTGGATCGATCAAGGCAAGGGGGTTACAGAAGATTTGAAGTGAGAGCAGATAGGAATGAAAGGTGAAAGGATGTGGAGAAGGGAAGTGGATAGATCAAGGCAACTGGAGATGTTGATTGACGTTACACTTAAATGGTTGGAGATTGTATTTGTCAGGGAAACAGGAATAAGGAAGGGAGTTCCACAGGCGAGATGTGCGAGACATGAAGCTATTGGAGTAGAAGAGACGTCTACATCTAACAGTTTCAACGGTGAAGGGGTGGGAACGGGATGCCAGCCTCATAGGACGTTTAAATTCATGAGGCCTAGGAACCAGCGAAAGCAGCTCATCGGAGCAATTACCGTGAAAGTATTTGTAAAAAAGACAGAGCGAGGCAACGTCGGGTCTGTGAGAGAGCGACTGCAGACGAGATGACAGATCAGGGCCAAATCACCGAAGTTAAGTGACATTGGGTCAGGTCAATACCTAAATGGGTAACATCTTAAGACTACCAGGTGCTGTAAACTTGGAAGCACAGGTGATATAATGGATAATGGCTAGAAATTTTAAATCTGTGAGCCAACTTCAGTTGTGGCCTTGTTAGGGCCAGAAATAAAGACACAAAGACAGGAATTGAGTTAAACAAATATATTAACAGAAACAGTAATACAGACATATACAAACGAGAGTGTTACAGCAGGAATGTTTGGTCCAATTTTTACAGATTAAAGTTGGCTGGAAAGCATGAACTTGGAAGAGAGTTCCACAAGTAAGAAGTGCGAGAAAAGAAGCTGTTATCATAGAATTTATGATTACATCTAGACAGTTCCACAGTAAATTGATGTGATCTGAATGCCAGTCTAGTACTGCACTTAAATTCAAAGGATGTAGATACCCTTGTTAAGAGCTCATCCAAACAATTACCACGAAAGTGTTTATAGAAAAGACAAAAAGAGGTAACCTTATGGCAGAGGGAAAGTGACTGAAGCCAAGCTGCCATATCATGGTCAGTTATATTGCTGATTCTTCTTTGGATTTTATCAAAGAGCTCTAGATAAACAGCAGGACCACTGGACCAGATGTGGCAGCAATATTCTAAGCATGGGCAAATGGTAGACTTATAGATATATAATATAGATTTTGGAGAGAAAACATTGTCTAGCATGACACAAGGAACCAAGGTTTTTAGTAGCTGATTTTGCATTGGATTCAATATAGTCTTTCTACTTCATGTCAGCTGAGATTGTTAGTTCAAGATGGCACAATCATTCACTCTCCTGGAGGTTAGCATCAGCCATATGAGAAAAGTCTTCTAAATTTGAACTTAATTTCCATTGTTAATTTTGATTTTTGCCTTGAGCTTATTTTAATTTATTAAGAGTTGCAATTGCCACATTTTTTTTTCTTTCGGGTGATTTTCCTCCACATATTTAATTTAAAAAGGACAAAACTTGAAAAATACAATATTTTCTGAAACTGTTTTTTTTTAGTTCTACAGACTCCTAATCTATTTCTTTCATTTCTGCAAACTCTTAAACAAGTTTTTATTTCTACAAAATATTTTTTTCTGCAAACTTCTACCCTTTTTTCAGCAGTCACCAAGTTTTTTTTTTAAGAATTTCTTTAATTTCTGAAGATTCTTTTTGAAGCAAAAGATTGCAACCACACATAAAAATGTTCCTAAAGGATTAGTAAAAAGTAAGTTTTGACAAAAGTCAGGTAGACATTTGAATGCTTAAGATCCCCTTCAAAATTAAAGGTGTCCAAGTGTATTTGTATAACTGGGAGGGAGCAGTGGATTCATGTTGTTCTGAAGGATATTAGTATAAAATGAATGTAAACCCTTGCAAAGAGAGTTTGAACTTGGTTTGCCAGTTTGATTTTTTGTGCTGTAACACATACTCCTTTATTTCATTTATAGTAATGGTAAGACAGAAAATATGACATTAAAATCTGAAGGTATATTGAAATAGCAAAAGATGCCTTCCAAAATCTATACAAAGTATTAAAACACAGAAAATCTACATTAGAAACAAAGAAAAAAGTGTTGAATTGCTATGTAATATCAATTCTTCTTTATGGTAGAAATGCTGGATAATTTCCTCTCAGATGAAGAGGAGACTTGAGGCAACTGAAAAAAAGAAAGGAGTTCTGAACTGCTATGTAATATTGTAACAGAGAATCAGGCAAGCCCAATAAAAGACTCCAAGTTGGTTGTATGTGGTGCTATAAGCACCAGGAGTTGTGTTCCCTTTCCATAATGGGCTGTTGAGAGAAGACCTTCTACTTAGAGTAGGTGGTGCTGCCTATTTGCATGTGAATGATACTGGGAAGGTATTAGCCAATAGTCAGCTTGGATCTGCGACTGGGAAAGCTATATAACACCAGTGTTCCTCTCACTGTAGAGGAACCCTCATGACATGTGTACATGCAAAGACCAGACCAGACCAGACCAGACCAGACCAGACCAGACCCAAATATCAATCCTCCTATATGACAGTGATTGCTAGGCAATTTCCTCACAGATGAAGAGGAGACATGGTTATGAAGTTGTGGAGGGCCATAATTCACCATATTTTGTGAACAAACACAGCATATAGAAGAAAATGAAGGCAGAAGTTTTAGCTTGATGGCTGCTGTTATTATTTAAATGAATTGTTTGATAATAAATTGTATTTTTATATAAGCGTAGACACATAGTTATCTTGACATAGTAAATAGTATTTTGTGAATAATATTTTTGTTTGAAATTTTGTGTTGAGTTTGTGTTCATTGAATTTTTTTTTAGATTAGACTCTTTTCATCATTGTTTTATTCAACATTTCAGATAAAATTTTGCCAAGTTTTGAGAAGAATTTTTAAAATAAGATAAAAAAACCTGACAGCTATCAAAGTCAAAATATTTACTGAACAGATTCAGCTGACAACTGACCATTTTATAAAAACAATTCATTAAACATAAAAATATCATATCTTACAGACTTAGACAAAAGCAAAATCAGAATAATCCCCAAAGAATTTTGGATAATCAAATTGGATAATCCAAAATTTGCATAATCCAAAAAGAATTATTCAATATCAACATCTTACCCCAAAACCATAGAAAAAACATCAAAGAAGGTGAAAATAGTGTTGTGTGTCTTATCCTTTAAACTTTATCACTCTGTATGTGATTTCATTTACTGTACAGAAAGTTTATCCTGCTACTGAATTTGCCTCTGATCCATGAACAATAAAGTGGTAGAATTTCATAGTTGGGTTGTCATATCCTGTTATGGCAACAGAAAACAACTTTGTGTGAAATTAACAATAAGGATACTGCCATTGAGAGGCCCTGAAATAGGATGCAGTGGAAAAGGGAGTAATATTAATAATGTAGAGTGCTAAAGGTTAATGCTTTTAAAGGTAACTCCATAAACTACATTCAAACAAAGAAACATGATCATGCTGCCTGAAAGTTAATAATGTGATGTTAATTCCTGCCACTTCCATTAATCCGAGTAGTCATGTAAAAGCAGATTTGGAGAGAAAGAGAAAGAAAATCAAATCAAGTGAGATTGGATACAACCAGTAAATAAAACCCAAACCCTTTTGTGCGAGCTGCACAGAAAACAAAATTTATAACAAACAAATAATAAGAAAGAAATTTAAAAGTGTAGTCAGTGTATAAAATGCCTGTACCTGAAATGTACAATTGTATAAATCATTTTTTAAGATTATGAAATATGTCCTATTTACACAGGCTGCATTTTGGAAGATGATATCTTTCTACAGAGACAAACTGATGAAAAAGAGGCCAAGCCTTTAGACCAATGTCCAGAGAGAGAGAAAAAGAGGAATTTTCTAATTTCCAGACAAGTAGCAATTGTTTCTGAAATTTTTCATTTATCAATTTATTTTATTTCCTTTTAGTCAGTGGCTAGTTGGTTTGGGGATCTTACTTCACAGACTTTACTGCTGGTCATAAAAACACCAGACACTTCCAACTCAAATAAATCATTTACCATCCACTTCTCTGTTAGTATCCTGATCAAGTTATATAGGGGATTCGTAGTGTTATAATTTATGCACAAGGTTTTCTACTGACACAAAGTGGAAAGATTATATCAAATTAATTGCTAGATCTGTAGCTAGGAAAGTTGGTTCACTGTGTTGTGCTAGACAATTTTCCTTGTCAGAATCTATCTCACATATTTATGTCTACCATTCATCTCTGCTTTGAATATTGCTGCTACAACTGGTCTGGTGCTCCTGCTATATATTTAGAGATTCTTGATAAAATTCAATGAAGAATCTGCAATGTTATTGGTTTTAACCTGGTATCTTGCCTTCAGTCACTTCCCACTGCCATAATGTAGCTTCCTTTTTCCTTTTCTATAAATACTTTCATGGTACTCGTTCTGATGAACTTTTTTTAAATTTCCCACCCTACCCTAGATAAATTGTACATATGGCAACTTGTTTGGACTTCATAGAGGCTTGAGTTATTATGGTGACTGTAGTAAGAATGGTACGTAAGAATGTGTTGTTTTTAGTCTTGTTCCACATTTGTGTATTAACAAAATAAAGAGTACTTTTCTCATTTGGTACTGATATTTTATAAATTTAACTGCAGTACTAGATTGGAGGCAAGGTCTTATCAATTAACAGTTAAAATGGTTAGATGTCACCATATGTTCTATGCTAAAAGTTTATTCTCTCGCACTTCTCCCCTGTGGGCTCTCTTTTCTGGCTTTTTGCTTTCCAGTCAAGTTTGATATTCAAAAATTTAAATGCAATGTCAATTATTATCTTCTGTTTTAATTCTTGTTCTTTTAATGGTCTCACTTTTCTTAATAGTGCTTTTTTTTCTCATATTCTCTAACACTCATTAAGCCCTTGTATCTTAATGGTTTCATTGCCTTGCTTGGGGTGAAATGATAAAAAATTGCCAATGAATAAGGATTGAGTTCATGACAATCTGGATGGAGGTGTGAAAGATAAGTCACCTCACCTGGTGGTGCACATTCCTTAGAGCAAAATCACATTTACTTCAGCCTTTCATTTTCTCTAATCTTTTATGCTAAGCTGACAATGATTGATGCAATCTATGACCAAGTCAGCTATCAAGTGAGATGATAATTCACTTTTCTATGTGTTTAGTTTAACAGATATCATTCATGTAAAGTGGAATTGATGAGTTGAGTTCACATTCTACTTGACATATTTGTGTTCACTTTCATACAAAATCTTCACATTCAACCTGAAACAAAAGTCTCATAAAATATTTCCAAACAGAAAAGCAGTCCTTCCTGAGAGACCCGACAAATGAGAAAGGAAAAGAATTTATCTAAGCTTAACAATAAAAGACTTAATTACTACAAAATATTAAATTAATTTTTGAAGGAGGAATTTACTGTATCACCTGTAATAATTGTCACAAAGAATATATAGGAGAAACCTCAAGGAATTTAAATGAAAGATTATATTAAAATGAAAGCGATCTCTTATAAAACAATACACCTAATGTGTTAGTATATCACCATAATGACTATAATTTTGAATTAATAAATGTTCTTTAATTAAAAGAGAAAGCAATTTACTCAGACGAGAGTGTATAAAAAGTGCTTTAATTGCTAGATCATCCACTGTAAATTTGTGTCCAATTCCTTACAACATTTCACCTTTCTTGGCAGATCTTCTATTAGCACAATGTAGGATATGTAATAACAACATTTCTTCATGGTAATGGTGATGGTAATATTAGCTGTTTCCATAAAAGGAAAACTTTGGCATTCACCGACTGAGCAGCCAGAAATGATTTCAGTTGAAATTTATAAAATCTTATTCATAAAACAATTTTTCAGTAGAATAGGTTTTTCAAGTACAATAGCTGTTATCACTTTTCTAGTACTGAGGGGGTTTCTTTCCTAACCTTTTCTTTGAAGTAGTGTGGAATATCAACATCTTGATTATGACATTATTTTCTCTTTGAGTTACATGTGCTATCCATTTTAGCTGTTGTTACTCTTTCCAATACTGGTTGGGGTTTCCTTCCTAACCTTTTGTTTGAAGTAGTGTGGAATGTCAACATCTTAATTATGTCATTATTTTCTCTTTGAGTTACATGTGCTATTCATTTTAGCTGTTATTACTCTTTCCAGTACTGGTTGGGGTTTCCTTCCTAACCTTTTGTTTGAAGTAGTGTGGAATATCAACATCTTGATTATGACATTATTTTCTCTTTGAGTTACATGTGCTATCCATTTTAGCTGTTGTTACTCTTTCCAGTACTGGTTGGGGTTTCCTTCCTAACCTTTTGTTTGAAGTAGTGTGGAATATCAACATCTTGATTATGCCATTATTTTCTCTTTGAGTTACATGTGCTATCCATTTTAGCTGTTGTTACTCTTTCCAATACTAGTTGGGGTTTCCTTCCTAACCTTTTGTTTGAAGTAGTGTGGAATGTCAACATCTTAATTATGTCATTATTTTCTCTTTGAGTTACATGTGCTATCCATTTTAGATATTATTACTCTTTTCAGTACTGGTTGGAGTTTCCTTCCTAACCTTTTATTGGAAGTATGTCATTATTTTCTCTTTTAGTCATATGTGCTATAGTAGCCATCAAGTGATGTGGTTTCTGATATTTGGCATAATTCTTTGTGATTCTGTAGCATCAGTCTACAAGGTTCGAAGAAGGATGATCCTTGTAAAGAACAACAGGTTTCATTTGCTCTCAGCCATTTTTAATCATTGATCGGAAAAAGCAGTTTTATAAACTTGACTGTTTATATATTTCTGAATGAATTTGGGAACCTACATAACATCCAAATGAAAGTCTCAATCTGACAAAATTATTTAAGGACATGACTGAAGTTTTATGGTAATGTTTTAGTTTTGAAGCAATTTCTGGTTTGGGAGCAATAGTTACTCCTATCACAGCCTATTCTATATTCAATTTCCTTATTTCCTATACTAAATATGTTATAACTGATCCATATACCCAGGTATTTGAAATGATTTGGTATTTATTAATTCTACATTCAGAATTTTTATAATGGACTTAGGGTAGGTGCCATCGCTGCTTTCATTACAATGCCAAATCAGTTTCTCTTTTGGAAAGGTTTATCTTGAGTCTTATTTCTTGGAACACTTGGTAGAGGATTTTCTGTTCAAGATCATTCTTATCCAAAATATGAATTACCTATGTCATCCATAGTTGCACACATCATCAGTACATTGGCCACGGGAGGGAAAGGAGGGTCATTGTCTTCTATTGGTAGATTTGTTTGGAATGTGGTCTGGAATGCTTACATGGTCAGTGCCCATCTTTTCCCCTCTGTGTTTGTAAATGTGTATGGCATAATCTAGGGAATGATTAAACAGACTGGGGCTCTCATTTCCTCCATGTTGTTTGGAGATGTCAGAACCGAATAATCCAGAGATTTAAGCAATGAGGTCAATGCAAATGCAAAGGATACTTATAATCAGAATCAGAAAGAGACTGTTGAAATTTCTGGGGCACATAATGATGGAGGAGGGTTTGGCACTGACAGGACATATCGAAGGAAAGAGGAACAGGTGGTACGGGGAATTGTAAAATGACACACTTGAAGGGACACAGCTCATAGAAGTTTGAATTCACTGTTACATAAAAGCCAGTTCATCAAATGCTTAATTACATTTTATACTATTTACATTGTTTGGACAGTTGTCCTCATCTTTATTGCCATATTCACAACGTTTCAGTTGTGATATGCACTGGTCTTCTTCAGGTGATATATGTTGGCATTTCAAACTGAACCCTTTATTTATTCCATGGGGGTAGAGTATTCTAATTCCACATGCCATGCCTTTTTTGGATATCTCAGTTTCATTTAAATATTTTTTAGTAACTCAAGTTTTTGTTTCCTCTGCTGTGGCCAGGTATTGAACTCACAATTCTACATGTCAAGTCACTTTTTGGATTGTTCTACCAACGTTTTTATCCACTGGGCCATGTGGAAACATGAGTGAGTAAATTTTAGGGATTTATAAATCTAATATCTCAGTTTTAATTTTTTTACCAAAGCTCATATTACAATTACTGTTATATGTGTTTTTCTCTAGCTCTCTGTATTACTCGTTCTTATATTGTATTCATGTCTATGGCACATAGAATTAGAACAATCTACCCTGTAGACTGAATAAAGGGTTTCGTTTGAAATTTCAACATATATCACTAAAGAAGGTCAGAGTATACAATGGTCGAAATGTCATGAATATAAAAATAAAAATAAGGACAACAGTTTGAACAATGTAAATTGTGTAAATAATTACAATACCTCATCTCAGAAATATAGACATCTTGTTTTCTTGTTTGACAGTCTCTCATTTCTTGGAATATTGACATTACACAATCTTCTCTTCATCCATTTTTCTACATTTGACCTTAGGAAGTGGGAAGGATAGTAAAAAACTAACATTGGTAAGGGCCACAAAGGACAGGAACTTGTAGAAACCAATGATCGCGCACATCCAGAAAGGACAGACATGGTACATCAAAGAAGAAAATATCCAAGTGACTCTCCCGTTATAAAGAATTCTCTCACTAAGTCATTGTGAATGTAATTGTAACACAATATACAAGCTCACTGTTGTTTCACTGTTGACTGAATAAACTCATAAGAGAGCATCTTTTTAAGAATGACTAGTTGCCACATTACACCAATGCCAAAATGGCTCAATATATTCTGAACACAACTGGAGCATCTCAGAGAGAAATATGGATGCCCTGATTAGACAGAATGTGGCTTTTTATTTTTTGTCATTTTGTGGCCAGACGCTCTAATTAGTTGTCAGCTTTGGTCTCCATATTTCACTGAAAACTTCCATATTCAAGAAAAAATTTTCATTTTTGTAAGATTTTACTGACTGTAAGCCCATTAGTCAGTAGACATTGAAAATTTGCCAGCGACTAAAAAACATACTAATTTGCTTACATAAAAACAAAACACAAGATAGTAAATAAATAAAGCAAGGGATTAATTTAAAATGCTTCTAAAATCTGTTTTGTTTTAGGTCATAACCATAATTTCTATTAACAAAGTTTGTATAAATTTACATCCATGCTGATTTTGAGGAATACCTATCAATGATCTTCCTGATCTCATCAGTTTTTCACAGATATGCAGGTAATCCCCAAGGCTCTATCCTGGGTCCTACACTGTTTCTGAACTTCATCAATGATGTCATCAGTTCCCAAGTAGGCATCTTTGCAGATGACATTACCATTTACTCCTGTCTCAATAGCAAATTCGTCAACTGACAAAGTTAACTTGTCCAATGGTGTTGAAAAGTACCTCCAATCAGTAGATAACTACGGCAGGAGATAGCTTGTAAATTTTAATGTCTCCAAAACTAAAATGCTCTCATTTAACCACCAGAGAGAAACTTTCCTGCCATGGCTGATGCTAGATTTATGGAGAGCAACACACTTTGTCTTCTTGGCCTCATGTTTTCAACTGACTTTAAGTGGAACAACTATATCAAATCAATATCTGCATCTACTGCAAGGAAAGTTGGGTCACTGTGCTGTGCCAGAAGGTTTTTCTTGCACATTTACAAATCTACCATTTGTCTATGCATTGAATACTGTTGCTATATCTGGTCTGATGCTGCTACTATTCATCTTGAGGTTCTTGACAAAATCCAAAGAAGGATCTTCAATGCAATCGATCCTGACTGGCATCTCGACTTCAGTCATTTTCTCACAGATGTGATGTGGCCTCCATCTGTCTTTTGACAAATATTTTCATGGCAACTGATGAGCTTTTTTCCCTGGTACCTCAACTACAAGAATTTAAGTGTGCTACTAGATTGGCATCTAGGTCCCACCCTTTTACTGTTGAAATAGCTAAATAAAAACACCTCTTCTACTTTAACAATCTCTTTCCTTGCACTTCCCACCTGTGGAACAACTTTCAGTTTACTTGCTTCCTTAAAAACTACAATCTTGAAAAATTTAAATGCAATGTCAATTGCCATCTTCTATCTTCTTGAATCCCATTCATCTTTTATCTTTACCTGAATCCCCCTATAACCAGTTTTTTCTCTCACCTTCACTGTCTGTAACCCGCTGCATACTAGTAGAATTCCCATCTTGCTCAGGATGAAACGATGAAAAAGAAATATTTAAATATTTTATATGATACAAAGATCTATTTGAACTGCTAGGAAACCTTGATTTATTTGGGAAAGATTTTAGAATAGTCCACATAATTTGCTTGGAACAAACCATCTAAATATAGAGAGAAAATAAATCAAGCATGTACACCAAAAAAAAAAAAGGGGGTGATTATCAAGTGTGCATCTTCTCCCTGGATTTATTTAACATTTACGGCGAAGTAATCTAATTTCCTACCAGATATTTTATACTGGTGGACACAACTTAAGATATACCTTTTTTTTTTTTTACAGTGTGGTTCACCCTGTACAAGGCCTGGAAACCACTTGAGGTAAAGTGTTACAGAGTAAGAGGTACTGTTTATACAGATAAGTGGGGAAGATAATGGTTAACCTTGGACTTGATCAGGTTAACCTTTAACATTCTGGATGTGATTTCGTTTGCAAAGCAAAAATTTTATACTGCCATTGCAAGTGACTCAGATGAATGAATGATTTTTTTAATTTTGCAGTTGTGTTGTCATATCCTGATATGGCAACAAAAAGGGATCCTGACTGAAATTAAATAGAGGAGCCTTGAAAAACAACGTAGGGGAAAGGAAAGTAGTGAATAATCTAGTGCTTTAAAGCTTAAGATTGTAATGATCGCGAAGTCAGTTCCGCAGTGCAGTGGTATGCAAATAATACTGTGTTGATAGCAGATACAGAAAGAAAACTGCAAGAACTTCCAGACAAAGTGGGAAAGGAAGGCAGGAAGAAAAGACTAACCATTAATTGTCTGAAAATAGAATGTAAAGTTGTCAGCAGGAGGGACAACCCAAAATGTGAAATATGAAATAGAGACATCAAATTGTAGCAAGTGCAGAAATCTAGGAAGTGTTTAAACAGATGATAGAAAATGTGACATAAAAACCTGAAGGTGCACTGGAATAGTGAAAGATGCTTTCCAAAAGCTAAGCAAAGTATGAAGAAACAGAAAGCTTTGCTAGAAACAAAGAAAAGAGTGCTGAACTGCTATATAATATCAGTCGTCCAAGATGAGTTTGAATGAATCCTATATGACATTCTTACAGATGAAGAGATGTGTCTAAGGAACATTTGATTAAGGAACATTTATCTAAGGAATATTGGTTTCATAATATTGGTCTAAGGTATACTCATCTAAAGAATATGTCTAAGAAATATTTTAGGGCAGCGTTTCTCAACTGGGGTTCTCCAGAACTCTAAGGTTTTGCAAAATGTCCCCAAGGGTTCCGCAAGAAAAAGTGAGGTAAGCTAATTTTGTGGTAATGCTAAATAAAATTCATATTGTTCATTTATAATACTTCATCAGGAAGTTTTCATTCACATAAAAAAATTCTAAACTCAAACATTGCGTGAGACAAGTAATTTATTTAAGGGTTACACATGAGTAAAAAGGATGAGAAACACTGGTCTAGAGAATTATGGTCTAAGTCGATTGTATTAATATATAAACAATGCATGCCAATAAATGTTTATAAATTACATGTCAGTAATTAATCTTGCTATAAGTGTCTCAAATATCATTCTGTAATATAGTGAATATCAATAAAATTGCATATTTTGCACATGAATAAAGTGTTAATTTATTAAAAAATATTATTATAGACCAATGGTTCTTAGATGGGTATTCCATAGACCAATGTTTTTAGATGAAAATTCCATAGACCAATGTCCTTAGATGAAAATTCCATAGATCAATGTCCTTAGATGGGTATTCCATAGACCAATGTCCTTAGATGAAAATTCCATAGACCAATGGTCCTTAAATGTGTATTCCATAGACCAATGTCCTTAGATGAAAATTCCATAGACCAATGTCCTTAGATGGGTATTCCATAGACCAATGTCCTTAGATGAAAATTCCATAGACCAATGTCCTTAGATGGGTATTCCATAGACCAATGTCCTTAGATGAAAATTCCATAGACCAATGGTCCTTAGATGGGTATTCCATAGACCAATGTCCATAGATGAAAATTCCATAGACCAATGTCCATAGATGAAAATTCCATAGACCAATGGTCCTTAGATGGGTATTCCATAGACCAATGTCCTTAGATGAAAATTCCATAGACCAATGTCCTTAGATGAAAATTCCATAGACCAATGTCCTTAGATGGGTATTCCATAGACCAATGTCCTTAGATGAAAATTCCATAGACCAATGTCCTTAGATGGGTATTCCATAGACCAATGTCCTTAGATGAAAATTCCATAGACCAATGGTCCTTAGATGGGTATTCCATAGACCAATGGTCCTTAGATGGGTATTCCATAGACCAATGTCCTTAGATGGGTATTCCATAGACCAATATCCTTAGATGAAAATTCCATAGACCAATGGCCCTTGATGGGTATTCCATAGCCCAATGTCCTTAGATGAATATTCCATAGACTAATGTCCTTAGATGAATATTCCTTAGACCAAAATCCTTAGACAGGTTTCCCTTAGACCAATATTCTTTCTAGGGGCTCTCAAATGGGGTCCACATGGGCCCTACGGGTCCATGTACTATTTCTGGGGGTCCACAGGCAAAATATAATAAATTGGGGGTCCAGAATGATATTTTGGTGGTCTATGAAGAAAGTCAACTCAGAATGGCTTTTATTATTGAAACAAAGCACAGCTCTATGTTATTGCTTTTTGAATATCTTGTTGAATTGGGATTTAGTCGTGTTTCTCAACTGTTATCAAAAGTTTGCAAAGTTTGAATTGTGAAAAGAGGTGATCCTCGACTATCATTAACATCGATGGAACCAGATATAAAGAAACTCGCTAAGCAGCATCAACCACACGGATCTCATTGAGAAAATATGCCTTTCTTTTTTTGCTAATCACACACTTAACTTAAATTGGTTCATTAAAATTTTTTAACCAGTGTGCATAAATAAATGCTGCAGTGAATTCAATTGCCTGAAGAGCTATGCTCCTCATGGCCTTGACCATGGAAGAAACATTGTACTACAAGATATTGGTCAATAAAATTATTATCTGTCTATATTTCTGAGATGAGGTATTATGTACACTATTTGGACTATTGTCCTCATCTTTGTCACTATATTTTTTACGTTTCAGCTGTTGTACACTCTGGCCTTCTTTAGGTGGTTGGAATGTCAAACTGAACCCTTTATTATGCTCAGTGGGGTAAACTGTTCTAGTTACACATGCCATCTATTAATTCCCTCTGCAAGTTCTCCACTGTCTTAACCAGGTATTGAACTCACACTCTTTGGGTCATCTCACTGGATCTAACTAACGCCTTTATCCACTGTGCCATGTGTCCTTGAGGACATCTTTGTATGAATTTCTGGGTATTAATGTCTCAGTAACCATTTTTTTACCAGTGCTCATATTGCAATTTTTTGCTCTTATTATTATTAATTATTATTATTATTATTATTATCGTAGAATAATTTATTTGCATTAAATTAGTTTTCATTTAAAAATAAAGCTTAAATATATACTATTTCTTTGATTATTAAAACATCAAAATTTTTATTAGTGAAAAATAGAATATTGTTGTCTTATATCAATTAACTATTAAGGGATCCACCAAGAAAAAAAGAAGGGAAAAGGGGTCCATGGGTAAAAAAAGGTTGAGAACCACTGCTTTAGATGAATGTTCCTAAATCTGTATCCAGTGCATTAAAATTATATACTTGAAACTGTGAGGTTTGATGTTTATATTATGTTGAAAACACCTGCTCAATCACGGGTCGTCAGTAGTCAGATGGAGGCCATTTTGGAATGGCTAATGTAAACAACCATCTACAATCTGAAATATGTTTTGGCTTTAAATAACTGGCAAAATGTTGAAATGCTGTAAATGAGCAAATCAATCAACAACCATGAAGTTTATTTTGGTTTAACTGATTGTCACTTGTTAGGTAGAAAAATACACTTGCAAGTGAAAATGCCTCCATTATTATTTTTGTACTTTTGGCAAATTAATTCAATCAACCCAGTTCTGTGACTTTCCTTAGAGATGCCAATTTCATAGCATTCACTTAAAACAATGTCCAAGGACAGCATAATTGGCATTCTAAATAATTAGAATTCTAACTACAAACATTCACTCATGTTCAGGACTGAATTAAGGCCTATTAATGTTATGAAGTGGATGTAGTGTAGTGATTATCAGTGCAGGAAGTGGAATCAGCATGCAGAGTTCACTTTTGAACAAATACCCTTAAGAAAGGCAGGGATCTATTTCTTCTCTCCCATCTATAGATTAAATAGTAGGGCTAACTATGAATCAAATCATATGTGCGGGTAGTCAGGCTGTTCATTCTAAGAAGTGAGTTGCTTTACCCTCATACATTGGAAACTACTGAAGAGTCAAGTATATATATATATATATATTTATATATATATATATATAAAGAGTCAAGTATATATGTATATATTTATTTATATATATATATTAAAGAATCAAGTATATATATATATATATATATAGATATATATATATATATATATATATATATATATATATATATAAATGGTGGTACTCACTTGGAAAAACCTTGGGTATTTCGACTTGTAGTAGAAAAAACCAGTACCCAAGGAAAAATGAGGAATAAAAAAAGAAAGAACGAAGAACATGAAACTGAGGCGAAAACAATTGTCCTGAGTTCAAGCTCAAAGTCCAAGGAAAAAACCTCCAAAACAAGTAAAAGCAACTACGTAAAGTGCCCAATACACGGAGTAGAGCAAACCTAATATAAACCTAAAGAGCCAGGCAAACCTACCTAGGTTTCACCTAAATGGATCGTCAGGGTAATGCTGACCAAAAAGGTAAAAAATGGTACAGAATATATAGACTAAACCAAAAACAACCATGACCACGTGACAAAAAAAAAATCCTAGTAAAAACTCAACAACAGGGGGTTAGGGATTACATTCTTTATTCAACAATGAAAATAAAAAACAACAAAGAAAAAAAAACTATTCTAATAACCAGTGTTTCCTATGTCTACACCTACTAAGAATTTCTACTAGGTAGGTTTGCCTGGCTCCTTAGGTTTATATTATATATATATATATATATATATATATATATATATATATATATATATATATACAGTGTAACCCGGATATAAGAGAGTTGTCGGGACCGGAGAAGTCTCTTATATCCGGTTTCTCTTATATCAGGGTTTGGTCTATTATATATACATTAACACAGGCTCTAATTTGGGACCAGACACAATCTCTCTTATATCCGGGTGTCTCTTATATCCGGGTTACCCTGTATATATATTTATTTATTTATATATTATTTATTATAATTTTAGCATATATACAAATACAGTTTACTCACTACAAAGATGCGACTTTGTTTCAGTGCATTTCAACTGCACCTCAACGGGTGAGAACCGAAAATGGTTATGAACAGTTCTGCTTGCAGGCAAGCTGTATATGAAATGTCACTTATACATAAAACAAGAAGGCGACGGAGTGAAACAATCATGCTTGTTGGCGAGGGATGGGCGGGGTGTTGATGCTGGCTAGTCAGGGAAGATTCCTTACTGACAGCCATGGTCAAAAGTTTAGGCATATCATCTCACAAGTGTTCTAAGAATATATATATATATATGTGTATAATATGTAAGATTTATGAAACAGCAAATATTTTTATATATAGTGCTCAATATTAAAAATATTAAAATAATATAAAAAATGAAGTGTTAATGTTATTATATGAAAAGATTACTTAACTTTTAAATATCAACTTTATCGCGACATCGATGTTTCTTGGTAAAATTTTTTGGTAAAAATTCCAGTCTTAAGGAGTTGTGGTTTTAAACGATATTTCCAATTTTTTTCACTTTGTTCCTTGTCTTTTTCAATGTGCTTTTTTTTATTCCATTTTCTGTCTGTGCATATTACTGAATTTAATGTCCCTGCTCACGTTCATGAAACTTTGCTTTTGTTTTCGTGTTATGCTATGTTATATTATTAATTGTTGGGGCGCACCCACCTTCACAACCATAATAGACTGATCCTATTATTATAAATAGAACAGTAGTTCTAGAGACTGGGAGTAGTGTAGCAGTGTACGCAGTCTCTGACTGTGCGCTGCTCCTGTCGAACTCTCTGCTTTGGCAGAGAGGAACCCGGACGAGGCTTTGCCGCAGGGCAAAGTGTCGTCCGGGGAGGTAGACAGTCCCTGAACCCGTTTATACGGGTTCTAAATGGGCATATTTTTGGCCGAGCCTACGGGCTCGGTAAGCCCACATTAAACCGGCCTTGTGCCACATTCGACCCACGTGGGAGGGTTGTTAAATACCGTAGTGTAGCAGTGTAGTGCAGTGCAGAGTGAGACTTCTGTATTGATCAGTTACACTTCCGTTTCTCGACCGGAAGATACCGTTGGACTTTATGACTATTACTTATTGTTACTACTAACCTACGTTTCGTTCTACTACTAATCTCTCTGATGTAAATACCTCTCTGAATATACCAGCATTTTTCCCCACGACTGTGTTTGTTTGTTATTACCATATACTCACGTGGAAACACTCAACATCTCAACATTAATGAAATTGTAATATTTGTTAATTTTCATTATTAATTAAATTATAATATTTTAGTTAATATTTTAATTGATATTTTAATTAATTTATTATGTTATATTATTATTAAAGTAATAAAGTGAATATTTGCTAATATGTTGGTATCGACCCATTGTCCTTCATTAAGGAGAATGAAATAAAAAAGTGTATTGAAAAAAGACGTGGAACAAAGTGAAAAAATTGAAATAAATTGGCAATACCATTTAAAACCACAACCTGAAGACTGGAAATTTTAACAAGCAACATTGATGTTGGGATAAAATCAATATTTAAAAGCTAAGTAATCTTTTCATATAATATATATATATATATTACATATGATAAATATATATATATATATATATATATATATATATATATATATATATATATATATATATATATGTATAATAAAATATAGTTTTAAGATATGCTATATTTATGGCTTAAAGTGCTCATTATCAGGGATATAGCATATATAAATATAAAAGTGGACACTGAAGCCAACACCCAGAGGCAACAGTCTGTTTCATGCTAAATACTATCATCAGGCCTGACAAATGATTTTAGCAGGAAACAGACTATCACCTCTGGGTTTTGATTTCAATGTTTACTTTTATATATATATATTAATAAATATATATATTATCATTTACCGATAGCATGACTTGGATTTTCATGCACAATGCAATCTTCAGGTGCTTAGTTTAGATTGAGTATAGTCAGTCCTCAGCACCTGATGATTGCATTGTGCATGAAACTGTGAGTTGTGCTATCCATGAGGGATAATACGTATATTTATTAATATATACTTAATAGATCTGTTGTATTATATCAAGCATAGTTTTATTAACACCAGCACTATATATGCGATATAATTATATATATATATATATATATATATATATATATATATATATGTATATATATATATATATATATATATATATATGTATATATATATATATATATATATATATATATATATATATATAATTTCAAATTTTATAAATCTTTTAATATCTATGGTAACCTTGCTTAGTTGTCAAATTTTTCGAATTACCCTATACTTGTATTTTGATTGGTCATTCTAGCTTATGTAACAGCGTTTACTCCTAGCTAAGGATCGTTAATTAATTTGAAACTTTTAAAACCATTTATTCTATATTCTACATCATCACTTGATAAGACACCAGAAGTGTTGAAACAAAATGGCTATTTTTGTTGTGATTTTATAGCATATTTATTATTTATATATTTTATAACATATTTATTATTCATATATATATATATATATATATATATATATATGAAGAAATATAGTCTTATATTTATGGGATAAAGTGCTCAATATCAGAGATAGAGCGTGTGTAAATATAAAAGTGGACATGGAAGTCAGCACTTAGAGGCGACAGTCTGTTTCATGCTAGTGCAATCGTCAGGCATATATATATATGTATATATATATATATATATACATATATATATATATATATATATATATATATATATATATATATATATATTTTTTTTTAAGTGTATCACCCCAAGCAAGGCTGGTGGCCACTATCACGCATGGGGTTACAGAAGGGTTGGAGGAAGAGCAGATATATATATATATATATATATATATATATATATATATATATATATATATATGTAGATAGAGAGAAGGGGGGAGAATATTAGTTTATATATATATATATATATATATATATATATATATATATAGAATTAGTTTTTTTTCACATAACTTATGTTTACTTTGGCATTTCATAGCTATAAAGGTTTATATATAACTGCTGTTATTTCTTGATTCTACTTGTGTATTTATTGGTATGAGTGTTATTTATTTCCTTTCGTTTTTGATCAATGTTGATTGATGATTTCTCTTCCTTTTCCTTCACCTTCCAAGTGTTTTAACTTTATCTAGTGTTTGAAACTTGTGTTTAGTTGTGTACATGTGTGCGCATACTTAGAGGTGAACATAAACACACACCTGCACAAAAGATACAATTAATTGGTTTAACAACATCACCAACAAAAAAACTGTTTTCACACACCTAGACACAAGTATCAAACACTAAGTAAAGAGAAATAATACAACCGACTAAAGAAAAATACATGTAAAATTAACACAAACACACAATTAAAAGCACAATACAGTTAACATGAACACACACACAAACATGAACACACCAGTTAGATGCACATACACGAACACACAAACACGCACATGTCGGTGAGTGGGTATGTACCTGCTTGTGTATGTGTATGCATGCATGTGTGCATATACATAGACATGTGTGTAAACACACACCTGCACAAACATATATACACACATGAAATTCCAACGATGACCTAAATTAAATGGTCAACTATAAACCAGAGACCAATGAAGAAGATGAGGAAAGAAAAAAGGAAATAAAATAAGAGGAAAAGTAAAAAAGAGGAAGAGAAATCAGCAATCATTCAACGCCCTTCAAAGCAAAAGGAAATAAATAATGCATTCAGACCACAACAAAAGTACGAGCAAATCTAGAAATGACAGTAGTTTAACTCTGTTCCAATGCATTGTTATACTTATATAGCCAAGAAACTCCAAAGTAAGCATGAGTTAAGTGAAAAATGTTTTTCATATTAATTTTAATAAAGTTCTCTCTCTACTTTTGATATTGAGCACTCTACGACAAAGCCTGTTTGCCTTAAAGGCCTCCTTATTTGCAAACAACTTTGCAAATCTCTCTCTCTCTCTCTCTCTATATATATATATATATATATAGACATATTTTTGTCATCCACAGACAGACTGTTTCACTGTTTCACAGCACATCAGTGTGGCTAGACGTCCGGTTGCCTCTAGCTAGGATTGAAACCCGACTGAATTTGCGTCAGTCGGAACTTCTCCCACTAAGCCGTCAGCACACAGTCAGGGATGAAGGTGAATTTTAGCATGTTTATTTTTAGATTTAGACAAACACACAGTGACTGACAGTGACTCAATTCTGCCGAAGAGTCGTGCAATATTAGCTTAAATAGTCACTGTTTACAAATTCACACCTCAAACCAGAGAGCTCAACCGAAATTAATTTTTCAGGAGCCAATATTTTTGTCATCCACACATTACTACCTATATATATATATATATATATATATATATATATATATATATATATATATATATATATATATATGTAGTAATCGGTTAGTATAATCCAGGCGAGTCCTATTAACACAAGATAGAATTTAAAATATGTTAAAACTGACTCACAAAAGAGCACTCCATGTTTATCTTCATTAAACAGAGCAAATGTCTTAATTCCAATTGTATAGTATATATATATATATATATATATATATATATATACATATTTTGAACAATAAAAAATATCAAAAAGTTAAAATTTTCAGACACACTGGGTTGTATATTATTATTTTTTTGTTTTATTATTTTAAATATGTTCCTCGAGTAGTTTCAGACAGCATGGCCATCATCAGGAGAATATATGTGTGTGTGTGTATGTGTGTGTGTGTATGTTTATGTCAGTATATGTGTGTGTGTGTGTTACTTCAAATGTTATTATAGTGGTTACTTAGTATTTGTAATAAATGACTCATTTTTCGTTTTCATTTTTAAACTGTGTGGTGAATATTTCAAATAGAAAGTGTCCACTATAGTAAAATTTGAATTAATAAAAATGTTGATTACAAATAAATTTATGAATAACTTTATGAATACATATATATACATATACATATATATATATATATATATATATATATATATATATATATATATATATATATATATATATATATACTCTATCTCTGATATTGAGCACTTTATCCTATAAATATAGCACACCATAAAACTATATTTCTTCATATATATATATATATATATATATATATATATATATATATATGTATATATATATATATATATATATGCTTATATAGGCAGCATATTTTCATTCAAACATGTTTTATTAAATAATATAGACATATTGTGTCTACTTATTTTTATACTGATCCTTTCCATCAAGGAAGCAGCAGTATTTTTTAAGACCAAGTACTTACGATTTTTTCTAAGATCATCTTCAGTAGTAGATTACAGTGACAAACTTATTGGAACTCCAATAAAATCTCCATTAAGGATCTGTATAAAAATAAGTAGATACAATATATCTATATTATATATATATATCTATATTATTCAATATCTATCTATCTATCTATATCTCTCTCTCTCTCTCTCTCTCTCTCTCTCTCTATATATAAATATATATATATATATATATATATATATATATATATATAAAGTATGTTGGGTAAGTTGCCACCATATTATATTTTTAATTTTGTGTATGTGCATTGTTTGTTTTTGAATTTGTTGACTGCATAATATAGTAGGATTAATTGGACACAATTTGTCAGGAAAAGAGCACCATGATGCAATTCACTCTGCCAGAAATTTGGAAACACCATGCTTTACCACTTGGCATTCATGCCAGAAGCTCCAATATGAACATTTCAGTGTGTTTGGCTGTCAATCTGAGGACAGGGCAGGCGATTCAGAATGAGTTGGATGAGACTAATGGTCATTATGATGGTACGGAGAAAACTCACTCTGATGAGAAAAGAACTCTCAAATTTGTGGTGAGGGCCTCAGACTCAACATGGACTCCTACATCAAGTGTCTTGAGTAGGAACTGCTGTCTTGGGTCAAGAGGTTATGTGCTGGAAGATCCTATGTCTGTAAGAAGGACTCTTCACCATCCCATACAAGCAGGAGAACCCAATCATGGCTGTCAGAGAATTTCTATGACCTTATCCCCCATTACAAGTGGCCACCTAACTCCCCTTACTGCAACCCCCTTGGTTATTATGCATGGGGCATAATTGAGCAAGAGACCAACAAAACTCCTTGTAATATCAAAGATGAACTGAAGGTGAGGATTGCAGCAGCATTCAACAAGGAGACCATCCAGAAGAGATGCAGGAGATTCCAAACTCGTTTGGAGACTGTGTTTGAAGTTAATGGGAATTTTCTTGTATAAGTTTACTCTTTAGTATTTGAAGAGATTTTTGTTTAATTTTGATACATATATCTGTTAAAATGAGATGTCAGTTTTATTATCATTTTTGCATAATTTAGATGACAATGTATCTGTCGCACCCTATATACATACATACATACATACATACATATATATTTAGGCAGCATATTTTCATTCAAACATGTTTCATTGAATAATATAGAAATGTTGTGCCTAATTATTTTTGTACTGATCCTTTCCAGTCATCTAATCAGTTTCTCGATGCTGAGATGAAATTCATCAAGGAAGTGCAGTAGAATTTTTTTTTTTTTTCTTCAGGGTTAAATTACAAAGTCAAACTTATTGAAACTGTGATTAAATCTGCATAAAGAATCTGTATAAAGATAACTAGACACAATATGTCTGTATTATTCAATATATATATATATATATATATATATATATATATATATATATATATATATATATATATATATAATAATTATTATAATGTTATGCTCTAGTATGTATCGAGCACTGTTTTTTTAAAATAAAAAATTAAATATTAAAAAACTCTGGATTATAAATCTGACTGTTCTTTCCTATTATTTGAATATATATATATATGTATATATATATATATATATATATATATATATATATATATATATATATATATATATATAGGGTGGCAATAAAGTCACCATACAGTTACTTATAATAAAAAAGCAAAGTATTGAAGCAGGTGGCTTGCAGTTCAAACAGTATCGGTAATTAATTTACTATTGTTTACCACAGCATTTTATTGTTATTAACCAGAATTAACCAGAACCATTTTAATAATAATTTTCTGGACTGTTGATTAATTGCTTTATTTTAATTGTTATTGTAAATAACTGTATAGTGACTTTATTGCAATATACAATCTCAGATAAAAAACGAAAAAACTTTTTTAACTTTGGGGGCAGGTTACCAAAACAAGGTAAAATGCAAACAAGGCTGACGAGACAAATAGGATTTGCAGTTTGTGCAATAAACCATCAGCAAAGGATCTTCCGTGATGAGTAATCAGAGGGTAAAAGACCCTGCACACATGTTGCAAATGATATGGATACAGAAGCTGCTCTTGAAGTACCCTCCATAGATTAATATGTGATGTACAATATGCTAGGGCCACTTGACGTGCACTGATAACTGGACCAGCCTGTAGAATGCGTTCTTCATGGGTTGGAATATATATATATATATATATATATATATATTCTTACATAAAATTCTTACATTTATCTTAAAGAAAAGTAAAAATGTTTTAAAAATGTAATTTTAATACATGATCAGAAATATTTATGAGCTTATTTATGATCAGATTTATGATTTATAATTTATGATCAGATTTATACATTTAATATCAGATTTATGATCAGAAATATTTATGAGCTTATTTATGGTCAGATTTATGATTTATGATTAGATTTATAATTAATGATCAAATTTATACATTTAATATCAGATTTATGATCAGAAATATTTATGAGCTTATTTATGATCAGATTTATGATTTATGATTTATGATCAAATTTATGATTTTTTATCAGATTTATACATTTAATATCAGATTTATGATCAGAAATATTTATGAGCTTATTTATGCCTAAGATAAGTTTTCTTTTTGTATTTATTCCTGTTGTCCTTTGCAGATATATATATATATATATATATATATATATATATATATATATATATATATATATATATATATATATGGTAAAAAATATAGTTTTAAGGTATGGCATATTTATGGGTTAAAGTACCAAAGATAGAATGTAAATATAAAACTAGATATTGAAGTCAATACCCAGAAGTGAAAGTCTATTTAAATGCAATTGTTAGGCCATGTGCATTGTGTTTTTGCTTGGCTTTTTATATATACAGGTCAGTGATGCATTGTGGGTATTCTATTGCATTGTGTGTAGTCTATTGTATCATTCTAAATGTTATTTTGGTGGGCATAGTTTGTTAATTTGTTTATTATTTACTTAGTTTATTTACTTGTTTATTTGGATTAAATTATTTTACTTGTTTTGATTGTTAAGTAACATAGTAAGAGTTTGTTTCCATGTCTGCATTTTGAGATGAGTTCTGATTGTTTATTTAGTAGTTTGTTTTGGTCTGGGAAGGTAATTATAGGTATTTTTTTTCTCCAGGCAGTGTTTGCAGTTTTTGGATTGATTCTTGTAGGCTGATGTCCTTTTCCTTATTTTCTTTAATATTTTTGGTGTGATTTATTTTTGATTTTAATCTCCCAGATATACTTAGGAAGCATTGTGCTACATAAGGCTAACAAGATTTTTGAAGATAGTCTGTCCTGGGTGGAGGCTGGGTGGGATTTCCATAGAGACAGGTTTAGCAGGCAAGTTCGGCATTGTAAAGGCTAGCAGGTAGTTAAGTTAAACAAGATGTCTAATGAAGCTAATGCAGAATTTCATAATAATTCACCATGTCTAGAACCGGAATCCTCAACATATACACATGCAGAAAAGCAGTTTTGTCCTTTTTGGGCTCATTAGCAGAGTCTCTAGCCACTCTGAGAGTCAAAACCGGAGCGTAATACCACTGGGTCAATGGGCTACAGAGGCAAAGAAGAAATTAAATATATATGGACAAGGTCCAACCTCATATCCATGGAGCATTTAACTAACAAGGAAATACATCTGGCCAGTTGGTCCCCATATGCTAAATAGAAAACAAACTTCCTAAACAACACACTAGCACCAACATCGCACACAAAGTCTGTCTCCTGGATCATGGTTACATCTACTCTGAATGACACAAGATCATGATGCAGGCAGGCAGCCTTACCCTGATCTCTGAAGACCCTCTCATTCAAGCTGACTAGCTTGACAGACATTTTTCAAGTTTGTTCCCCTAGTCACAGACTGGGCAGAAATCTGTTGTTGACAGGACCCTGATGGCTTGTCCTAGGCTCACTGTTCCCATCATATGACCATCTAGGACAATGCTGCATATATCCGTTATGATAGGTTAATTTAAGAACCCTATACAATGAGGGATGGAGTATAACCCGGACCCTCACTGAGCAAAATTTCTGCAATTATTTCAGGTCAGATGTTCCACCTCCACCATCATGATCCGAGGAAATGTCTCCCTTACCTTTGAAAGGTGGTCTCAAACTTCTCCTCCCCGTGACCCTTATCCACGTTATTACGCCAGGGGCATTGGGAAAATTTTTAGGACCTTTTAGGGTTTTTGATGCACATATGTCCTTACTTTCTGTACAAACAATTATTTTTATTTCATGAGTGATTTTAATTAGATTTTGCAATTAATTTTGATTGTTTCCAAATTTATTTCCAAGTGATAAAAATTGTTATAAAAAAAAAAATTTGTCAAAAAAAATCACATAAAAATGGCCAAAAACAATCACAGTAACGAAAAGTTGGCAATCCAAAATTTCAGAATTGCTGTCCAGAATGTTTTTAATTTGCCCATGGAGTTGGCCTGATTCCAAAATGGTTTGATGTGTTGAGCTACAGCCTCTAGGAGTAAAATTGAAACATTCACATTTATTATATATTTGAAATTATTAGGAGAATTTGATAATTATATTTAAGTGATTCATCAAGTCTGAAACCTCAACAGAATGCAGAAAGCACTGGACGGCCGTTTCGTCCTATATTTGGGACTCATCAGCAGTGCGCATCCACTACCAAGAATTGAAACCCTGACAGTTAGGTTGTCAAGCAAACACCATACCAACTGTTCCAATGGGTCTCGGTGATGAAGAGGTAGCAAATCAGACTCAATGTAGCGCCGCTCACTCACATATTACGTGGTGGAACTCTACTGAGGTTCACTTTAACCATAGGACTGTGTCCCCTGGAGCCATGACTACTATCACCAAGCCGCTCACTCCAGAGCATTAGAAGCCGGTTCAAGCAATGATATACATTTCAAATGTATTTCTAACTGTCAGGGTTTCAATTCTCGGTTGTGGATGCGCACTGCTGATGAGTCCTAAATATAGGACGAAACGGCCGTCCAGTGCTTTCTGCATTCTGTAGAGGTTTCAGACTCAATGAATCACTTAAATATAATTATCAAATTCTCCTAATAATTTCAAATACATATATATATATATATATATATATATAATGTGAGTTGGCTTTTGATATGACTCTTCAGGTTTGGATTTATAAAGAATTAAAGCAGAGATCTTGAAAAGGCCAATATATACTAAAACAGTATTTTATAAAAAAATGTCTTTTTAAAATTGAGTTTAAAAGTTGATCTCCTAATCTCGGAAATCTTTTGTTCTTCATTTTGCCTCCTTCATGGCCTGCTTTACAGTATCTGTTCCCTCTCAAAATACTATGACAGGTAATATTGTTTCCATGGTACCAGAAGTAGGACAAAATCTCTGATCTGACTGCATTCTTCTTCATAAACCATTGAAAGGCTTTTATTAAAATATCTAGCAACAGCAAGGAAAGAAAAGGGAGAGGCAGATTCATGCCTTTCATAAAACATCAGTATAAAGTGAACATATGGCCTCAGTTGAAATATTACTTCATCTTCTTTTAGGTACTATGTCCCTTAATGATGTGGGTGATCATGATTCTCCACAACTTCCGATGTTTTTGAAGCTCTTAGCAATGTTTGTCTTTACCCCAGTCGCTATCCCATTAGGTAGCTTACTTGCAGTTTCCTTCTTCCTTTCAATCTATCCTGTGTGGGTCAAATTCTCCAAGCTCTCTTTCCTCATTATGTGTATCAGCAACTGCATCTTTCTAATTCTCAGTGTTCTCTTTGCTCACAGTCTCCTTAAAACTTCCCCATTGCTCACATGTTCAGTTTATGGTATTCTTAGCACTTCTGTTACCTTAAGTCAGTGGTTCCCAAATGGTGCGGTGCATGCAGTGGAAGAGGATAGCAGGTGAGGCACAATGAATGAAAGACACTCAAAGATTTAGAAACAGTTTCAAAAAATTCATATGCCAAAAAAATATGATTTTAAACTAGCATTATGGATTACTTGTAATTGCCTCCATGAATCCCAGTATAAATAGTTATAAATAATTATTGACCAGTTTTATCATTGTGATATTTTTGCATTATATCAAGTATTAAGAATATAGTAACTAGGCTCTGCAAATTGGAGGAGAGAGTTATCAATGATAATCTTCTGACATTGAATCCACGGTTATCTCCCTTTAACCACCTCTCTGTTTTTTTATTTTTAAATGTACTTTTTATCACATAAGATTTGATGAGGCATGGGCAAATTTTAACTCAAAAATTCAGAGAAAAAAAGTTTGGGAAACACTGCTTTAAATCATCTCTTCATCTGTGAGAAAATTGTTCAGCATTCACTGCCATATAGAAGGACAGAAACTATATAAAAGTTCACTACTCTTTTCTTTGTTTCTAACAAAATTTTACTGTTTCGTAATATTTTATTTAGATTTTGGAAGGCATCTTTCCCCATTTTAATCCACTTTTGGATTTTAGTGCCACATTTCCCATTCTCTGTTAAAACACTTCTGAGTTAAATTTCTGCACTTCAATTTGTAGCTCACATCTTGCACTGATCCTTTTACTAATGACCATACATTTTGTTTATCTTACAATTGATAGTCAGTCATTTCTTCCATGATTGCACCAGATTTTTATCACACCCAGACACTATTGTCTCGGCTGTCGATTAGTTGTCCTACAGCCGTTGTCTATGATGGACATTACTCCGAGAAAATTATAACACTGCATGAACTCTCTGTCAATTTGCAATGAACGACTTCATGGAATGGACATATGAAGTACTAACATATACACATTAAAAAAATATGAAAAAAAGTAAATTATAATGGAATTATTTGTTTTGTTTCAATTAATTTGCAGAAGGGTGTATATACATATATATATATATATATATATATATTCTTTTGAATCATTTCATCTTGAGCAAAGCAATAATGCTACTAAGATGCAAGGGATTATGGAGTGTGGAAGAATATGAGAAACAGAAACTATTATTAAGAAAAAAAAGAACAGCAATTAAAAGGACAGAAGATAATGATTGACATTGCATTTAATTTTTTGACAATCAAAGCTGATTGGAAAGCAAGAAGCTGGGAGATTTTTTGTCTTGTTAATAATACATTATTGATTGTTTGTATATAAATATATATTGATTTTTTAGTTGTTTCTTCGTATTTTATTACTCAGATACACACGCAAGTCTGCCATTGTTGTTATGTGATAAACATTCCAGGGGACACGCGTTTTCCACCTTAACACCCGCCCAGCATATTCTCGCAACAAGTTCATCAGAACAATTACCATGAACATATTTAAAGAAAAGGCACAGGGAATCTATGTAATGGTGATGGGAAAGTGACTGAATTAGAGATGCCAGGTCATGACTGATAACATTGCAGATTCTTTCATTTCATATTTCATTTGTTATTTCTGTCATGCTGATCTCAAAATCTTCTAAGGCTGAGATCATTTCTGTTAGAATTCCACTTAATCCCATTACTTAATCCTAATATATTATCCTGTTTATCTTGGTCAGTGCTAACCGTAACTCAGATTTTAATGTTTCGGCTCCTTTGATGCGTTCCTGTATTGTAGATTTTCCTCTTTCATTGTGGAAGAATTCTCTGATATATGTTTGTTTTTTACTGTAAGGTTCACTCTGTACAAGGCCTGGGGGTCACTTGAGGCAGGGGCTTATTTTAAGGGGTAGTTTATACGGATAGGAGGGGGAGATAATGGTTAATCCTAGACTTGAACAGATTAAGATTGTAGTTATCAGGAAAACATCTTCTTGGGAGTTGGTTCCACAGAGCAGTGGTTCACATGAAGAAGCTGTTTAATGGAATACAGGGGGAATATGGGTGGTTTGCTTTTAGTGGCATGTTGAGTCCTAGTCGTGAAGGTTAGACCTGATGGAACCAAGGGATGTACTTTGTCCAAGCACTTTCTATGGTAGCAGTGACAGAGCAGAGAGACGCTTGCCACATCTCGCTACTCCATCACTACTATGATAAGAGAGTGTTGTAGGATGGAAAATAATTTGTCACCCAAAAGGACTTATAGACAATTTTTAAATCTGTTGAGAGTGAGCAGCTCCCACCCAAATATGACAGCAGTACTCCATTTTCATCCTGATCTGGCTCTTGGAAAGGTAAAAATAGCATGAGGGGTCAGGTACTTACTAGAGTGGTACAGGGAGTAAATCATTTTATACTTGTTCTATCTTTGAAGTATTTTTTCTTTTTCTATTGCAGTCATTCTCTCTATTGCTTTTATGCATCTTATTCATGTATACATCTTTTATCCTGTTATTTCTATTTCTGCATATTTTTCATTGAGTCATTCCTTTTTTGTTTACCTGCATTTTTTCTACTGTTTGTTTGTTTAGCAGCATACCAACTCCTTATGGGTCAGTTAATGCCAAAATTTAATTTTCTTGGGATCATTAATAATTTTCTCTATAAAAATGTATTGCTGGTAATTTTATTTTTTTCAAAAATGTATTTCTACTCCATGCTAGACGGTGCCAAGGCTCTTTGCAAATCACAAGAAGTCGTCATTATCATGGGAGACCTAAATGCCAAAGTAGGCAGGGAGAGAACGGGGGAGGATCCGGACTAGGAACGTGCAACGAATGTGGAGAAAAATGAATCCAATGGTACACAGCCAATGACCAGGTAATAGCCAACACATGGTTCCATGAACATCCAAGACAATTATGGACATGGAGGAGCACAGGAGGGGAAACTAAAAACCAAATTGATTATATAACCATCAACAAAAGATTCAGGAATGCAATGATTTACTGCAAAACTTACCCAAGTGCTGACTTCAGAAGTAATCATCGCCCTGTTATATGTAAACTAAGAGTGAAACTGCGGAAATTGAAGAAGCCTAATTCAGCACCCAAATTGCAATACAACAAACTCTTGAGCGACGCTATCCTAAAAGAAAAATATATGGACGATGTGAAAAGAAGATACAAGGGGCACAATGGAAACTCAAATGGGATGCACTAAGAGATGCTTTAGTAACATAAGCAAATGATATCATCCCAGAGGAGAAGGGACGAAGAAGAAAAAACAAATGGATGACAGTTGAGATTCTTGACATGTTTAGAAGCTGCACTGGCCAAATTGAACAGAAACAGAAGGAACTTTAACGGAAATGTTGATAACCTTAGATGACTTTGGCATAGACAAGATCACAGAAATAATAAATGAAATCTACAACAGTAGGGATATACCGGAAGATTTCAGCAGATCTATCTTCATAGCAATGCCTAAGAAAGCAGGCACAAATGAATGTGAACTCCACCAAACAATCAGCCTAATGAGCCATGTAAAAACTCATCATCTGTATTCTGATGAATAGAGTGTGCAAGCAGAATCAGGCCAGAGATAAGACAAGAACAGTCTGGGTTCATTAAAGACACCGGAACAAAGAATGCAATATTCATGCTCAGAATGTTATCAGAAAGAGTGATACAAATGCAGAAGGATTTTTACCTATGTTTCATAGACTACACAAAGGTTTTGACAAAGTACGCCACAAGGATCTGTTGGAACTGCTCAGCAACCTTGATATATTCAGGAAAGATATTAGAATAATCAAGAACCTATACTGGCAGCAAAAAGGATGTATGTGCATAGAGAACGAGTACAGCAAATATACAAAAATAGAAAGGGGTGTAAGGCAAGGATGTGGCTTCTCACCAGACCTATTCAAACTATATACAATGAGGCAATTCTGAGAGATTTGGAAACCCTACCGGGATTTAGCATTGGCAGCCATAACCTTAACAACATGAGATATGCAGCTGACACAGTACTGATAGCAGATACAGAAAAGAAATTACAAAACCTCCTGCAGAAGGTGGCAAAGGAGAATGAGAAGAAGGGTTTTAGCATAAGCTACAAGAAGACAGAATGCATGGTTATCAGTAAAAAGAGGAGCTCAAAATGCGATTTGCAGGTCGGGGACACTAAAAACAAGCAGGTGTGGAAGTTTAAATACCTGGGAAGTGTTTTGACAGAGGACGTTTAAGTGTGACATTGAGATCTGTAGACGTATTGGGATGGCCAAGGACATATTCCAAAAGCTGGGCAAAGTATTGTGAGACAGGAGGATTCCTTTGGGAAAAAAGAAAAGAGTATTGGGCTGTTAGATGACATCTGTCCTCTTTATGGCAGTGAATGTTGGATGATTTCCTCAAAGATGAAGAAGAGACTTGAGGTGACGGAGATGTGGTTATACAGAGGATGCTGAGGATATCATTGACCGAGCATGTGAACAACGATGAGATTTTGAAGAGGATGCAAACAAGGAGGAGTCTTATACTTAATATCAGGAAGAGGCAGCTGAAGTTTCTGGGACACGTAATGAGAAAGGAGGGCCTGGAGAATCTGATACTCACAGGTCGAATAGAAGGAAAGAGAGACAAAATAAAGCATTGCATGACATACCTGGTGAGCTTAAGCAAATGGATGACAGAACGTAGTCTGGGGGAGGTGGCAGAAGGATGAAACTTATTGAGAGCCACAAGGGATAGGGAGAAGTGGAGAGCCATGATCGCCTACATCATGAAGGGACAAGGCATATAAAAAGAAAGAATTGCTGCTAATTTTTTAATATGTCACTGGTACTTTACTATAAAAATGTATTTTTATACTTTCATAGAGTTTTGACCCCAGTTTGGGGGTTAACTATTTGTTCATAGGGACCCTAATAGTTACTACCATCCTGAGTTAGGGTGGACGTAGGAATAACAGCAGTTAAGTGGTGGTTCCACACTCCTCAAAACATCCAATCTTCTGATCAGAGGCCTTGCTGCCGGATGTAGTTTATCATCTTACTCGGGAGGTACCTGCATTTGTTTCTGCTGTTTGTGTTTAACATTCTATAAATTTCTATATTTTGTACCATTCCTTGGCATTGCTTGCTGTCTCTTTTTCTTCATCTTGAGAATTTCATCCATCATCCACTACTCTTTTCATACTTCTCTTATCTTGAGATTATCTCAATTTCTGATGTCACTTGAGCTTCTTTTATTTTCAGTCTCATCCAAGTTAGTATATTTAGTTTTAAATCTGTCAGCATATATCTCTTTGCAAATCATATCTTTTTGGAATCTGTTGTGTTTTA
This sequence comes from Acanthosepion esculentum, assembly GCA_964036315.1. Lineage (NCBI taxonomy): Eukaryota > Metazoa > Mollusca > Cephalopoda > Sepiida > Sepiidae > Acanthosepion > Acanthosepion esculentum. Next base: position 67,671,322 of record OZ038503.1, on the reverse strand, counting down.
ATTTAGGTACTGTTTGAATTTCTTTAATTTCCATAATTTTAGTCTGAGTTTGAATGTGACTGAATATAAGTTTGAATTCTGGTTACTGCACTAAGGTGGTTATCAGTAGAGGTTTGTGGCTGAAATTATTGGGGGTGCTGCTTCAGAAACTTTTTAGCCATTCTTTTAATATTGTGTAAAATGAAAAAAACACATAAAACAAAAATTTATACATAAACTTGATAAAATCCAAAACAAAAAAAATTATTTTTTTTACTTACTTATAAATTGTTACAGTTCAAGTTTGATCCATTCATTTGAAAATGAAATCCATTCTTCTTGTTTTACTTTCAGCAAAAAGGTTAATAATTTTCTCTGTGAACCCTGGATGACTTTTGAGGAAAGTTTTCTCCATTGAAAGCACTTAAGTGCATTTAGTCTTTCAGTATTCATAGTGCTCCTTAGAAAAGTTTTTATTCTTTTCAGTGTTGAAAAGCAGCATTCTGGATCTGATGTAGTCATGGGAATTGTCAAGATGAATTTTATCTGTTTCATAATTTCACTAAGAACACCATCTAGATAATTTTCCAAGATAAATTCAGCAGCTCAATGAATTTGTAATATTCATGCATGTCAGATCTACAATAGAATACTTTTTGTTCTGTTTCAAGCTTTTCTTTGTCAATCATGGGATATGCTTCAGTGGTCAGTACTATCTCCTCTGTACACAGTTCATTTTTAAAACTAGTGAAGCTTTTCTTGTTGAACAATTTAGCAGCTACTAAGTGTTTAGTGGAAGAATATCTGTCCATTACACTTCCTTTACTTCTGTCATGAATAGGGTACAAAGTTTTTAAGCACATGCAGAGTCAAAAATAAACACTATGTTATGTATTGAACAACAGGGTCAGCACTGCGTGAGTGACAGTGTTCCCTCTTACCAGCATTCAGTTTCTTTCCTTGGACATGTGTGCATACACATACCAGCCAAACACTGTATTACTGGAACTGTTCCATACAAGAATTTTTGTAATGTTTCATGAACGACATGGCTACTGACATTAATTATATAATGTAAAGGGTGTTTCATTAAAACGGATTATATATAATGGTGTTTCATTAAGACGGATCAAAGTCAGCAGTAAATAAATCAGTGTTATTGGTGAAAATTTATTTATTTCTCGATTGGATCATGTTATTTAAGTCATGGCAATTATGTGTGAAAAATAATATCACCCAAATGTCTGCCAAATCTGAAAGAAAAAGAATAAAATCATTAGACGCTTAAACTTAATTCACATTTAAAATCGGTCCAAGTTATTGGAACATCCTTTATATATAAAAAAAACACAGGTAACAATTAAGTGAAAGTGAAAAGCTTTAATGAAATAAAATTTCTAGAAAACAAACATACATGTAGGTATGGATGTGTGAGCGTGGGCATAATATATATTTAAATATAAACGGGTGTTTCATTAAGAGGGATCAAAGTCAGCAGTAAATAAATCAGTGTTATTGGTGAAAATTTATTTATTTCTCTATTGGATCATGTTATTTATATCATGGCAATTATGTGTGAAAAATAATATTGCCCAAATGTCTGCCGAATCTGAAAGAAAAAGAAAAAGAAAAAATCATTAGATGTTTAAAGTTAATTCACATTTAAAATCACTCCAAGTTATTGGAACACCCTTTACAAGTATAAAGAACAAATTAAAGAGGAAAAAGACTCATTATATTGATGTTATCAATGATATTAAGTAAAAATAGGAGGTGCTGCAGTTCAACAGTGCCTATACACAAGCTGACACTAGTGGTTATTGATTCTTATAGAGCTGATCAGGTTCTTCATGTCTCCTCACAGTCTGCTCCATATCCACAAGTATCATGGGTGCTCTTTCAATCAGGTGCTGGTAAGTATTTGTGTGTTTGCAGTGCAGCATTGGACCCATTTTTCTCTGTGCCCAGTAAGTGATCTCTGTCTATATTTACTATTTTATGATAGACTATTTTTCTTACATATTTATAAGTCCACCATTTGTTCCTGCTTTGAATATTGCTGTGGTATCTGGTCTCGTGCTCCTGATATATATTTAGAGATTCTTGATAAAATCCAAAGAATCTGCAATTTTATTGGTCCTGACCTGAAATTTCGGCTTCAGTCACTTTCTCATTGCCGAAATGTAGCTTCCCTGTGTCTTTTCTATAAATACTTTCATGGCAATTGTAAAGTGTATTATCTGCCGTCAGACGGACAAAATACATTTTATCTATCAGTTGTGTTTCTGTAATTGGACAGGACACACAACAAATAAATGAGAGATGCCTTATCCGAGGGATTCAAACCCTGCAGCAGCAACTTCCTCATTGCACCAAAGAGGAAGAGTCAGTGGAATATCAACATCAGCAGGACATTGGTTGCAGGGATTGGGCAATTTTTAGCCTTAGTCCAAGTGCACAGGATTGGGATCCTCACATTAAACTGGCCTTGTGCCATATCTCAACATCGTAGCAGGGGAGTAAATAACAAGATTAGTTTATTTTTTCTTTTGCTCTATTTCTGTTTTTGGTCAGTTCATAGTTTTTAAATGATGGAAGCCTAGTTCCAGATATCCTAATCCTACAACAGCTTATAGCCATATCACATTGAAACATTGGTTCCTGTACGATCACCAAAGTTAAGCAATGTTGAATCTGATCAGTAACTAGATGGGTGATCACTTGGAAAAAGCAGATGCTGTAACTAGAATTTATGAATTTAAGCACAGTACTAGATTGGCAGCTAGGTCTCATCATTTTATAGTTGAAATGGCTACATGTAACCATAAGTATTATGTTAACAGTTTCTTCTGAAGCACTTCTTGCTTGTGGAACTCTTTTTTCACTTCTTGGTTTTTAGTCAAATTTGATCTTCAAAAATTTAAATGCAATGTCATTCATTATCTTCTGTTTTGTTAATTCTTATTCTTTTATTGTCCTCTCTCTTTAATAGTAGTTATTCTCATATTCTTTAACAAGCAGTAACCCTTTGCACCTCAGTGGCTTTATTGCCTTGATTGGGGTAAAATGATTACAAAACAAAAAGAAAACAAAATTCAGCAAAGCTTCCTGGATATACTAATTTATTGACACAGATAACGGGTTCAAGAAATTGGTATATCTCAGGGCAACATTCAGGGGACAATACTTAAATTCTCACCTTTCATACAGTGTAGAATTTTAAATGCAATATCAATTGTTACCTTCTGTCTTCTTAATTCTTGTTGTTTTATTGATTCCTCTCTTTAACAGTATATTTTTCTCCTATTTTCATATTCTCACACTCAGTAACCCTTTGCATCTTAGTAACTTTATTGCCTTGCTTGGGGTGTCATGATTACCTATACCATTCTCCATGCCAGAAACTGATATCCTGACTTACAGTTCCAAGATTTTACAAGTTTATTTTGTATCCTCTTTTTTTTCCCCAATAAATTGGATCCAACCAGTTTTGACCTGTTGGAAAGCAATGAAAGAATAATTTCACCATTTTATTTTCGCTGCAAATTCTTGCTTATTGCAATGCCGTATTCAATTCTCTGTTGTTGGGAGATGATTCAGAACAGATAAAAAAATTCCCACAAAATAATTCTACGCAATACTTAATTCTAGCCAATATTCATTACGCGATTCTACCAAGAGACATCTTTTAAGATAATGGTTCCTATCCTGGGAATAACTCTGCTTTATCTATAATTCTATGAAACCATGACAAAGGCATCAGCTCATTTATTTTAATGCATATTACTATCAAGTTCAGTCAGCTGATTTTATTCTGCACTTTCAGAAAGCACTTGCAGGACCCATAAAAAGTCAATGGCTATTGAAAAATATAAAACTTATATATTTGTGTAAGTATTGCAATGATCTGGTGTTATTACCAAAAGAATACAAAATCTTAGGGTGTTCAGAAAGTAATTATGTATTTCAAGATTATAAATGATGGATCAACCAATTAACCCAGATTGAATGGTAGGAATCTGCATCTAGAATTAGTTTATCATCTCTTCTATCTGACCATGTGCTATTTATACTGAATTTCAGAGTTTAATCAGAAAAAAAACTTGCAAAGTGTGAAATCTGAGCACCGAATACAATTTTCCATCTGCAGCAGGATAACCAGGAAAGTCTGTTAATCTATATGAGTTGGTTCCCTTGGAGACTCTCCAAAAAAGAAGGTGCATTCTTATCTGGAAGAACCAGAATGCCATCTTTACTTGTGTTGTACACTGTGTACGATTGCATGAGAACAGACAAAAATAGCCAAGTACTGCTTGCTAGGTGAAAAGAAAAAGAAACAAAATATATTAAAATAAAATACTTTTTGTCTCTTTCTGGGTGAGGGAAGCACACTGGGGGATGAGAGAGTCTGTAATGGATAGACCTGGTGTTAAAGCTTGTGTTGAGTCAGTTAAACTTGTGTCCATCTTGTGTGTCACGAACGGGTTTTCTTAAACAGTCAGGGCTGACACATGACTCAGCAGATTTTTGTCATGCTTTTGCTCCAGTGGCAATGTTTGACATTTAGATTTTATTTTATATTTTAGGGGACTTTTGTGGCGTTCGCATCTGGCTGATAGGTTTAGATGTGGAATGAATCAGAAAGAGGTCTAATTTGAAGCAGATTATAACACTTGAAATCTACACAAGGCAGTAGGCAGGTAGTCACAGAGTCCATCAGCAGTCCCAGGTTGATTCAACACAAAGGCTTATACATGAGGCTTATACATTACTGACTTTCCCATCCCCCAGTGTGCTTCCCTCTCCCACAACAAGACAAAAAGTATTTTATTTTAACATATCTTGTTTCTTTTTCTTTTTACCTAACAAGAGTACCTGGTTATTTTTGTTTGTTCTTATGCAATCATACACAGTGTACAACACAAATAAAGATGGCATTCTGGTTCTTTCAGGTAAGAATGCACCTTTAATTTTGGAGAGTCTCCAACAGAATTAACTTATATAGATTAACATATTTTTCTGGTTTCCTGCTGCATTTTAAATAAATCATTCTCGCCATCATTTATCCGAGTTCCTTAATTTGAATATACAATATCAGCCTTTCATTTTCGCATCTCATTATTATAGATGATCAAACGCAGGATTTGATTCATCATTAATTCATTGATTCATTTATCTAAGTCATAAAAATGCTTCATTCTCCATGTAGGTTTCAAATGTTACAATCTGCTTCAAATTAGACCTCTTTCTGATTCATTCCACATCAAAACCTATCAGAGTTCATCAGCGGCCCCTACAAAAAAATTCTTACAATCTAAAAATATTTTCTGGCTTTAAATAACCTACAAAGGTTTAATAAAATAAGATAATAATGATTTAGTGATATAATCCTTACCAATTAATCCATAACTGGGGGTACAAGAGGTGGATTCATACCTTTTCCATTTTCTATTTGTATGTAAGTGAATATAACAAACCCAACTGGAATTAGAACTCAGTTCTCTGATTAATAATACTAAGACATTATCCATTACATTACCCACATATTCAAGCTTACAGCACCTGGTATTCCTAAGTGGTCACCCATCTAGGTACTGACCAGGCTTGACATTGCTTAGCTTCAGTGATTATACATGAAATGGTGTTTCAACGTGATGTGGCCATAAGCCGAATGTTGTTGCCTGTTATGAACTAGTGGGTTAACCACTCAGATTTTTATTTGTTTAGATCACTAGAAAAAATTCATAAGTACCAGAACATTCAGAAACAAAGAAGTTGAAAAGTTATTTTGAGGTGAAAAAAATGTAAAATCTATCTTCCCTTTGGACAGCAGTCATTGAAAATGAATCTGATTACATTTTCCACAAATAATATTTAAATAAATTTGACATTATTGACCAACTTATAAAATATGTTTAACAATACTGTAATTTAAGAGCATAAAATTTATTTGGTTTTATCAAATTCTAATTTATACAGATTTTCATAATTATTCCTGATGTACATCTTTCTTTTTTTTTTAATCAGTTCATCTTAAGCAAGGCTACAAAGTCACTAATGCACAAGGGCTTATTGAGAGTGAAAGAATAAAAGACAAAGAAGAACATTATTAAGGAGAGAGAAGAATAAAGGTGAAAGAACAAATGAGAAGTGGAAATGAAGAAATTCTTAGCATAGAACTTATGGTTACATCTAGCCATTTCAACAGTAAAATGATGAAACCTTACTGCCAATCTAGTACTATGAATAAATTCATCGTCTAGATCCCATGGAGGAAAGTTCATCAGGATAATTACCATAAAAATATCTATAGAAAAGGCACAAAGAAGTTATGCCACAGAGGTTGAAAAATGAATGAAGCCAAGATGCCAGGTCAGGACCAATGAAATTGTAGATTCTTCTTTGGATTTTATCAAGAATCTCTAAATATATATCAGAAGCACCAGATCGGATGTAGCAGAAATATTCAATGCACGGATGAATGGTAGACTTATAAATGTATAAGATAGATTACGGATGTTATTAGATTACACAAGTAATTATCATTACATTTGATTATTCAAAGTAATAATAAGAAATTATTATAATAATTACAATAATAATAAATTGGCATCTCAGCTTCGGTCACTTTCCCACTGCCATAACGTAGCATTCTTTCTATAAATATTTTCATGGATAGTGTTCTGATGGCTTTCCTCTATGGTAACTAGACTTTATAAATTTAAGCACATTACTTTGATTGGCAGCAAGTTCTTATCATTTTACAGTTGTTATGGCTAGATGCGATTGTAAGTTCTATGCTAACAGTTTCTTTTCTCACACTTCTCACTTGTGGAACTCTCTTCTAGCCACTTGCTTCCAACTTTGATCTTCAAAAATTTAAAAGCAATGTCAATCATTATCTTCTGCTTCTCTTAATTCCTGTTCTTTTATTGTTCTCTCTCAGTAATAATGTTTTTATTTTTATTTTTTCACTCTCAGTAAGGTCTTTTGTCTTAGTGGCTTTGTAGCCTTGCTTAGGGTGAATGGATTAAAAAAAGACTAAAAAAGATGTACATCATAAATAATTATGAAAATTTGTATAAATTAAAATTTGATAAACCAAATAAATTTTATACTCTTAAATTACATCATACTTACGCTTGTAAAATTCTTTTTCGGCTTCTTGCTTTCCAGCCAGCTTTGAGCTTCAGAAATTTAATTGTAATGTCATTCGTTATTTTCTGTCTTCTTAATTCTTGTTATTTTATTGTTCTCTCTCAGTAATAATGTTTTTTTTTCTCGTATTCTCGCACACTCAGTAAATCCTTGCATCTTAGAGGCTTTATTGTGTTGCTTGCGGTGAAATGATTTAAAAAGATATTATAATTATATGTTATGTAATAATAATAATAATAATAATAATAATTATAATAATAATTATAATAATAATACATATAATTATTTGATGTAATAATAACAGTAAAACAAGCAAATGTTGTTGGTCCATTGTCATATTGTGGGAATGCCTGATGGCAATGCAGCCACATCATATATTCTTGAATTCTTAAATTTCCAGGAAATGTTTATAAACCCAGGAATGGAACATTGATTCAGTGATGTGAGATTTAAATTCAATGACAGATGATTATATCAAGACGCTGAGCAGTGAATGTGAACTCCACCTGGAAAGTCAAGACAACGTTCCACATTATCCAATTTGATACAAATGGCGTAATAATTGAAAGTGGAATAACTCAGATATAGAGGCCGTTCCCTCAAGGGTCACTTTGTCATTGCACTTAAAGTAGGATCAGGGATATTTCTTGATATATCCCAAATGGAAATACCAAGAAAGAAAAAGAGTACTAAACAGATATCTGTCTTACTGTATGGCAGTAAATATTGGATAATCTCCTCAAAGTTGAAGAAAAAACTTTAAGCAACAGAAATGTGGTTCTACAGAAAGATGCTGAGGATACCATGGATAAGACATGTGAGAAACGACAAGGTTTTGGAAAAAATGTAAACGAAAAGGAAACTTATACTTAGCAATAGAAAGAGGCATTTGAAATTTCTGGAGCACATAATGAGGAAGGGGGGCTTGGAAAAACTGATACTCACAGGAGAGATTGATGGAAAGAGGGACAGAGGAAATTAGCATGTAACAGACTTGATTAGCTTGAGTAAATGGATAGTAGAACAGGGTTTTGGGAGGAATAACAAAAAGAGAAAATTTATTAAGAGTTATAAGGAACTAGATGTTGTTGAGGGCCATGATCGGCTATGTTCTGAAACGACATTGCACATAAAAGACGAAGAAGAAAGGATGAGAATATTTTGGGTTCTTTCTTGAATGGTTAGTATTTAAGAAAGTGACCATCTGCTAATTCAACTCTCAAGAGAGACAAAAAAAAAAAATCCATCACATTTGAAACTTGTTTAGTTAGATCAGTCCAAAAAATAAAGTACTTATATGGGTAGGCGCTCCCCAGTCTTCACTTTACAGTTTTGATAGACTCCAAAAGTGTTTCCACATCCTTGTGGGTGACAAATTATTTTCCACGTTGCAATCTCTTTCACGCAGGCGAAACATCACAAGTTTCTTGTTGCTCTATTGCTATTTATTTGGAAAGTTTTCAGATGAATTGCATTCCTTTGTTCCACTAGTCCTTACCTTCATGGCTAAGACCCACCATGCTATTGTAGAGAACCACCCTCACTCCACTCGTATTCCATTAGTGAGATGTAAGTTCCACTCAAGCAGCTTCTTTCCACGAACTGTTGTTTTGTGAAATTGACTCCCAAGAGGATGCTTCCTTGATCACTATAGTCTTCACCTGTTCAGGGTTAACTTTTATCTTCCCCACATATCAACATAAATTGTGCCTCTTAATCTATAACCCTCTAGCTTGAGTGGCTCCCTGGCACTGCACAGGGTGAGCATCGTTGTAAAAAACACAGAGAAGAAAAAGACAACTAAAAAAATAAAATCTTGTAGTTTTTTGGTCTTTTTCTTAAGCTGTGTTATGGTCCACTATTGCCATCAGTAATGATAAAAAATAAGGATATTTCATCATTCTAAAAATAACCTTGTCAGCAGTGATGATAGAAAAGAAAGATATTTCATCATCCTATCCTCATCATTACAAAAACGACCCTTCCACCACAAGAGAGTTAGTATAGTAGAGTAGTGTAGACTAGGGTACCCATAGCAGTAGTCAGTAGTAGAGAAGAAGAGTAGACAAGTAACAGTATAGAAACACAGATGTACCAGTGTTCTGGGAAGATCAAAAACAGATGATTTCAAATGCATCCTCACAAACGAAAATCTCAGAACCAAAACTAAGTAAGCACTGACTTTTAAACAAAAGTGACACTGAGAACATTTTTGCACAAACCATACCAATATTCTGTGATTCACATCAAAAAAAGAAAATACAAATTCTTGCTATTTATTTCAACACATTGTTTCAACTTTTTATTGTTATTATCATTGTACATTTACTCATTTTAATTTCTATCATTAATATCAACCCTATTACAGTCAACAAATAATAACAATGGGTGAAAATAATACATCAACACCCAACATTACCTACTCCATTACAGCTGTTTCCTTTCAAATGATAGACAATATGTTATGTTGGTACAACTACACATGCACACAAACAAGGGGTGCTGGGCATTTTAGAATTTTTTTTATATCTAGCCAAATTCATTAAGAGTCTTTATCTTTTATGGTAGAGTAATGGATAGCAGCTCAGATTGAGGAATCGGGGAGCTGAGTTTGAATTCCAGTCGAATCCATTATATTCATTTACGTGCTAATACCCTTGGGAAAGGTATGACATCTCTTCTTCTCCCCCCAGCTACGGGTAAATAGCAGGTTCTGTAGTCTTGGATGGCAACTGGTTTACCACAGAAAGAAATGATAACTTACTGCAGGAAAAACATCTGCCTCGTCAGTCATGTATAGAAAGATACATGATTGCCTAAGCGTGTATCACGCATGACACATGACTGACTGATCTTTTCCTTTCTGTCATTTTTGTAAGTAGGTATTCCACACTGTGATGTAAGAAGATCTTCCAGGAATGGTGAAATGTTGTAAGAGCCAGGGCGCAAATTTACTGCAGATGACCTTGCGATTAGGCACTCTCTAGGCATTAGAAGTAGGCTAGGCCTTCACAGCCATCTCTTCCACTGGCTCCAGAGAGAAGAAAGGGAAAACGCAGAGGATGATGATCTCGATGCTCCAATGTGAGCATCTGCCAGTGAATATCCGTTGATCTATTTCTATCTGTTTATATTGATCTAAATGTCTCATAAATATATACGTATATATGTATCTTGTGATTATTTTTCTATTCATAGCTATCTATCTATCCAGTGTTTCTCAACCTTTTTAAGCAATGGCACACCTAGGAGCAAATGAAAATATTACAGCACACTTATTCATTTATACTGCTTTATACAATGCCACCTAGCGGGGGTAATGACATAATTCTTCTTATTATCAATGTTTAACTTATCAAACCAGGATAGTACTAATTTAGACTAGCATTTTCCAGACTTGTTAAGCAATGGCACACCTAGGGGCAAGTGAAAATATCACAGCAGACTTAGTAAAATGATTAAAGAGCATACATTTAAATGTTATGAAATAAAACGATAGATTTTTAAAAATATACACACACATATGAACTTACTTTATTTCAATGTTTCTATTCAATAATTTGTGCTGAATATTTAGTGCGAATCTTGTGTCTGGTGTTTTTTCACAATTTCTTCAATATTTCACTGCATGCTTAAGAAGATTGTATAGCACACTAGTGTGCCTCTGCACAGTGGTTAAGAATTCCTGTATCTATATTTCTTCATATCTATCTATATACATCTATTCATGTCTGTCTGTCTATCTAACTATACTTCTCAGTCTGTTCATATTTATCTGTCTCAGTCTATCTATACATCTTAATCTTTTTATAGCTATTCAAAATTTCATATGCTATATGGTATCTTTTATAGAGGATGAATTTCTCTTGTATTACACTCATATTAGTATAGCCACCCTTACATTGAAAATCTATTTGTCATATCCATCCATCAATACCCTTTTTAACCTAACATCATCACAAACACAGACTTTCTTTTTTTTTTTCTTTCTTCATATACATCTATCTAAATATTTTATATATCTTTTTAATATTTACTTCAAATTTCAAAGCCTACATTATTTTTTTTTTAAAAATGGTATCTTTTATTGAGAGTGAATTTCTCTAGTGTTACCTTCAGATATGTTTGAGCCACCCTCTAGCTCAAACTTCATTTTCTATACTCACCTCAGTCCACCTTTTGACCTAATATTTTCACCCTGAGCTTCCACCCCTTTTCATTCATCCTCTTTTAGCCCCGGTATGAAACACTTACGCTGAAATCCTCTCTTTTCGTCTGACAGGTATATTCAGCACTTTCACAAAGAATAACAAAAGACTGCAAGATTTTTTGGCATAATAAAGAGTTAGCCAAACAAATCTGACCAAAATATTTTCTAATAAAAAAAAAAAAAGGTGAAAAAATTAAGCCAGCAGACATTTTGCCAACGCTTCCTCAAGAAGAAAGATAAAAAAAAAACTTTTTCTTTGGGGTTTTTTGATTCTGTTTCTGGCATTAAAATAAAAAAGATGGCAATATGATAAAAAATGGAATATATATTTGTCTGAGGAAATAGTGACTGTATTTATTATTTGTCAGAAAATGTATTTTTTTTTTGGTCCAGCACAAAAAGTCATTCTCCACTGCCGCCTGTCAACCAATCATGGTAAAGCAGTTTATTCAACTTGTGAAAATGACTTTAAACATAAGAAAGCAACTGATCTTCAAAATGTCAGAGGTTGGTGATTTCTGCTTTCAGTCTGTCAGATTTGAAGCATTTTCTCTTAAATATGACAAGGAATATTTCAGTCTTTGATCAAAAGAAATTATGCCTTATCTGTCTTTCTTTTAAAGTTTTTCTATCTGCATTGGTTTCTATCTATCTATCTATCTATCTATCTATCTATCGATTTCAATCTGTTCATATCTATCTATCTATCTATCGATTTCAATCTGTTCATATCTATCTATCTATCTATCTATCTATCTATCTATCTACTTAAGTTTGTTCATATCTGTATATCTATCTATCTCAATATATTCATTCTCTATCTATATATCTATCTCTGTTCATATTTATCTATCTCTGATCCTATCTATCTATCTATCTCTGTTCAGATAGATAGATAGATAGATAGATAGGGAAGTAATATATTGAGAGATATATAAATATATATATGTATGTATGTATATATATATATATGAACAAAGAAGGATAAATAGATAGATAATTATCTATCTATCTATCTATCTATCTATCTATCTATCTATCTATCTATCTATCTATCTATGCTTCTAAGCTTGTTCATATCATCTATTTCAATTCATCCTAAAGTTAAGACTTCAGCCAGAGATGAAATGTTTGTAATGTAATAGACAAATATGACTGAATTGGAAAACTGATTAATCAGCAAACAAGGCTGATGACAAATTAATCAGCAAATACTGGCATCGCAGATTACAATTAATTTAGTCCTCGGTATGATGATAACTACATCTAGCAACAAGCCTCTGATCGGGAGGTTTTAAGGAGCATGGAACCACCTCTTAATTGCAGTTGTTCCCAGGTTCACCTTGACCGGGGGTGGGGGAATAACACCTGTTAGGATCCTAGCTATGGGCAAATAGTTAACACCCCAAACTGGGTACAAAGCACTATGAAAGTATGGAAATGTATTTTAATATTAAAAATACCAGCAATACATTTTTGCAAAAGAAATTACTAATGCTCCCAAGAAAATTGTCAGCATAAAATGACCCATAATGAGTTGATGTGCCACTAAACAAACATTTTAAAAGCAAAAGAACAAGTAAAGCATTTTATCTATAGTAGTAGGCAAAAATATAGTAGTTGTGTTTAAAATATACAGTAGCGGCCATAATATAAGGAACGGAAACAACAAAGACATAAATTGTGTATTACTTAAAAAGTAATGCATGATTAGCAATGAAATTTTTACCGAATAAAGATTAGGGTGTAATGCATAAATATTATACAAAGTTACAAAAATTTACATAATAATTTTTTTTTTAATAAAGATTAAATTAAACAAAGGAAATAAGCTACAGGACAAAAGTTAAGGAACGATCTTGTTAATACTTGATTGTGAACAAAATATCAACAAAATTTAATATTTGGTAAACATCACCTTATTTTCAATGACTTCTCTGCATCGTCGACCACATGATCTAATTAATTTCTTGCAAAAATCAGCAGTAATTACCTCCCATTCATCTTTCAATAACTCCCATAGGTGATCCTGGTTTTTCGGGTTTCTTTTCTGAGCCCTTTCTCCAATTATCTTCCAAACATTTTCTATTGGATTCAGGTCGGGGCTCTGGGCTGGCCACTTCATTAGGGTGATTCCTCCTTCTTCAAATAAAGCCATAACCTTCTGAGCCAGGGTGCATTGTCCTGCATGAAAATAGGAGATTCATAAAGATTATGGTGTAATCTTGGTACCACATGCTGCTGAAGAAGCCTTTTGTAAATCTCAGCATTGATATTGCCATATACGTGGATGATAGGGCCAACTCCTGCAAATGAAATCATTTCCCACACCATCACACTGCCGCCAACAAACTTAATGGTTTTCTTGACACATTGAGAAGACAGTCTTTCACCTGTTCTACGGCGTACGTAAGTTTTGCCCACAGAATCAAATATAGTAAACTTGGACCCGTCACTGAAATGAACTGTATCCCATTGTGCATCAGTCCAAACAACATGTTCTCTCGCATACTCCAGGTGTGCCCTTTGGTTTCGCTTTGAAATGAGAGGCTTCGAAGTTGGAATACGGGCATGCAATCCTGCATTTTTTAACCTGCGAGCAACCGTTTTACTTGAGATCTTATTATCTGTCTCTTCATTAAATTTACAAGCAATTTATGTAGCAGTTTCAAAACGGTTTTTTGTAGATATTCTAACAATTCGTCGATCTTCTCTTTGCGATGTTTTTGGAGGTCTGCCGGTTTTTGGTTTTGCATCTAACGTTTTATCGGTTTTATACCTGCTAATTACACGTTTGGCGTGTAGAATTTGCCATATTGCTTAAACATAAAGTCCTAATGATAAATGAACTTTTACTTATTGTTGAAAAGCTCCATCGAGTTTTTTTAACAATGTAAATTAAAAGTTTATGCAAATTATTAACATCGTTCCTTAACTTTTGTCCAGTAGCTTATTTCCTTTGTTCCATTTAATCTTTATTTAAAAAAAATTTTATGTAAATTTTTGTAACTTTTTATAATATTTATGCATTACACCCTAATATTTATTCGGTAAAAATTTCATTGCTAATCATGCATTACTTTTTAAGTAATACACATATTTATGTCTTTGTTGTTTCCGTTCCTTATATTGTGGCCATTACTGTATTTAGTTGAAGTACTAAAATTGTATTCAAATTATTTAGATTTCAGCATTGAATGACCCATAGAGTTTGATATGTTACTAAACAAAATCAACCAATCAATTGACACAATTTACTCTCATGGATTCAGTTTGAAATTCAAGGAAGGTTTTCAATTATAACAGATGCCTGAAGAAGGCCAGAGAATGTAACAGTCAAAATATCATAATTAGGCTTGCACTAATTAATTGATATTAATTATTGGTAATTTAATTAGTTTTATTTGGCAAATAAAATGATGAAAACCTATCAAGATAATTAGATGAAAAGAATTCATGCCATTGCAAAACATAATGGCCACAAAATCCAAACATATATGAACATACAGAAGCAATGAAATGCACTTTTGGATATACTCAAAGGTCGAAGTTTATATACACACCCAAGACATCCATGTTTGGTTAGGTCAAAAGTTGAATGTCCTGCCAAGTTCTATGATAAGAGTCAAAAAACATAGATCTAGATAGAAGATTTAAAAAAAAATGTTTTCAGCAGAGAGTACATGTGGCATAAGTTAAAATGAACATAAGACTAGAAGACTGTTTTAATACAAATACACATGTTAGGTACAAAGAAACAGGGACGTCTTTTCATGTGTCTTTCATCTAATGTGAAGGGGGAATAATTAGGTATCTCTTTGCGATACAATATACTATCAGATAGGGGTAGGAATGATCTAAGTGGAGCTGATAATTTTAATTTACAACATTTTCCCTTTCAAGAAGTATTAAAAGGTGGATGGGGGGAACTGCTAGTCTTCTATTCATTTATAAAGTGTCAGAATTTGTATGGAATTCATTGTATTCTAGATGACTTTTGCACAGATTTGGTGGGTTTTTCTTCTTCAGCATTGACTCCACTGGTAGCGCCGGTTTCTTTATGTTCAGGACATAGAGTTCTTCCATTTTCATAGGTAGGATGTTAAGGACTACAACTAAATGATTTGTATGCATCTATGGGGTTTGTAGGGATGTCATTTGTACAAGTGTCCTCTCTTTCAGAAGATTTAGGAGCTATGTCCCGCACATTAAACATATTTTTGATGCTGGAAGGTAAACGTACATGAACGAGGATTGATTCAAGAAGTGTAGCAGGGGTTGCAGGAGGGTCGTGTTTTGCATGGTTCCTGACATATATAAGTCCTGGTTTTGCTCAAGTGGGAATTGAGGTCCCAGATATGGATTTACGGCTATATTTGAATAGCCTATCATGAGGGGCTACATTAGTTGCTCTACAGAATAAGGATCTAATTGAGTTGAGGGAATCACGTGGCGGGCTTCATGTTACGAGAATGTAAAGTTACCTGAATAGCCTTCTGTATGGTGTCATTTTGTTTCTCTACTTGTCCATTACCATCCGGGTGGTATCTACTTGTTTTCAATGTGGCAATGTCTTTTTCATGCAAGTAATTTTTAGTTCCTTCTGAGATGAAGTTGTCAGTTCTATCAGTGTGGATCATATTGGGTGTGCCAAAATTTGAAAATAGTTGGTTCAGACTGTGGGTGATAAATCTGCTTGTCATATCTTTGCAGGGAAAAGCAAATGGAAAATAAGAGACTTCATCGATTACGGTAAGTAGATATTTGTTACCGTGTATAGACAAAGGTAAGGGTCCTTTAAAATCAATATTTATTTAATCATTGAAATTGCAGTATAGCTTTTATAAGTGCACCCCTGCCACCAGTTACGAATTTTAGTTTCAGGTACTGGCAGGATGTGCAGGAGTTGGTTACGTTCTTTATTTCATCTAAGGAGAAAGGGAGATTTCTTGCTCTGGTAAAGTGAAAGAGACATGTAATTCCAGAGTGACATAATTGAAGATGTAATTCACGAAGATCTTGCAACATGAGAGTGAGGGCAGAGATGTGAGAAAAAGTATCAGCAGCTGTATTTTCAGTTCCTGGAAGATAAATGATGCTGAATTTAAACTGACACAGCTTGATGCACCAATGACATATCTTATTGTTTTTTATCTTTGATTTCCTAGTATTATTGAACATAAAGCTAATATTCTTATGCTCTGTTATGACTCTGAAGTGTTTGCCAAGTAGAAAGTGACGCCATTTCTGTAAAGCTTTGACTATGGCCGCATTCTTGACAGTATGATGTTTGATTTCGTTAGGATTTAGAGTACGAGAAAAGAATGCACAAGGTCAGCCTTGTTGATTTAAGGTTGCAGTTATGCAATAATAACTAGCGTCTGTTTCTAATTCAAATTCTTTATCAGGATTAACAGTTACTAGGGTAGCATCTTTTAAATTGTTCTTCAGCATTTGGAATGAGTGTAACACTGATGGTGGCAGTAGAAATCCTTTGTTGTGGTTCAATGGTATTATTTTTCCAAAATGTTTTGGATGAATTCACTATAATAAGAAAACATTCCAATTATTCGTCTTTGGGATTTTAAATTTAAAGGTGTGGGGGGCATTTCAAGGTGGGGTTTTAGCCTATTGTACTCAGGGGATATCTGATTGTTTTGGATAGTGTACCCAAGTAGTGTAATTGAAGTAGCTGAAATTATACTTTTACTATTGTTTAGGGTGATATTGTACTTCTTAATAATGTCATAGAATTTTTGAAGGTTGGAATTGTTATAGACGTTTAAAAAAAATTTTTAAAAATAAGAATAGAGTTCTGTGAATCTATTTATGGCATCGGTGAAATCAAATACCATTCTTTTATGTGGTTTTCATTTGATGTTGCCAGTACTTGGGCTCGCCAAGGAGACACTGAGGGCTCTACTATACCTTCTTTCAACATTCTTGTAGTTTCTTCCTGTATGAATTTACTATTAGCGACAGTATGATGACATGACTTAGTGACAATTGGAGTTGTATTAATGGAGAGATGGGAAAAGAGTTGGGGAGGCGAAATGTCTAAGGATGGGAAGGGGTTATTATTTGTGACTGCTTCATTAACAAGTTCATCCCTGGGTTCATCAAATCTCAAGGTCACTTTGTTATATTTTTATTTTTTAGTATGTTCTTTCCTATGATGGTATCAATGAATAGATTTTTAATCACTTCCAGTATTATGCCAGAATGTGTCCTGTTGTTCAGGGTGATATCAACTATTGCTTTACCAACAATTTTTGCATGTCGGCTAAGGTGTGCCAGGGCAATTGTCTTTTGTTTTGGTATGACAAAAAGGTTTAATTTTTTTCTGTACTTTTGTTGATAAAGTTCCCATGCTACCAGAATCTACCATGGCAATGACAATGTTTCCATTTATATTGCACTTGGTTAAGATAATATCATTTGTTTTCATTCTTAGTCATGCAAGATTGGGAGAGTTAGTATCGTATATAGTGTGGCTGATACTAAAGACCTACATACTTTTACCCAATGCCTTTTTTTAAGCATTTTCTTTTGCAATTGGCATTATGGGATGGACATAGGTAACATGGATGACATGAGTTCCCTCAGAATCAGCAAATCTCCTTAGGCTTAGTATCTTTTTGTATAATACTGGCTATGCTGACGGTTTCTTCTGAAGAAATTATTGTATTCCTTTGTTCATAGAATGCAGATTGTTTTTCTGCTTGTTCCAGTGATCTGGCCATTTTATATGCGTTTTCAAGAGCCAGTGAGTATTTTTTGAGTAGTCGCTATTGGATTGACGTGGAGGTGATGCCATTGATGTATGCATCTCACATATACTGTTTTATGTTTTCTTTGGCAGTTACTGCTTGAAAGTCACACATTTTAGCCAGAATCTCCAATTATTGCATGAAAATGTCTATCGTGTGTGCTGGTTGCTGCTTCAGGGTAATTAGCCACTGTCTGTTATACACAACGTTTGTGGGCTTCATGTAAGTAACTTCAAGTGTTTTCATGGCAGAATTGTAATCATTTGAGTTGCTAATTATTTCAAACATTTCTGCTGATATATTGTTTATGAGAGCGAAATAATTTTTTGGTCATTTTCAGCCTCATCAGTGCTGTTAACGTAGAAAGTTAGTGAACGTGACTTTCCAGTGCTTGAATAATTTCTCTGACTTGGGAGATGCAGGTTTGATAGTGAATCTTTCAGGGCACAGTAATCTTTCCATTATGATTATTTTTGTTTGGTATTAAATTGCTGCGAGTTAAAATGAATGTACGACTAGAAGACCGTTAGTATAAGTTTTAATACCAAACAAATACACATGTTATGTACAAACAAACATGGAGGTCTTTGCAGGAGTCTTTTGCCTTACAGGAAAGGGAAATAATTAGGTGTCTCTTTGTGATACAGTATAGTATCAGACAGGGGTAGGAATTATCTAAGGGGAGATGATAATTAAATTTACATGTGACCCATGGGCCTTTCATTTGACAATGATAGTGACTACTTTCATGACTACAGAATATTTAAATTCATTCCATATTTAAGATGACTTTAGCCAGGGATGAAATGTTTGTGATGTAATAGACAAATATAATTGAATCAGAAAAAAACTGATTATTCAGCAAACAAATCTGATGACCAATTAATCAGTAAATAGTGGTATCACCAATTACCAATTAACTGACATAATTTATTCCCATGGATTGAATAAAAGGTTCAGTTTGAAATTTTAGGAAGGTTTTCAAATACAATAGACACTTGAGAATATTGCAATTAAAATGTCAGTATTAGGGTTGACGTAATAACAAGAAGACATGAGACCTTTAGAAGGCTTTAATGAACTAACAAGATGTCTACATTTTCTACTGAAGAGTCAACAAAGGGAGGTTATTAATAGGAAGTCAAAAGGAAGATTTGCTATTTACCCATAGCTGGGAGGAGAAGAAGAGGACTCCTCTTTTTTGACTTCTTCTTCTTCAACTTCTTCGATTTCTTTGACTTCTTTTTTGACTTCTTCTTCTTCAAATTCATTTTCTTCTCCAATTTCTTCTTCTTCTTTGACTTCTTCTTTGACTTGTTCAATTTTTTCTTTGATTTCTTTGACTTCTTCTTTTTTGACTTCTTCAAATTCGTTTTCTTCTCCAACTTCTTTTTTCTTTTTGAGTTCTACTTCTTCTTCGACTTTTTCTTCTTTTTCATTTTCAACTTCTTCTTCAGTTTTTCTTCTTCTCCAACTACTACTTCTTCACCGTCTTCTTCTTCATCTTGTTTTTGTGGTTGTTGTTGTTATTCTTCTTCTTCAACTTCTTCCTTGACTTAGGAAAAAGGTATGAATCCACTTCTCTCCCCAGCTATGGATAAATAGCAAGACAGACCTGGTTCTATAGCCTTGGATGGCAACTGGTCTACTGCAGAAAGAAATGGCAACCTACTGCGGGAAAAAATCTGCCTAATCAGTCATTTATTGAAGATGGCTACATTTTCTACTGAAGAGTCAACAACAAAGGAAGGTTATTAATAAGTCAAAAGGCAGATTACTAGGAAAAGACCTGTTATAAAAGAGATTAATTTTTGTGATATAATAAAAAAGGATGACAGTGTTTGAGAACCAATGAATTATGAAAAAAAGAAAAGGTTAACTGATTAATCAGCAGATGTAGGTATGACTGAATGACAATTATCAGCCAATTAATCGGTAAATGCTGATATGGCCAATTGCCAAATATCAAATGATTAATCGGTAAATGCCAATGTCTCAATGTCAATTATTTGCTGATTAATCGTTGAATACTGATATAATCATTACCGATTCTCAGCCGTTTATTGATACAACCCTAATCACATCTATAGTAACCAAGATGAAGACAACAATTTGAATAAATCAGTGCATAATAATTATTTATTCTTGCTTCAGGAATTACCATGACACAAATAAGAAAACAATATTTAATCAATATTAGTCAATAATCAACCTAATATGGGGATTACCATATCTTACTCAGATGAGAGCTACCTCTTCACTCTACATATCACATGTAATGTCTTCCATCTGGTTTTAGTATCCATGGCCCCTAAAACTCCTGAGACACAAATTCAATTTTATAGGTATCATGCATATATAACAGATAAACTCTGTTTCAATGATTAGGTGAATAGATCTGCATGGCATAGAACTCACTTTGGATAACTATGTGCATTCTCAGTTCAGATGATGATCTGCAAACCTTGTTGCAAATGACATAGGTATGTTTTGGCAGGATGGCAAGGTGCATTGGCATAGTTGGCTTGCTTCTGGTTGTCATGATGACCTTTCAGATGATCTACAAAACCTGCCCTTGACAACAGCATGTGCTTATACACACCACATTTCCAGAGACAGTACATTAGTTGGCAAATCAGTGTGAGTGCCTCTTATCTGAGCATGTCCTAGATACTCATCCTCAATGGCATTGCATCTATCCTTTAAAAAGTGCCTCTACTCTAGGATGTAAAGTCTGTTCTTCCAAATGCTGCACGACCATGTGCAATGCATTCAGATTATACTTGAAATTATCTTTAAACCTCTTCCCAGGATGGCGTTGTGGACACTTTTCTGTCTTCAGTTCCTCATAGGAAAGTTGTTTGGACGAATACTGTAATCCCTCATTCTCACATGTCATGCCCATTTCAACTGGTTGTGGATTATTATTTTTTCTGTACTGTTTCATTCAGATCTTTGGAGGACAAAAGTGTCTGGAATCAAAGCCTGCCATTGGATGTTAAACATGGATTTGAAGCAATTTTAGTGGAATCGCTCAAGCCATTTTTATATGTTGTCCATGTTTCAGAAGGGTGCAGCAATGATTTTAATACACATTTACTTTAGTCTTGATGGTATTTAACACTACAATTTACCAAATACAACACTTTCCTTCTGAATGTGTGAAAAAATTCCCTCTTCCCAGGGGCAACACTGGTTCAAATCCTACCAAAGTGTGCATTATTTTCTTTAATAGTATTTCTTGAATATTTAGGCTGATAAGCGAAAATAAATAAATATACTGTTTAATAAATAAATGCGGCATCTACTGAAATATGGGTATCCACTAAAAATAATGTGTAAAGTGATACAAATCTGTCAGATTAATAAATAAAAATGCATATAAAGAGGAAGCAAGGGAAAAATTGTCATCTAAATTACACAAAAATGAAAATAACACTGACATCTCATTTTCACAGATATATTTTCCAAAATTACACAAAAATATCTTGAAATACTAAAGAGTAAATGTATTCAATAAAATTGCCATTGATTTCAACCACAGCCTCCAGATGACTTTGGAATCTCCTGACACTCTTCTGGACAGTCTCCTCCTTGTTTAAGTTGGCGAATGCTGTCATAACCTTTGCCTTCAGTTCATCTTTGGTGTTACAAGGAGTTTTGGTCTTTTGCTCATCTGTGCCCCACACATAACAATCAAGGGGGTTGCAGTCCAGGGGGTTAGGTAGTCAGATGTAAGGGGCAATGTGGTTGCAGAAGTTATCTGACAGCCATAACTGGGTTCTCCTGCTTGTGTGGAATGGTGCAGAGCCCTGTTGCCAGATATAGGATCTTCCAGCATCCACCCTCTTGACCCAGGGCAGAATTACCTCTTCAAGGCACTTGATGTAGGTCTCCCTGTGTGAAGTTAAATGGAGGTATAATGTTGCCATCGGTAGTGATCACTCCAAACACCTTTGTAATCACCATTAGACTCATCCAACTCTTTCAGGATCCTCTGCACTGTCCCCAGATTGACACCCAAATACTCTGAAATGTTTGTATTGGAGCTTTCAGCAGGAATGCCAAGCAGTACAGCAAGCTGTTTCCAAATTTCTGGTACCCTTTTTCTCAGATCGTGACCAAATGACTCAACTATACAGTGCAGGCAAGAAAATGCATATAGGCAAAATGAAAAATCTAAAATGGTGACAATTTATCCATTGCTCCCTGTATATACATATTTTTATGTGTACTGATAATAAATATAGATTTGTTCTTCACCATTTCATGCATGTGGGAATAATCAAGCACAAAATGAAAACTTAGTGTTTTCTAGTTTATCTTTATATATATTTTTGGGGTAAAGATATATGACAAAGTGAGAAAAGTTTTCATGTGACGCGTTTTTCCCTTAGGACTTAATCCGACCAGGTTTTTTTATTTTGATGTGACTACACATGTACATGAATAATAATAATAAATGAAGATAATAAATAAATAAAATAATAAATATAAATACTAAAATAAAATAAAATAATAAATAAAAAATACCTTATGTCAACACCACTTTGTCATACATCTTTCCTCCAAAACTGTTCTTCATATAAAATTTATATAGCATTATCCCATTTATATATATATATATATATGTATATATATATATATATATATATATATATATATATATATATATATATATATATATATATATGTATGTATGTACGTATTTTCTTTTTCCTCAGTTTCTTCTTTAATTTTATGATTTTAAACTTAATATAGATTAAATTTAAAATTGGTAATTTTGAATTTTGAATTTTATAATATAATTTAATATTTATTAGTTAGAATGAATTCTATTTTAGTCTAACTCTAACATTAAAACATTAAATAATTATTGTAACCAAAGTTCGTTGTCACGTTTTTGGAATTCTCATATACTTGTATTTTTATTGGTCATTCTAGCTTATGTAACAGTGTTTCCCCTAGTGAGGGGTGTTTGATTGATTTGAACCTTTTAAAACCCTTTATTATACATTCAACACCAGAAGTGATGAAACAAAATGGCTATTTTTGTAGTGATTTTATAACATATTTATTTTATAATTTTTGAATAAATAATTATATATATATATATATATATATATATAATAGCTGGCCACTCATATTCGAGGATACCCATCTACTAGGACGGCTAGCCAATCCCTATTGCAGACGCTCGCTCAGGCACATTTGTGCTAGCTCAACACCCATAGAGTCCACCTGTGGTTTATACTGCAACTATGCTGAGCAGACCGTAAGCATGTTTGGTTGAATAATCTAGACATTTATCTATTTTTATTTTAATCATCACGAATCAGTTTCTTAGTGCCCGTACAAAATTGACCCATAGAAAATCCGTAATTATCCATATGGTCTTTATTTTCCCATGTACTTTCAATTTGATCCAAGATCATCTTCAGGGGTTGAATTTCTAAAACAAAAAATTAATGTAAGTTATGAATATGTGAGCATGAGTGCTGTAATATTCAAAAAAATCTTAACTGCTACGTAAGGGAGGTAACTCAACTACGTAATTCTTAGAATCATAATTATGTGTGTTTAAAAATGTTTTTAAATTGTAGTTTTTAACAATTATTATTTAGATGTTTTTAAAAACTTCACTATATATATTAATGTATATTTGGGCAGCAACCTTTCTTTCATTAGATATGGCAGACATAAAAGATCTAATTATTTTTTTATTCAGCTTTTCCAGCATCCTTACATTTTTTCATTTTGTAGGAGTGAGGAAGTAACAGCACAACACAAAAATAAGATATAATAGTCAAAGCATGAGGAAAAACTAACAACACTAAAAACATAAAAACCCCTTGAAAATGGCTAAAGAAGTGGCCAAAAGCACTTGGGACAATGGACAATATGGAAGATTTCTGTACCCGTCTTACTCCTAAAAATTGGAAAAATGTAAGAATGCTGGAAAAACTGAATAAACAATCAATTAATCTTCCTTCTCTGTCATATTTAATAGATAGATAGATAGATAGATAGATAGATAGATAGATATGGACAGAGTGAGATAGATAGATAGATAGATAGATAGATAGATAGATAGATAGATAGATAGATAGATAGATATGGACAGAGTGAGATAGATAGATAGATAGATAGATATGGACAGAGTGAGATAGATAGATAGATAGATAGATAGATATGGACAGAGTGAGATAGATAGATAGATATGGACAGAGTGAGATAGATAGATAGATATGGACAGAGTGAGATAGATAGATAGATATGGACAGAGTGAGATAGATAGATAGATAGATAGATAGATAGATAGATAGATATGGACAGAGTGAGATAGATAGATAGATAGATAGATAGATATGGACAGAGTGAGATAGATAGATAGATAGATAGATAGATAGATAGATAGATAGATAGATAGATAGATAGATAGATATGGACAGAGTGAGATAGATAGATAGATAGATAGATAGATATGGACAGAGTGAGATAGATAGATAGATATGGACAGAGTGAGATAGATAGATAGATAGATAGATAGATAGATAGATAGATAGATAGATATGGACAGAGTGAGATAGATAGATAGATATGGACAGAGTGAGATAGATAGATAGATAGATAGATAGATAGATATGGACAGAGTGAGATAGATAGATAGATAGATAGATATGGACAGAGTGAGATAGATAGATAGATAGATAGATAGATATGGACAGAGTGAGATAGATAGATAGATATGGACAGAGTGAGATAGATAGATAGATAGATAGATATGGACAGAGTGAGATAGATAGATAGATATGGACAGAGTGAGATAGATAGATAGATAGATAGATAGATAGATAGATAGATATGGACAGAGTGAGATAGATAGATAGATAGATAGATAGATAGATAGATAGATATGGACAGAGTGAGATAGATAGATAGATAGATAGATAGATAGATATGGACAGAGTGAGATAGATAGATAGATAGATAGATAGATAGATATGGACAGAGTGAGATAGATAGATAGATATGGACAGAGTGAGATAGATAGATAGATAGATAGATAGATAGATAGATATGGACAGAGTGAGATAGATAGATAGATATGGACAGAGTGAGATAGATAGATAGATAGATAGATATGGACAGAGTGAGATAGATAGATAGATAGATAGATATGGACAGAGTGAGATAGATAGATAGATAGATAGGTTTAGGGGTTCCTCGAGTCAATGTAGTGGTTAGCAAGCTTGTCTCACTAGAACAATTACGACTGAGTAGTGAGTTTGATCCTCACTGGGTGACCCTTACTCTCGGCCTTGTGCCACTTCTGAGCTATGCTTGGAAAATCACTCTGGGCACCTCAAGGTGATGTAATCGTTAGCAAGCTTATCCTGCTAGGAAATTTACGACTGAATAGTGAGTTCAATCCTCACTGGGTACTCCATACTTTCAGCCTTGTGCCACATCTAAGCCATGCTTGGAAAATCACTAGATATATATATTCAGTTAATTCAGTCTTTTTTTGAAAAATCTTTTAGACTAGAATATCTAATTATTTGCTGTAAATTTAAATAGGAAAATTTCCTGTTAGCCATCTTGAAAGAGTTAAATGTGACATGCTAATCTTCTTCCTCCAGTTTATAGAAAACTTGTCAGCTCAAGGTTTTCATGGTTCAATTAAATAAAACAAAGATGAGATTTTAAAAAAAAAAAAGAAGCCTAAATAAACCCTATTCCTCCATTCCTGCCATATATATTATTATACCTGTACCATTAATTGAATTACTTTGGAAAACAATCAAAAGAATAACATTAAATAAGCACATTTCCAACAGATCAGTTCAATAATGTCTGTCAATCTGCATCAGAAGAGTGTATTATTGTTATGACAGTCATGTTTTGATAACCTAATCTTTTAATGCATATCCAATCTACTTGCTAGATGTTGACTGCTAGCATTTGACTAAACGTATCTTTTATAAAATGTTTAAATTCTGGTAAATACCTGACCTCTCCTGCTATCCTCTACCTTTACAAGAGCCAGATAAGGCCAAAAATGGAGCACTGCTGCCATATATGGGCGGGAGCTGCCCTGACCTCACTATCTAGCCTTGGTCCTGCTGAGGCCAACCTTCACAGCAAGAACAGACTATGCCACTTACATAGTAGCAAACCACCCACGTTCCCTCCGTATTCAATTGGTGAGAAGTAAGTTTCACATGAGCAGCTTCTTCCTGTGAGCCACTGCCCAGTGGAACTGACTCCCAAGTTGATGTTTCCCTGATCACTAAAATCTTAACCTTTTCAAGATTAGAGTTAACCAATATCTTCTACTCCTATACACACAAATGTCCTCCAAACATAACCCTGTACCTCGAGTGGGCTCTGGGACTTATAAAGGATGAATCTAGCTGTAAAAAAAAAAAAAAAATTTCAACCAATGTGTTACCACTGACAATAAAAAAAACCTGCTTTGTGATCCCTTTGAAGAGTATATAAGCCAACTCTCTAGACCAGACAAGCAGTCAGGAAAAGGAATGGCAACATATTGCAACAGATTCATGACACCATGATTTTTATTTTTACAGAAAGTATTGTACATCTTCATTTGCAAGAAATCTTTTTGTTACTAGTAATGTAAACCTGACCAGATCTGAGCTATGACGTATTAGTGAAGCAGGAAAGATTGTCTGCATTAAGTCTATCAATAAAGCTGTTAAGATGATAGAAAAATCTCATAGCCATTACTATATTGGATAACCATAAGAAAGTAAATATATTTGTTTAAAATAACATTTCATTTTCTAACTTATCAGATAGAAGAAGGCAAGGAGACTATATTATTTTCATTTGGGGAGAGTCTAAATATATTAGGAGAGTAATCAAAAGCAAAAGAAATATTGCCTAGCATGACACAGTGAACCAACTTTCCTAACAGTAGACCTATCAATTGATTCAATATAATCAATCCACTTCATGTCAGTGGAATATTGATAATAATTGTGTATTAGTTTTTCATTTATCTTTTTAGTCAATTTACTATTTCATTTTTTGATCGAGTTCGGACAAGTGAGGAGTGACAACCGGGATACTCCCTGTTTTTTAAATATTTTGTTCATCTTTCTGGTCTTTCGTGTTAAATATCAATCTCATTTCTTTCTCTTAAGTAAATATATTTGTTTAAAATAACATTTCGTTTTCTAACCTATCAGATAGAAGAAGGCAAGGAGACTATATTATTTTCATTTGGGGAGAGTCTAAATATATTAGGGGAGTAATCAAAAGCAAAAGAAATATTGCCTAGTGTGACACAGTGAACCAACTTACCTAGCAGCAGACCTAGCAATTGATTCAATGTAATCATTCCACTTCATGTCAGTGGAAAACATGAGGCCAATAATAGAAATAGGCTGCAAGTCACGAGAGCCACTCTTCTGCAATGATTCTCTTAATTTCTGACTATCTTTTTCTTTGTAGTTCTCTCTGCATTTCTTTAGTGATCTCATTAGCAATACACTTATAAGTGACTGCTGAAAAGTCCTTTCTCTTGTCAAGATCCATCTCCTTGGGTTTTTGTTGTTATCTGAGTGTTGGGATTCCAAACATTTAACAGCAACAAAAACAACACCAACACATCTTTTAAATGAAACATGAAAAAGGTTTCTGTCTATATTTCTGAGATGAGGTATTATGTACACTATTTACATTGCTTGGACTATCGTCTTCATCTTTGTTGCCATATTTATCACAATGTTTTGGTCGTTGTATGCTCCAGCCTTCTTCAGGTAGTCAGAATGTCGAACTGAACCCTTTATTTCGCTCGCTGGGGTAGACTGTTCTTGTTCTCCATACCATGTCTAATGGATGTCAGTTATCAGTTATCTCCTGTTAATTCCCCTCTCCAAGTTCTCCACCACCTTAACTAGGTATTGAACTCACACTCTTTAGGTCCTGTCACTGGATCTAACTAATGCCTTTATCCACTGTGTCATGTGCCATTGAGGACATCTGTGTATGAATTTCTAGGTATTATAAACCTAATGTCTTCCGCAAATTTTTTTATCATTTTTTTTTATATTGCAATTTTTTGCTGTTATCATTGCATTTTTTTACCAATTTTCGTTATTATTATACTACAACAATCTACCCCAGTAAATGAAATAAAGGGTTCAGTTCAATATTTCAACCACCTGAAGAAGGCTGGAGCATACAATGACCGAAATGTTGTGATAAATATGGCAACAGAGATGAGGATGATAGTCCGAGCAATGTAAATAGTGATGAAAAAGGTTATTCTGTGAAAGAAAAGTAGGAGCAGAAGATGAGTTGAAATAACATTTATATATTCTTCTCAGAATTATACAATAACAACAAAATGTTCCTTGCAGCGAAGTTTGTTTTATCAAGTAATTAAGAGTTCATAGGGTATGTGAGATATGTGGACAGACTTAGTTTATGATAGTCAGCCTAATGAGTCTGTGAGTGTGTAGACAAGGCCTTATTTGCAGCTCTTCTCTTCTACTGAGTGTGTAAGTGTAGGTGTGTGTGTGTATGCACATGTAGATCAAACTGGCTTTCAAAATTCTTTTGAACCCTGAGAAGCTGCATTCTTCTATTTTTATATCTGTAAAAAGGATCCCAAATCTAATTTCACACAGAGGTGCAATCTTTTTTAAATGCAAGGTCTTCATTGGTTAGAAAATAATTTCACATTTTCTTGAATTTGCAGGAGTGGTGAAGGGAGTAATGAAGGGAGTTATTATTGTTATTTTCTAAATGGTCCAAAAATTATTTTGGCAATATTTGCACTAGTATTTATTGTTTATCAAACAAACCTTTTGATGGGATATTATTGGTTGATATATATATATATATGTATGTGTGTGTGTGTGTGTGTGTGTGTGTGTGTGTGCGTGTGTATTTAGGCAGCAATCCTTCTTTCATACACATTTCATTGAATACGACAGACAAGGTGCTTTTATTTAGTTTTTTATACAATTTCTCATGTGATCTAATAATTTTTTCTTTCCGATGATAAATTATATAAAAACTGTCCAAATGTTCTTTTTATCCGAGCGCTTTCGGCTATACATTTATCCATTTTCAAGGATTAAATATTTTAACTATTAAATAAGAAATAGTTTGTTGTATGTATGTTTTATAAAATGTTTCCATTTTCCAAAACACAGTCAAGATATTGTGTCCATATTCAAAGTTAATATTATTAAGTGTTGTTTTTTTGTTTTATATATAAGGCTTGCATTATTTTTAGCCTTTTTTTGCATGTAGATGATGCTATTATATTAGTGTTGTCAACAAGTATGTTATGAATAGGGTCTGGTAGGTCTCCATGAATATTTAAATGAGATCTAATTGAACTATGGTCAGATTATTATATATTATATATATATATATATATAATATAAATATATTATTATATATATATATTATAAATTATTAGATTGCATGAGAAATTGTATAAAAAACTAAATAAAAGCACCTTGCCTGTCATATTCAATGAAATGTGCATATATATATATGTATACATATATGATTTAATTCTTATAGTCTGACCCATAAACTCTTCTAAAAAATCAGTTTGGACAGGTTTTTGGAAATGGGTCAGGCTGAGAACCTATTAGCTTCCTTCCTACATTCTACAAAGAATTGACTGATTTTGTCAGCAATACATTAAGTACTGAGCTGTAATAATATGTTATTTCCTCGTTTTAACTTCCTTAACTGCAAAATGGAATAGATATAATGTTTAACCATAATGAAGACAGTCTGTCTTGGAGAAGAAAGATCTTTAATATAAAAACCATAACAAGAGGGTAGAAATTCAAGGTTGTTATCTGCAGGCAGTATAAGGGTCTTGTGGCCCCCTGCAAAATCTATTATACACCCCAACTCTACTACATCTCAATTTTCATATAAAATACAAATTTTACTGTAACCTAATTATATACAATAAAGGATCATATATATATTATAATATATAAATGAACAATTCAACAAGAAAAATTGAAAATAAATAAAACATCTAAATACAAATTAGAGACATGTCATAATAGAACATTCTATTGTATTCCATCAATAATGTTTTGCAGCAATTTTTAGAGGCTTTCCTGTTAAAATGTTGAATAATTTTAACATATTCCACTTGACAGAAAAAATAGTGAATTTTATATAGCGTTTTTTTCTATACTTAGCATGAGCAAAACAAATTCACCGATTTGGACAAAAAAAGCAAACCAGAATGACGTTAAAATCTGTACTTTTTTTATCCTTTAATAGTTGTGCTTAGTTTAATTTGTAACGTATATAAATGTAGGTAGAAAAAATCAAATGTTGATAAGATACCTGGGGTGACAAGGCACTGCTTGAGGCCACCAATCAAGCTTGCTAGTCCTGCCCCATGGTCAGGGTTCAGGAAAGAAAATCATTTTTAAACTTCCTTGTGCATAAAACATTCCAACCCTGGTGTCAGAGTGAGACACTCTCTTCCTATTTTCCCTTATCCAGTACAGAAGAGCAGGCTGATGAAATTCACATGAAAATATCAAACCAAAGATTCCAGACAAGAAGAGGCCACCTTCAGACCTTTGCTGTGCAATCAGGAGAGTGAATCAATAGCCCCCAATTTTTTTTTTTTTTACTAATGTTCACTAATTTTTTTCAACAGAATCTATCTTATGCATTTAAAAGTCTACCATTCTTGCATGAACTGAATATTGCTGCCACATCTGATTTACTGTTTCTGCTATGTTTCAGGAGATTCTTAATAAAAAGAGGCCACCTTCAGACCTTTGCCATACAGTCAGGAGAGTGAATCAATAGCCTCCAATTTTTTCTTTTACTAATGTTCACTAATTTTTTTCAACAGAATCTATCTTATGCATTTAAAAGTCTACCATTCTTCCATGAACTGAATATTGCTGCCACATCTGATTTACTGTTTCTGCTATGTTTCAAGAGTTTCATAATAAACTTTCAGTGATTTTCTCCTCATCATAAAATAACTTCCCTGTACCTTTTCTAAAAATATGTTCATGGTAATTGCTCAGATGAGCTTTCCTCTTTAGTACCATAACTTTCTGAATTTAAGCACAGTCAGGTCTCATCATTTTACATTTGAAATGGCTATAGATGAAACTGTAAGTTCTATGCTAACAGTTTCTTCTCTCACACTTCTCACTTGTGGAATTCCCTAATGGTTTCTTCAAAGATTTAAATGCAACATCAATCATCATAATCTGTCCCTGTTCTTTTATTGTTCTCTCTCATCAATAATATTTTCCCCAGAATCTTTAAACACTTAGAAACCCCCCTTGCATCTTAGTGGCTTTATTGCCTTGCTTGGTGTGAAATGATTAAATAAAAACTGCTGAGTATTTTTAAGATCACAAATGTGGAGCATTTAATCAGAGTTAGGTTCAGTACAGGAGTAGTCATCTGTAAGATTTGTAGTCATTGCTCTATGGCAGGGCAAGTCTTTTGTTTCTTGACTTTAATCTTTAGAATTTTCTCTCACACCCTCCCTTTATGGCTTTCTTTCTTAATGTTTCAATTTCTCTCGCATTTTTTCCCTTTCTTTTGCACTTTCACCTTTTCTCTTTCACTTATTCTCATTTTCACTCCTTTTCACATTCTTCTCTTTCTGCCTTTCTCTATTTCTCTCTCACTTTCACCCTTTCTTTCTCACTTTCACCCTTTCTCTCTCACTTTCACCCTTTCTCTCTCACTTTCACCCTTTCTCTCTCACTTTCTCTCTACTGCACTTTCTGCCTTTCTCTTTCACCTTTTCGCAATTTCATTCTTTCTTCCTTTTTCTTCCCTTTTGGTTCTTTCGCTCATACTTAATCTTTCCGTCGCACTTTTTCTCTATCTCACTTTCATTCTTACTCTCTTTCCTCCTCTCTCACTGTCACCCTTTCTCTCTCACTCTTTCTCTATCACCCTTTCTGCCCTTCTCTTTCACTTTCTCTTGGTCTCAATTTCTTAATTTCTCCCTTTCTCTCTCATTATTGTATCTTTCCCTCTCATTTTTCTCCCTCTGTCACACTTTCTCTCTATCTCACTTTTTTTCCTCCTCTCTCAGTTTCTCACTTTCTCTTTCCGTTTCTGGGTTTCTATCTCTTTTTCTCCCATTCTCTATCACTTTATCACTTTCTATCTCGCTTTCACCTTTTCTGTCTCACTTTCACTCTATGAAACTTTCATTCATATTTCCTTCTTATTCTTTACCTTTATCTCTCTCAATCTCTTTTTCTCATTTTTTCTCCTTCTCTCTCTCCTCTCACTTTCTCCCATTTGTTCTCAATTCCTCTCTCTTTTTCTTTTTCTTTATTTCTTTCTTTCTTTCTTTCTTTCTTTCTTTCTTTCTTTGTAGTTTTAGACCTTCCTCATTTTATACTTTCTGACTTCTTTCATTTGTTCTTTCTTTCTTATTCGCGATCCCCCTGCTTTTACACCTTCTTTCTTTCTTTCTTTCTTCCTTTCTTTCTTTCTTTCTTTTTTTGTATCTTTTTAACTATTTTTTTATTTAAAAATTAAATTAAAAATTAGGGACTAATAATAATTAATAATAACATTTTCAGAAAGAACTCCAGAATTTTATGCTCAGTAGGATTGGTTGCAATTATTCAGAATCTCACATATATACTAATGTACATTCATACATATTAAAGAATAATTCACAAATCTGAAATTGCTTTTTATTCCGTCTCTTTTGAAATAGAATTCCAAAGGAATCTACAAAGACTTTTTTATCTTTAATCTGCAAAGCCTTTTTATCATATAATATTTTACATATAAATTCTTCTCAGAGAAAATCTAGCAGACTTGGACGTTTGTGTCCACAAAAAACTGAAGTGTCAAAAGGACATTTTTCCCCCCTTGACACTGATATTATTTTAACTTTCCGCATTCCTCTGAAGTGATTATTTTTTTTAAAAAGCGATCATTAGAATTGTGAAAAAAACCTAAGCATACAGATGGAAGTGAATTTAGACATTTTATTTTTTCCTTGAAAATATTTACAACAAAAATATTAAACATTATTTTATGTTTATCCTTTATTACATACAATCATCAATTTAAAAAAAAAACTAAACATTGTCAAGGAGTGAAGGTAATTAAAATAATAGTGGTATCAATGGAAAAGAAACTCCATTTTTTTGCAGACATGAAGATCCAAGTTTGCCAAAAATCTATTATGATTACAATGCTGAGTAAAAATATTGTATTATCAACTTGCTTTTTTTTTATAAAACATTATTATTATTCATTTGGATGAGTATTTACATTCATCTTAATCATCTTCCTCTTCCCCCTCCTCCATGCCCTGTCAGCTGGGGCTTCAGAATATGTTGACTGCACCTCTGCAGAGGGGTAAGATCCCTTCTCAAATCATCCTAATTACTTGTATATCCTAAGCTTGAACCAGATTCTAATGCTCCAGTTGGAGTGGCTTGGTGATAGTAGTCGTGGCTTGAGGGGGCACCATCCTATGGGTAAAAAAGGAAACTCAGTTGAGTTTACACCACGGAATATGTGATCGAGCGGCGCTATATCGAGTCTGATTCACTTCCACTTCGTCACCGAGGCCCGTTGGAACAGTTGGTATGGCATTTGCCTGGCAACATAATTGTCCAGGTTTCAATTCTTGGTAGTGGATGCGCACTGCTGATGAGTCCCAAATATAGGACGAAACGGCCGTCCAGTGCTTTCTGTATTCTGTTGAGGTTTCTAGACTCGATGAATTATTTAATTATAATTCTCAAATCCTCCTAATTACATATATATATATATATATATATATATATATATATTGTCATCCTCAGACTGACTGTTTTGCTGTTTCACAGCTCATCAGTGTGGCTAGATATCTCATTATCTCAAGCCGGGATCAAAACGTGACTGATTTGGTATCAGTGAAGATTTTACCCCTAAGCCACTGGTGCATGCCAGGGATGAAGGTGAATTTAGACGTATTTATTTTTAGACAAACACAACAGTGACCAGAGAACTCAATTCGTATTAACAAAAAATCTTGGATCAGCAGCAGTAATAGTTGTGGTTTACAAATTCACTTTTCTCCCCGAAGAGCTCAAGTGAAATAATATATATATATATATGTGTGTATATATATATATATATATATATATATATATATATATATATATATATATATATATATATATAATACAGGTGTACAGGTAATAGTTTTTGTGTCTGCTATGTTATGGGTTGGCTATATATCAATTCTTTCAACTGCATTTTTTTCAAATAATAAATTTTAAATTTCGAGTTCTGATACAGTCCACCATTTGTGTTGAACAAAGCCAGTGTATTGACATTGGTTGAAATAGTCTATACTCATGAGGCAATTTGGGATTTCCTTGTTATATATATATATACATACATATATATATATATATATATATATATATATATATATATATATATATATATATATTTCAGCAGTTCTTTTTCCCTGCCATTGAAAAAAATTACTAAAGGAATGAACCATGATGAGGTTGAAAAGCTGTACACATATGCAGACTGTTCCTGTTATATGAGACTGGCTCCTGAAAAGTCAAAGCAACACAAAGCTCACACGACGTGGTAAACTCAATGACTTATTTATTCAAACTGCCCACTTAATCCATTTTGTTCCCAGCATTCCCTAGTGGGACCGGAAGTGTTTGCAGTCATTATAATAATCAACATTATTGATGTTGTTATAATACAGACAAAACTAAAAAGCATTTCTAACTGTCTTTATATTAAAAAAAAAATGTCTACTTGATACTCTTTACATATAAACCAAAATCCTCTAGACTTATAACTGCATCTCATTGAAACAGCCGTTCTTATACAATCACTGATGTTAAGCAACATTGAGCCTTGTCAATAGCTAGATGTGTGACTTTTTAGGAATACCAGGTGCAAAAACCTTGGTGGTGTGGGTGGTGTACTCAGAATTGTTAATTGGAGATCTGTATTCCATTTCTTGTTGGGTTCATCATATTTACTTACATGCAAGTACCATTTGGAAAGGTATGAATTCACATCTTCCACCCAGCTATAGTAAAACTTGTATCGCTGAATCTTTATTATCTCAAAAAAAAAAAAAATTCTTACAATCTAAAAGAATATTTTCTGAACTTAAGAAAGGATTGATAAGCCATGGAAAACAAATCAATCAATCTAAATTCTTCAATCACTGCCACTGAATTCTCTGTTCCTTGTTATCTTCCTCTTTATCAAAAGGATTCTAGCATCTACATTCATTGGCCTCAGTGTCTATGTTCATAAAAATCACCATTTCTGTCCTCCTGAATTCTGTTCTTTTATTGTTCTTCCTCCTCACTAAAGACTTCTTGTGGCGGCCTTTTACCACATTTATTTAATTTTGTTTAATTTGTTTAGGAATCTAAACTGATGTAAAAGAAAGGGACAAGGCATAGGTATCAATATATATAAAACTGTATTCAACGAAACATACAATAAAGAATGTATATGAAAAAGCATGCAAAGAGTAAGACGAGAGTTGCCTCTCTTTGACTATAAAGTCTATCAAAGTTCTCTGAAAGAAAATGAAAGAGTTTAGTCTGTTATAAATGTTTTAAACAGTTCTGCTGTGCAAGAGGAATATTATGTAGGTGTGACAGAATATGCAGTTGAGAGTTGAGTGAACAGATGGGCGCATAGCTTCAACTGTCTTGGATTTCTGTGGCAGCTGAATTTTCACTGGTGCGGTTCCTCTTTTCTTATGCTTATATAGGTGTTCATTGAATCAAGAGTGCAGCGTGGGAAAAATCATTCTTCACATGCAGAGAATCTGATTGGTTGATACTGACCAATCAGTGCATGAGTTCTGGAGAGACTTATGGGAGCCGGTTCTCCCAAAAATGCACAAAATCTACTATATGAAAATATAGCGATCTTAAAATTGTTGCTTCAGATAGCAGCGTTGCTTCCTGTCCAATGAATGAATGCTGTTGGAGATTTGAATTTGTGTGGGTGTATGTGTGTGGGGTGATGATCGTCATATTCTAATTATTGTCCTTTCTCTTCACTAAAGTCTTCTCATTCTCTTTTACTCCCAGTAACACCTTGTATCTTAGTGGCATTATCTTCATCTTCTGTCCTCCTGAATCCTGTTCTTTTATTGTTCTTTCTCCTCACTAAAGTCTTCTCAATCTCTTTCACTCCCAGTAACACCTTCCACCTTAGTGGCATTAATGTCTTGCTTGAATTTTTCTTATCATTTCACCCCAGGCAAGACAATAAAATCACTAAGATATAAGTGGTTACTGGGTGTGAGAGAATATGTGGAAAAAATACTATTTAGTACAGAGAAGAATAAAAGAACAAGAATTAAGTAGAGAGAAGTTAATGATTGAAATTGCATTTGAATTTTTGAAGATCAATGTTAACTTGAAAATAAGAGGCCAGGAGAGAGCTCCATAAGCAAGATGTGTGAGAGAAGAACCTATTATCATAGGATTTACAGTTACATCTAGCCATTTCTACTGTAAAATGACAAGATCTTGCTACCAATCTAGTAGTACACTAAAATTCATAAAGACTAGGTACCAAGGAGGAAATGCTCATTAGAATAATTCTCATTAAAATATTTATAGAAAAATCACAGGGAAGCTATATTACAGCAGTGGAAAAGTGACTGAAGCCAAGATGCCAGGTCAGTAACAATAACATTGCAGATTCTTGTTTGTATCTACTCAAGAAAATATCCGCAATCAAAAATTGAATTCATTTTATGATTTATGTTACTGATGTTAATTTTAACTTAAGTCCTTTCTCGCTGTTTTTCCTTTGGGTATTAATGCTTTTTATTATCATTATTATGTTTGAACCTAAAAAAAGAAAATGTTTTAAAAATAACTTTAGAATAATATTACAACAGCGAGGAAGAAAAGCAAGAATCAGAAAGAAGGAGATAACAGAATCATTAAAGACCCGTGTCATATATAAACATCAGGCTTCCGAGATTGATGTGGTAAAGATGATGGCCTTGACTGAAAAGGTAAAGACAATAGAATCTAGAATTTCTGAAGCAAGCTCAATTTTTGAAGATCAAAATTGACTGGGAACAAGAAGCCAGGTGAGAGTTTCACAAGTGTGATAGAAGAAACCCTTAGCATAGAACTTATGGTTACATCTAGCGATTTTGACTTTAAAATAATGAGACCTTGTTGCCAATCTAGTACTGTGCTTAAAGTCTAGGTACTATAGAGGGAATTTCAGTACAGTTACCATGAAAATGTTTATAAAAAAGGCACATGGAAGATGGATTTCACTAAAAAACGTGACTGAAGTCAAGATGTCAAGTCAGAACCAATAATGTTGCAGATTTTTCTTTGTATTTTGTCAAGAATCTGTAAATAGATAGCAAAAGCATCAAACCAGATATGGCAGCAATATTCAGAGCATGGATGAATATATAAGATGAATTCTCTTGAGAAAAATTGTCTGGCACAAAACATTGAACCACCTTTCTTAGTAGAAGACTTAGCAATTGATTCAATATAATTTTTCTACAGCATATCAAAAACACACACACACACACACACACACATATATATACACACACATATACACACATATACACACACACATATATGTATATATACACACACACATATATATATGTATATATATATATATATGTCACACATTATGAAATGGACAAAGTCCGACAATTGTTATTTAAAGACATTTTTATGTTTAAAATTCTTTTTAT
This sequence comes from Acanthosepion esculentum, assembly GCA_964036315.1. Classification (NCBI taxonomy): domain Eukaryota; kingdom Metazoa; phylum Mollusca; class Cephalopoda; order Sepiida; family Sepiidae; genus Acanthosepion; species Acanthosepion esculentum. Next base: position 67,633,425 of record OZ038503.1, on the reverse strand, counting down.
AGATACAAATATTTAAGTAAATACTCTGTTTTATAATAAACAGTATTAAACAACATTTACTGGCCTGAATGTCCGAGAAATTTTCATAGAAAATTTTTGTCCCCCGACTGAATCAAACCTGTATCCTATACGGAACCATCATATAGATTGACGTGCCTTAACCGTTTCAGTCACAGAGGAGCATTCAGTTAGCAAGGTCGATTTTACTGTCTTTAAACTTTAATCTTCCATGAATCTCTCACGTACATTCATATCTGCTCATGGCATATCAAATGTAAACAAATGACATCACACATTATGAAATGTATGTGTGTGTGTATACACATATGCATATATATATATATATATATATATATATATATGTATATACACACACACACACACACACACACACACACACACACACATATATATATATGTGTGTGTGTATATATAAATAAAATAATTAAGCATATACGAAAAAGAATAAGTACAAATTCAGCAAATGAGAAGATTTTTGATGAACATATTAATTTCTATAATAAAGCTGTAAAAGATAGTGGCTACAAAAACCCAAAACTAACTTATATAATAAATGAAAATGGAAAGCATAGAAAAAACAGAAGTAGAAAAATAATTTGGTATACCCCCCACCCCATACAACCAAATGGTAAAGAACAAATTAGGACGAAAATTCCTTGCATTAATAGTTAAGCACTTTCCTAGAGAAAGTAAACTAAGTACTATTTTCAATAAAAATACACTAAAATTAAGTTACAGCTGTACTGAAAACTTAGAAAAAATTATTAAGAAACATAATGCTAATATCTTCAATAAACACTTATACCAAAACCAAAAAATTTTAAACAATAGGAAAATAAAAATAAAAACAGATGAAGATAAACAAAAATTATGTAACTGTAGAAACCCTCATAACTGTCCTCTACAAAATAAATGTTGCACCGAATCATTAGTATACCCATGCAATATCTCTTCTATTGAAAATCCTGAAAACATAAAAGTTTATATAGGTTGCACAAGCCATGAGTTCAAGAAACGATTCAATCAACATCAAACTTCATTTAGGATAAATACATACAGAAATCAAACATCTCTCTCAAAGTACTTCTGGCACTTAAAAGAATCCAATAAAACACCTACAGTAAAATGGAAATTAATATGAAAAGCTAGAATATGTAGATCATTAAATGACCTTTGTCCTTTGTGCATAAATGAGAAACTATATATGACTAAGTTTATAAAAATTAAAAATTTACTGAATCAGAGAAATGAAATAGCTATTTTTTGCCGTAATAATATTTAAAAATAAAATTAAAAAAATGTGAGCTGGTAATATACATACTAATATTTGATATGAAAAAAATAATTTTAAATAATTTAATTCTATTACATTTACTTGTTTTTAAAAAGAAATATAGTCTAATAGTAATTAAAAATGAAAATATTTTAAAATTGTAGTTGAATAAAATGTATTCTAACCTAAACATCCCCTCCAAAATCTTTGAGTACACAAGTAGGTAAAAATGCTGAAAGACATTTTGCTGTTAATAATAAGAAAAAAAACTCAGATGACATGCATTTAACGGGTGTCCGAATTCATTGAAAAATACACCCCTACCCTCCCTAAACTTAACCTCTTTCTCGAACGTAACTCATAATTGATACAAAAATAGTTAATATAAACGAATACACTACCGCCACTTGTCTGAATGATTTCCCTCGATCCTTGTAACTGTGAATTATGAATTTATGTGTGCGTTTAAAACTCAGTAAATTTAAAAATAAGTTATTTCAATATTCGCTTGAAGATGAAATGTAACTAATGCTTTTGATTTAATTATAAAATTAAATTTGAAGTTTTTATCTTCCATTTTTGAAACATGGTTATTACTGTGTAGCGGATAAAACATATTTTATATCAGTTAATTTATAATATATATATATATATATATATATATATATATGTATATCCGAAATGTAAAAGAACAATTGAAGAGAAGACTGAAGACAAAGGAGATATGGCTCTACAGACCGATGCTGAGAATACCATGGATAAACATGTGAGTAGTGAGGATGTTTTAAGCAAAATGACAACTAAAAGGGTACTTGTACTTAGAATCAGAAATAGATAGTTGAAATTTCTCTGACACATAATGAGGAAAGTGTTTACGGATTTTAAAATGTCATATGTTCGATGTATTTTATGTAGGTGCATGTTTACACATGATAAATAATTAAGATAGGAAAGCAAAAAAAAAAAACTTTAGTTTCTACCACAGACCACTTATTCTCTTTTTTTATTATTATAAACTGAAATGAAACAAAGTTCTCAATGTCTTTTCGGCATGTCCGTTTACTTTTGTTACAGAGGTTAGGGTAAGTAAGTATAAGCATCATGTTAATGGCTGAGCCTTGTGCAGAGTTGGAGCAACCAAAGAAAATTTTATATTTACTTTATTGTTGGAAGGTTTAAACATGGTCACGGGATGTCTATGTTCTTTTCTTGGTTCAGAAGTTAGGGAAAGTAAAGATAAGCATTGTTATAATTGTCGAGATCCACTCAGCCTTGCATTTGAAACAAGCAAAGAAAAGTTTGTACTTTCTTTATCATTGGAAGGTTTAAACATGGTCATGGGAAATCTATGTTCTGTTGTGGGTAATATGTACATTGGTGTTTGAGTTGGAAAACATGTATCTTCTGGAAGGTTTATCGCACAACAAAAATGGTGGACTAGGTATGTGAGTCCAGGTAATAAAATACAAAGAAACAACTAAAACTAATATATATATATATATATATACTTGTAAAAAAAACCTCTAAAAACAGTTATTTCTGATGAAAGATCGAGGTCAATCTGAAATATCAAGTTACATATATATAAAAAATTATAAATAAATACTTTCATAAAAAAACATTATATTTTCTTTAATTTACAACTTTTTAGTTGTTTTTTCTATATATACATATTAAGAAAGTATACATGGCCTCTCATTATGGTATATATATATATATATATATATATATATATATATATATATATATATATATATACAAATAATAACATATTAGCAAGACAAAAAGTTACATTGTCGTGAGTGACCAAGACAATTATATTGTGTGTATGTGACAATACAATGAACATGCATGAAAATATTTAAAGACTAGTGAATTATTTGTGTATGTAGAATGTGTGTAGAAGTCCTAGAGAAAACGAAGTTGTGTACTTATGTGTGTATGTGTGTGTATGTGTTTGTGTGTGCGTTTCTCAAAGGGAAACACTTTTTTACTATAGACCTACATACTAGTGTGTCTAAGGAAAATAGGAAAAAGAATGAGAGAAAATATCACATTGTATTTATATTCTTGGAAAGTGTTCCTAGGCGGATTTTTTAGAAAGATAAGTGGAGTAACTTCACAGTTATTTTTCTTGGTTCATAAGTCAGGGTAGGTAGGATTAAGTATTGTTATACTGATCAAACTCAAGTCAGCCTTGCACTGAGTTTGAACAACCAAAGAAAAAGCTGGACTTACTTCATAGGTGGAGTTTTTGGAAGCCATGTGTGAACACCATGCATTGGAAAGTGGAAAAAGAGTGTCAGTTGTCTGCGGACTGGGGAAGCTAAGATGCCTCAGGAGGATTGTCCGTTTTCCACATACTGCTACATATTGGAGCAAAGGGGAGAAAAAGAATGGGGCAGGAAAATGTTTGTCTTTTTATAGACATACCCATCGCCGCCTAACAGCATTTGATGAAGCCGAGTGGGGTAATCATATTTCCAGTTCTTTTACTCTTAGCAGAGGGAGAAATGTATTTCGTTTCTTTATTCATTATTTTCCTTTCATTTTATTTACTGATTTTATTTCATTTTCCCACATGTTTTATATCTTCAAGACATGCTGAAAGAGAGTAATCTACCTAACAAGCTTGTGTCAACAGATAACAGAACAAGGGATAGTAAGGGAACAGACATTGCTTGGAGCTATAAACGAAAAGAAAGTTGTGGAGAGCAATGATTGTGCAAGTTCTGTAGGGATGCATTAGATAAAAGAAGAATCATTTTAATCCCAGTACCTTTTCTTTTTAAACAGCATCAGCATCAGTCCCTTGGCTGTTTCAATCACTGGGGATACCTAAGGGCAGAAAAAACAGACAACTTCCTTCAGGATGTTCTGTTAGCAAGGACACTCAGGAGTTCCTAAATTGTCATGTCTGTTTACTTTTTGATGAGGTTTGACCAGCTTTTGCATTGACGTCACCATTTGTGTCAACCTTCTTGAATGATGGTTTTGTAGAGGGAGCTAAGCTGTGTGATGTTGCCAAGCCATGACATCTTTTGATGCATAATAGTGGTGAGAAGAGATTCCTGTCAGTCCACAAGACTTTTTGACCATGCTTGGGACATAATCATCGGTTTTGTGTTTTAGGGGAAGAAACTAAATATCTGGGTAAATAAAAACAATTCAGTCGTTGAACAGAATTTAACTTGGCTTAGTAAATATGAGTGAAAATACAAATGAAGAACATTTTAAAGATAACAAAAGCAAAAGAGAATGAAACTGTGAAATAGAAAAAAGGCAACTGTAAAGATGACAAAGTAAACATTTTTGTAAAGTGCAGAAGACAAGAATGTGAAAATCAAAATGGAGAATTCTACAGGCAACAAAGGAAAAAAAGAGGAAGAAAAAGAATTGTAAAGCTAAATTAACAGGCAAGAGAAAAGAAGAAAAAAAACTTGTAGAGGCTAAAATAACAAAAAAGCAAAATGGAGTAAGAAAGGCAAAAAGAAAGAAAGAAAAATCCTGGAATACTAAAATAATTAAAAAAGAGTAAGAAACAAGTGAAAAAATAAAGAGAAAAGGAAAAGAGAGAAAGAAAATGTCTGGAATGCTAAAATAATTAAAAAAGGGAGAAAGAGAAGAAATAAAGAAAAAAGGCAAAAGAAAAACTGCTCAATACCATGGGGTCAATAATTTATAGAATTCTTTTGTAGACTAAAATAAGATTTTGTAATTACTAAGATAAACTCAGAAACTGTCTAATGCTCTTTGCACCCATGAAACAATAACACTGATAAATTGGGACCAATCATAAACAGATATATTTTACACTATGACACGAAAAAAAACAAAAAAAAACTGCCATGTCCACTGTTTTTTTTTCCAAAACAAAACAGATTTTAGTTTCCATTTTGTGAGGAAATATTTCAGTACAGAGCCACTTATCAGGATAAAAGATCTTTCTAAATTTTGTGATTTGGGAAAAACACCCTTTCAAATTTAGCAATAGATTTTGTCTCATGGGTGAAAGGAAGCAAGGAAAAAATTTTGTTTGAATTTTTAAGGGCTACATTTCTTACACTTCTTTTATTTTTTTAATCATTCCACCCCAAGCAAGGCAATAAAGCCATTAAGATGCAGGGGGTTCCTGAGTGTGAGAGAATAAAAAAGCAAGACATTATTAAGGACCAAGAACAATAAAAGAACAAGAATTAAGGATATAGAAAATAATATTTAAATTTTTGAAAATCAAAGTTGAATGGAAAGCAAGAAGCTGGAAGAGAGTTCCACAAGTGAGAAGTGCAAGAGAAGAAACTGTTAGCATAGAACTTATGGTTAGATCTAACCATTTTAAGTATAAAATGATGATACCTTGCTGCAAATTGAGTGGTATGCTTAAATTCATAAAGTCTAGGTACCACAGAGCAAAGCTCATCCGAATAATTGCCATTAAAGTATTTGCAGAAAAGGCAAAGGGAAGCTATGTTATAGCAGTGGGAAAATGACTGAAGACAAGATACCAGGTCAAGACCAATAACATTGCAGATTCTTTTTTGGATTTTATCAAGAATCTCTGAATTATATAGCTGGGCATCAAAGCAAGTGTTGCAGCAATATTCAGCAAGGACAAATGGTAGACTTTTAATTATAGAAGATAGATTCTGGAGAGAAAAAATGCCTAGTACAACACAGTGAACCAAAACTGATTCCTTTGGATGAGTTTGCAAGGCCACTGTTGTTGTTGTTCTTGTAACATTCTATAGAGTATGTCTTCCAAGAATTTTGAGCAGAAAACTTCTGAAGGAAAACTATAACAATTTATATAAATTAAGATTATGTAAAACAAACAAATTAAATTGATTCAAATTATAGTGGACACATTATTAGAACATAATTTATCAATTAATCAATTTCAGAAAAAATTAAAAACCTCTTTTTATTGAAAATTATTAATAAGATGTGATATCTCTGGACAAGAAACCAACTTAAAATTTAATTAAGTTATTAATTTATGGAGAAAAATAAAATTCACACAGCATTTAAAATGTATATCGTATTACTAATATGCAATTTTTCAGCTTTGAAACATGCATAATTATTAGGATACGTAGCCCAGTGAATAAGAGCATTGGTTGAGTAATCCAAAATGTGATTTGCTTCAAAGAGTGGCGAGTTCAATCTCTGGCTAAAGCAGCTGAAGCAAAAAAATCTTGGAGAGTTGAGTTACTAAAGGAAATTAACTGATACTGAGAAATCCAAAAAGTTGTGAAATTAGAACAATTTACCTCCTGTGGACTAAAAAAAGAGTTTGACAATTCCAGAAGAACGTCAGAGCATACAACGGCAGAAACATTGTGAATATGTCAATAAAGATGACAACAGTTCGAACATTGTAAATTAAGTTATTAGATATTTTATCCTTTTCAAGTAAATCACTTTCAAGTCAAACTGAGTATTTTTTTTGCTAACTAGTCACACACATTTTGTGTTTACTATGATGTCCATGTGCCAGGTATAATTAAAAGGACAATGTATCAAGTAGTCAGTTTGCATGATGGTATGAGTAGCAGATGGATGTAACAGTCAACGTAGTAATAAGACATTTTCCCATGTCTCGTCTATTTCCCATTGCACAAAAACTGTCTTTATGCAAAGAAAAAGAACTAAAAACAAAATTAAAAACAAATTTACTACAATTATCTCTGGATTAAAAAAAAACATTGGATTTACACTTTATCTACTTAATTCTATTCATTTCTTTTTTCATTAGAGACGAGTTGAATATTTTTATAAAACCCAAATTTTCACCTTTTCAACCTTCCATGGATCCACTTGTGCATACCTTTCTCTCTCCCGTTTAAGGTACCAGACAAAAATAAGAATCACAATTATTAAGACAAGAATGAAAAATTTTACTTAGTGGCTGAGGGAGTAGCATATTTGACCTTTTGCAGCATCAAGCAAAGATTAGTAAACATCGTAGCTGAAATGGCATTTGGCTTAACACAGGAGTAAGCTCAGATTAATAAATATAATTGAAATCATTACATAGAGAATGAAAAGGCTTACCTTGGTGGCTGAGGTAGTTGCATATTCGACCTTGAATTTGAGCCCAGAAATTTTCAAAACTACAGATAAAATATATATTAACTCTGAGTTATCCCTGATCTTAGTGAAATTATTTAACCACTGCTTGAAGGAAAAATTACAAGTCTGTGTAAGTTCTCAAGTGTATGCACTGTTTTCACTAATGTGGGTTAGTGCTCATCCTTCTCTCAGTATAGACCCATAAGCCTCTTCAGTGTCATTAGCAAACTTTTAGATGCTATAATCAGCAAGAAGGTTGTTGATCCTCTCAATAGGGACAACCTCTTTAGTGACAAGCAGTATGCATTTCTATCAATTCGGTCCACTGCTGATATCCTAAATGTCATTACTCACAGAATCAATGAGGTACTAGACAGCAAGTACATCTCAAAGATGATTGCATTATATATTTCAAAGGCCTTTGACAAGATGTAGCATAGAGAGTTATAGCACAAGCTCTCTAGCTATGGAATCACTGGAAGAATTTTCTCAGTTAAAAGTCCTTCCTAATGGGTAGGTTTCTGGAGGTAGTTGTTCATGGCCAGTCCACCAAGGCTCCAAGGGATCAATGCAGGTGTCTCCCACTGCTTGCTTCTTGGTTCAGCACTCTTTGTACTTTACATAAATGATCTGTCTAATACACCAGTCATTTGTGAATATCTATGTTGATGATACAACTGTATAGGAGTGCTCTAAAATTCTAAATGACCAAAGCTTCATAGATCTGGTCTAGCTTTAACAGCTCGCTGGGAGGGGGATTTGGCCTGTCACATTCAATGCCTTAAAAATCAAACTAATAAAGTTCCATCATCACCGGAGTGTGAAGTCTGAATTTTCTCTCAGGAAGGCCATGTGTTTTGAGTGCTTACTGGGACTTAAACTCAACCCTGAACTCAAGTGTAGAGTGAGTGGCCTTCGTTAAATATGAAATAAATGGCAGAACTGGCCAACAAACAGAACTGACAAAGTTTTTAATAAACAATAACAAGAAAAAGAAAAGAATAGGGCAAAAAATAATATAATACAAGCAAACAATATATGCAAGGAAAATCAACAGTAATAAGGCAAAGAACTAGAGTTGATATTTCTAGGACACATAATGACCAAAAATCGCTGGGAGAATCTTTGACACTCACAGGACATAGTGAAGCCAAGAGGAACATAGGAACGCAGCGAGTCACTTCTCTAACGTGATTGCGTAAATGATAGATGACAGAGATCGGGAAATATAACGACAAGACAAAACTTTCTAAGTGTTAAAAAGGACAGGCAGATGTGAAGAAACATCATCGACAATGTTGTGAAGAGACATGGAATGTTTATACATATATATATATATATATATATATATATATATATAGAAGAAGAAGAAGAAGAAGAAGAAGAAGAAAGAGGAGGAGGCCAAGGAGGAAGAGAAGAAGAAGATGGAGGAGAAGAGGAAGAAGAAAAGACAAAATTTACTAAGTGCTAAAAAGGACAGTCAGATGTGAAGAACCATGATCAACCACATCGTGAAGGGACACAGTATATATATATATATATATATATATATATATATATATATATATATATATATAGAGAGAGAGAGAGAGAGAGAGAGAGAGAGAGAGAGAGAAATAGAGGAGGAGTTAAGCGAATATAGTGTTCTGATTTCAAGACAGGACAGACTGGGACTAAGTCAGATGACACTGAGCACTAAAAACTACACAAATGTCACAATAGACAGATTTTAAACATGAAAAGGTTAACATTGTGAACATGTTAAATGAAATTTCATACTATTGTAGTAATCAGAAAACTCTTTATCTGACAAGATCCAAATTCATTATTATTCTGTCTGAATTTCTAGGGCAAGGAGTTACCTTTTATGTTATATTTAGATTATTGTCCTCATCTTCATTGTTTTTATCACAACTGTAGAGTGAGTGGCCATAGTTAAATGTAAAATAAATGACAGAACTATCCAACAAACAGAATTAACAAAGTTTGCAATAAGCAATAAAAAGAAAAGAAAAAATAATATAAAACAAGCAAACAATGTATGCAGGGCAAATTAACAATAATAAAGCAAAGAAACAGTAATATGACATGCAAGAGCAAGTTTGGATAAGCAAATGTAGTGTTTTGACTTAAAGACAAGACAGAGTGGGACTGAGTCAGATGACACCATAAACGTGTTTATTTTATTGGCTAGGAAGAAATCCCAGCATGCATTTGTGTGCTTCTGCCTACAAATTGGGAAGGGAAAAGTATTTTTCAGCCATTCTCGTACAAAATTGAAATCAACAGAACTTATATATATGATCCATCACTAAAGATACTGGAAAAGTGGTTGGTTCCATGCAGCTCTCCAGTAAGTACCTGATTTCTGCTATACTCTACTTTTGCAAGAGCCAGATCAGGCAGAATCCTACTGCTTCCATATATGGGCGGGAGCTGCCCAGTCCTCACTTTCCAGTCTTGATAAAGTCTGAAAGCATCTCTGCATCCTCGAAGGTGATGAATTATTTTCCGCCCTACAACCCCTTTCCTATGGATGAAATGTCAGAAACCTTTCACTGCTCTATTGCTATTTCCATCGTAAATGTTCAGACTAACTACATTCTTTAGTTCCACCAGTTCTAACCTTCATGGCTAAGAGCTGTCATGCCGTGCACATTGTAGTGAATCACCTTCATTACCTTCGTATTTCACTGGTGAGATGCACGTTCTACTTGAGCAGCTTCTTCCCATGAATTGTTGCATTGTGGAACCAACTCACATGTTTCCTCCATGACTACAATCTTAACCTGTTCAAGTCTAGGGTTAATCATTATCTTCCCCTCATATGCATATAAACTCTGACTCTTACCTCTTACGCTGTAACCCTCTACCTCGAGTGGCTCTCGTGCCTTGTATAGGGTGAACATTATTGTAAAGAAAAAACCTTAAGAATATGCAAAGGAGGAAACCCACATATTGCAAAGAGTATTAATAGCTACAGGAACTGACTCCCAAGAAGATGCTTCCCCACTTGCTACAATCTTAACCAGTTCAAGTCTAGGGTTAACCGATATCTTCCCCACATATACTCATAAACTCTGATTCTTACTCTGTAACCCTCTAACTGGCTCTTGGGTCTTGTACAGGGTGAACATTATTGTAAAAAAAAACATTCAAGACATGGGCAATTGTGGCTCTCCACAACTTCCTGTCTCTTGTAGCTCTTAGTATTGTTCATCTCCACATGACTCCAAACAAAATGCAAGTAAGGAAACCCCCAAACTAGAAAAAGAATTAGTAGTTACTGGACCCAAGAAACCTATTTTCAGGAAAAATTGTTTTAAGAGAAAGATCTTTCAACTGAAAGCAACTCTGACCGCACAGTCAAAGAATGCTGAATGATTTCTCATAAGAAAATGGCTAATATTACCATTAACATTATCAGTGCAGCTTCAAATTCTGGTGTCATATTTTCCTATTGTCTGTGAAAACAGTTCACAGATATTTAAATTTCTGTAGTTGCTTGGTTTTGACATCTACAATTCGTAGTTCATATCTTGGGCTGTTCCTCTTGCTGACAACCAGACATTCTCTCTTTATGTTGTACTCATGACAAGGTCTCCTAGATCAGACAGATTTGCAACTTTTGTATTAGATTCCTTCTCTTTTCTCTTACTCTGTAACACTCTACCTAGAATGACTCTTGGGCCTTGTACAGAGTAAAAAGTTTCATTGAAGCTATGTAAATATCAAATTCAAAATGATGAGGTAGAGAATATAAAGTGCTGCATCATGTATAATGTTCTGTCTCTCCAACTGGCATGAAGGCTTTTTGTTCAAATCCAGTTAAAAACATAAATTTGAATGCTGATTTTCAGAGCAGTTTTGTTTTTACACTTGGTGTAAAAGCTTCAGTAATATTGGTGTGAAACAGTATGAGGTGGAATGAATAAATCTATAGACAGATATGTACAACAGAGATTTTGGAACCATTATATTTCACCCTAACTGGAAGTTGGAGCTTGACGTGATAAATAATGACAAAATATTTATTTTTTAAATTCATTTCATTTTGAAGAGACGATTTTAAAAACTGAGTTTAGGTTCAAAATCATAGCTCTGGAATTTTGTTCTGGTGATGAGTGAAAACCTTACAGCGCAGCCTTGTAAAATTTTTAATTTACTGAAGCTTTACAAACTGTATATTCATGACACAAGCACATTATTGCTAAATGATTGTGCTATCAAATAAGACCTTCATTTACTTCAAAGGAGATTATACTGAACAATTTAGTTATAATATGATGTAATATGTTATAGTGTGGTAGTTTTAGTATGATTTTCAATAAACAATGCAAATTTAAAACATTTTGTCTTATAATCTGCTCCCAGCAGTATTAGCATGTTCTATACACTTTTATCTATTTTTCATTTTTATTAATTATGATTGAACAAATCTTATTCATTGAGCAGTTTTTTTTAATCTTTTACAATTTTTTTTTACAAAGCTTTTTCTTATTGAATACAGTAAAAAACTACATATTTTGCTTGTGGCAATTCATAATTAGAATTCTGGTTTGAATATATTTTCCAATCAATGTATCTAATACAAAAGATACTAAATTTATTTGAACTTATTCTTGAAATAGTAATATTTTGAAGTCAGTTTGTATGTTAATTAATTCTAAATTATGTATTTCTGTACATTTATTCAGACGATTTTTAAACCTAAATGCTCAAACATTGGTAAAAGCTGTGCATCTACGTTTTGGTATCAATACTTACCACATCAAACTCCAGCTTTTACATTGAGTGTAATGTTGATTTGCTAAAAAACATGAAAATTTAAACCTGCCAGAATGTACAACCTCTGGCAAAATTGATGGAATAAGCACACTTAGAGGATGTTCAATTAATTTTTTTATTTAGTAATAAATAAATTAATAACAGATAAGACACAATTTTTTTTAATTTAATAACTGGAAATAAAATGATACCTTAACGAAATGAGATTAAATTATTTAAATTAACAGTGTAATTTTTTCCTATGGGATGCAGAGGAAAATATTGGTTAAGGACTTAAAAGAGAAATTTTGATGATTATAGTTGTGCATTAATGGAAAAGTAATAAGCACACTAAATTTGGTGCTCTAAAGCTAAGGATATATTTAAAGAATAATAGACAAGACATTCATACATGAAGGAACAATGAATGAAGATTTTAGTGTCAAACTAAATCTAATGAAAGGAATGATAAGTTTGTGTTAGAAGATTTACAAGATCTTAATTATACTTGATCCCAATATAGTAGGAAACAATTTTTAAAAGATCACAACATGGGGGAAACAACATTTGCAAGATCCCAATAAAGAGGAAACAACATTTGCAAGATCCCAATAAAGAGGAAACAACATTTACAAGATCCCAATATGGAGGAGCCAACTTTAACAAGATCACAGCATAGAGAAAAACAACTTTTGCAAGATCCAAATATAGTGTTGTATATCTCCTCTCTCATTCTGGTAGTGGAGGGGTCTTAGTCACTGCACCAAATTGAGTATATGTTGCATACTCCCTGGTGGGGGTCAACATCACCAATTCACTCCTATTGTTGGATCTTCTGTCTCTTCTCTCATTTTCTCCCAGCTGGGTAGTGAAAAGTTTTAGGTCCAGAGATGAAAGAACCTCAACAAAGATAATTTGAAACTTACTATTTTATTAAAGATGCTGACGTGTATATTTCTAACTATCCAGTAGGTTTGCCCTCTCACTCCACTGGGGAGCAGATCTAGAGATGAAAGAAAATGTCTACATTGTTCAACATGTAAGATTCAATTCCCTGAAAAACCTTTCTATATCTATCATTCCCACACTAATTCAGCCAATCAAAATCGACTTCATTTATTTCGTCCTGTATCAAACTCAGGAAGTCAGAGTAGAGATACACTTCCTCTAAAATATAATAATCTGCTAGACTATTATTTAACAATAGTTGAAAACGTTTTTGCAAGACCCCAATATAGAGGAAAACAACATTTGCTACATTCCAATATAGTTGAAAACAACTATTGCAAGATCCCAATATACCAGAGAAAAACATTTACAAGATCCCAATATACTTGAAATCAACTTTTATAAGATCCCAATATAATTGAAAACAATTTTTTCAAGATCACAATGCAGAGGAAACAACATTTTCAAGATCTCAATATAAAAGAAATAATTTTTACAAGATCCCAATATAAAGGAAAACAACTTTTACAAGATCCCAATATAGAAGGAAAGAACATTTGCAACATCTCAATACAGTTGAAAACAACTTTTGGAAAATCCCAATATAATTGAGAAGAACTTTTACAAGATCCCAAAATAGAGGAAACAACTTTTAGAAAACCCCAGTTTAGAGAAGAAGAATGTTTGCAGGATCCCAGTATAGAATAAACGACATTTGCAAGATCACAATATGGAGGAATCAACTTTAACAAGATCACAGCATAGAGAAAAACAACCTTTTGCAAGATTCCATTATAGAGGAAAATAACATTTGCAAAATCCCAATATAAAGAAAAACAACACTTACATGATCCCCATATAGAGGAAAATAACATTTACAAGATCCCAATAAAGTTGAAAGGTAATTTTATAAGATCCCAATATGGTGAAAACATTTTTTACAAGATCCCAGTATAGAGGAAACAATTTTTACAAGATCCCACTATAGATGAAATAACCTTTTCAAGATCCCAATAAAGCATAAACAAGTTTTACTAGTTTTCAATATAGAGGAAAATAACTTTAAAAAGACCCCAAAATAGTTGAAAACAACTTTTACAAGATCCCAATATAGAGGAAAACTACATTTATAAGATCGCGAGATAAGGGAACATCTTTTACAAGATCGCAATATAGGGAAAAGCATCTTTTGTAAGATCCCAATATAGATGAAAATGACTACAACCACTTTTGTGACATCCCAATGGGGAGGAAAACAACTTCTTCATGATCCTGTTTTAAAGAAATGAACACATTGTCCTTATGATCTTGTCTATGTTTTTAAAAATAGAAAATGATGAAACTGTTTCAAGTAAACTGAATGAAGCAAAAAAAACAAACAAAAAACAGGAAGAGTATTGATGCTTTTTTAAAATTTTTTTTTTAAGCGTATCACCCCAAGCAAGGCTGGAGGCCACTAGCATGCAAGGGGTTACAGAAGGTTTGGAGGAAGAGTAGATAGGAGTGGTAAAGGAGAGGATGTAGAGAAAGACAGTGGATCGATCAAGGCAAGGGGGGGTTACAGAAGATTTTGAGCGAGAACAGATAGGAATAAACGGTGAAAGGATGTGGAGAAGGGAAGTGGATAGATCAAGGCAACTGGAGATGTCGATTGACGTTACACTTAAATAGTTGGAGATTGTATCTGTCAGGGAAACAGGAATAGGGAAGGGAGTTCCACAGGCGAGATGTGCGAGACATGAAGCTATTGGAGTAGAAGAGACGTCTACATCTAACAGTTTCAACGGTGAAGGGGTGGGAACGGGATGCCAGCCTCGTAGGACGTTTAAATTCATGAGGCCTAGGGACCAGCGAAAGCAGCTCCTCGGAGCAATTACCGTGAAAGTATTTGTAAAAAAGACAGAGCGAGGCAACGTCGCGTCTGTGAGAGAGCGACTGCAGACGAGATGACAGATCAGTGCCAATTACATTGCATATCCGTCTCTGGATCTTATCAAGAACCCTGAGGCAAACAGCAGGGGCTCCAGACCATATATGGCAGCAATACTCCATGCAAGGGCAAATGGTCGATTTATAGATTTGGAGGATCGATTCCGGGGAGAAAAATTTCCTGGCTCGGCACAGGGAACCAACTATGAATTATATTTGAACTTTGATGAAAATAGAGAGAAAACTAAAGAAAACATTTCCAGATATCCAAACTGTCTTAAGAAACATGTAATGAAACAAACTCTTGAAGTGTGTAGTTGAGCATTTTGTATGAACTTAAAAAAAAAGAATTAGTAACAAAAGTATTTCCTTAAAAAAAGAATTTCATAACTTTGCGGAAGTTTGGAATTTTAAAAAAATATTAAGTCATGTGGTATTATGGTGGAATAGACATTGCATGCAATTCACATCAGATCATCAAAGAAGCCACATGCACCATGGAGTTGACATGGGCCTGACCCAGACCGTGAATGGGGAAACACGTGACCTTATACCTACATCTGATTTTTCAGGCATCGGTAACATTTTTTATGGAAAGACTTGAACTGGGTAGTCTCTCAAAGATGATACATAGCGAAAGTAAGGTCCATGTTTCACATGTGGGCACTGGCAACTGCACCCACACACTGGTTGAGAGGAAGTGACAAGTAAAATGTTAAGTCAGAAGATTCAATTCTTGTGTTGTACAGGCATGCCCACTTCAAGATGACCTGACAATTGTGTTTAACATGAAACAGACTGTCACCTCTGGGTGTTGACTTTAATGTTCACTTTTATATTTAGATACGCTCTATCCCTGATATTGAGTACTTTAACCCATAAATATAGCATACTTTAAAACTATATTTTATCATATATATATATATATATATATATATATATATATTATTTATTTCGATATCATTTTCAAATAAAAAGTCTCATTAGAAAATACGAGAAAATTCAAAAGAAAATATGCAGGACGATGTTGTCTTTAACATTCAACACAACATGTTTAAAAGAAAAGTTGCTGCCAAATTACATATATATATATATATGTATATGACAAAGTGGAAAAAATTTTCATATGATGTGTTTTGTTCTTTAGAACTTTATTAGACTAGGTTTGTTTAAATCTGGCTACACATGTATGAATGAGAGATGGTGGGAATTTTAAATCTAAAAACTATTTTTTTAATTCATTTTTCATGACCTTTGGGTATATGACCGAGCCAATTTTATTTAGATTCTTTTTGTGTTTGTTTCTATCACCTTCATTATTAAATATCTCACATTGTGACAACAGAAGATCTGTGGAGCAATGACAAAAATATACACCAAGACAGGCAATCATCAAATGACAAAAAATGATTTCTGAAGCAGAGGAGCCATGTATCCTATCACTTAATAAATAAATCCTTTGTAAATATATATTTAAAATTTTCCAATCAATTGGTCACGTTCCTGCCGACAACAAAAAGATGCTTTGTGGTCCCTTTGAAGAGTATTTAAGCAAAGTTTCTAGACCAGACTAGTCAGTAAGCAGATAGAGACAGCTATATATGACAAATGTTCATGCTATGGTTTCAAAGAGATTTGCTTACTCATGTACTCGTCGTCTTCCTCACCAAGCTACGTGATATTTATATTTTCCTTCTCACTTTCTTCCTTGCCTATCTTTTTCACACATACACATTCCTTTTCATCTTAACAAACAACTACGAACAAAGAACTTTAACACTCATACATGCTGAAAAAATTTAGTTGTAACAACATGAAAATAAAAATATTTTATATTTATAAACCTTTCTTGCCTTTTTCTTTGTTGTGATTGATTCAAATCTGCAACAGGTCTGCCAAGAATGGTGAAACGTTAGATGCAATTTTACTGTGGATGAACTAAATGCTATTTAAACATTTTTGGTCTCCCTAAAAACCCACAAAATGGTCATCCCAATGTATCCTGCCATTTCTGGAATAAACAGTACTTACCACAAACTGGCAAAAGCCATAACAATAATTTTAACCCCTCTCCTTGGAACAATCAGTCCGTCACATATAAAAAAAATCAGGCAACCTGGTTGTTGTCACATACCTACGGACGATAATGGGTGTGACTCCATTCCAATAAATACAGTAGTGAATACTGTACATGGTTTAGAGTTGATGATTCATTGTGGAATTCACTTGACTCACTTCTAGCAGTCAACTACTTCTTCTACATGGCAAATCTTATATGTGTTGTTCTTGTCCTAAGTATTATCGTTCATTACTAACCTTGGTTTGATTATTCTATTCAGTAACCTCATCTAGGTTACAACACTAGTTGAAAAACTAAGAGAAAAATATGACTAACAAACTCAAGGCCACTCTAAATATAAAATCATTTTACACTAACGTCCTGGTTGAAAAATGCTTAAATCTCTTGAAAAAGCATCTAACACAATCAAAGATAAACCTCTCCTTACCAATAGCTAAAATAATAAAAATCTGCCATCTCACCACCAATCAATGCTATTTCACATTTAATAATAATAAACAAAAATTTGGATTACCAATGGGATCACTTCTCAGGAAATGATGGCATGCATTTTCTTAGAATTTCTTGCATCTGGTCCTTTCCAAGTTATTTTACCTGAACAATCAACAGTCTTCTGATATATTGATGATGCTCTATATGCTGGTTTACCTGATCTTGTAGAAAAACTAAACAAAATTGAGCATACGACAGAATTTACATACAAAATGGAAGAAAACAACACTTTATCTATCCTAGATATCATCTTACACAGCATTAAGATCAACTAATAAAAATGATCTAATAAATTTATATTCCCAACATAACAGCAAAATAAAATCTGGAATAATCATTGGATTCTACTTAAGAGCACTCAGAACTTGTAGCTGTCAATATTTACATGAAGAGGAGAAATACTTTGAAAACACTTTCAAGCTTCTACAGTACCCTAAATGTTTTGTATTCAGTGTGAAACAAAAAGACCATAAAATATTCCAAAATAGAAAATCAAACCCAACAAATCAAAAATAAAAAATTGTTCTACCCACTAACTTTATCACAAACACAATTTAGGATCAATAACATTGCAGAATCTTGCAGATAACCACACATTTTCACTTCTTACAGTTGATAGTTCATTCTTCTTGCTTTCTTTATTGCCTTATTTTACATAGTTACAATTCTCAACGGATTTTCATTTTGTCAAATATTTTAAAGGAAATTTGTTTGGTATCATGGATTTTTTTGTCTGCGTCCCAAAATTGCTGTCATAATGGCATCTGCTCTGACAAGCTTTTTTCCCTGGTGCCACGACTGCATGAATTTAAGCATGCTACTAGATTGAAATAATTAAATGCTACTGAAATAGTTAAATGCAACTGCCACTTCTACTCCAGCAGTTTCTTTTCTTGCACTTCCCATCTGTGGAACTCCCTTCCATTTACTTGTTTCCCTGATAAATACAATCTTCAATTTAAATGCAATGTCAATCACTATTTTCCGTCTTCTTGAATATTGTTCATCTTTTGTTCTTTCCTTAATACTCCCTATACTCAGTCTTTTCTCTCACTTTTACTCCTTGTAAATCCCTGCATACTCGTGGCATTTCTATCTTCCATGGGGTGAAATGACAAAAAAAAAAAAAAAAATAAATAAAGGCAAAAAAATGATTGTATTTCTTGTTGTGGCTTCTATGTAGAATCTTAAATTGTTTTTATTCTGATTAAAAATCTAACTTGGATATAAATTTGCCAATAATTCATGTTAATGTTTCAATGTGGATGTTCTTTCCCAAACAATCATTTGCGATTTGATAAATCTTTATTCAATTGAAGAACAGCAAGAATACAATGAAGTTGGTAGATGGAATCTTATTTTGAACCAAGTCTGGATGGCTGAACGGAAATAGATTAAAATTAAGTGCGTCTCTTACTTACAAGGAAAGGAAATTAACTAAACCTATCCAATTCATTTATTAAGTTATCATCTTGGAATTTGGGATGAAATGGGACAAATATCCATAATGAATTCACAAAAGTTATAAAGAGCGATGTCAATAAATTAAATTGATTTGATTAATGCACAACATCGATAAATGAACAACATTAATTAGACTTAGATATTTGCACAAATGTGCATAATAAACATCTCTCCACAAGTGCATATATCTTCATACGTTTGCATATGCATGTGTATTTGTCATTAGAATGCATAATTCCAATCGATGCAAGTGAAAATGAAAAAGATCCTTGAATAAAGGATCCTTGTGACTTAATTTGGAACAGAGAGTCAATCAAAAATTCTTAAATTAAGTGAAAAAAAAGTAAGCAAATATGCTTTCAGTATTAAGCATGCATTAGGAAAAAAAGGAATAAAACACAAACATTGTAGGGACATTATTATTATTAATAAATAAAAATATAAAATAATAATAATAATAAATATTATAAATAAAATAAAATAAAACAAATAACAATAAAAATTTGTTTAAAATAAATTAAATAAAACAAAATAATAAAAATTCTCCCAGAATGCAACAGAAACATTTCCTGTCTGCAAACAGACTTTGTGCCAAAAGACATTGAACTCAGTCACTTTTGCGTCCGACCATTGGACACCCATCTCCTCTCAGCATATTGCTTGTTATAGTACAAAGTGACTTTTTCTTTTTATCACATACAACCATAAAGTATTTGTAACTAAAACACACCAGTACACAAAATAAATAAAACTGTATGATTTAAATTTACAATTTAACATGCTTTTAGTGTTATTGCTGTCGATATTTTTTTTCTTTATTCCTGTGAACACAAGACTATTCCTACTGGTATGATGTGAGTGATCCCACAACATACATATGTATTTCTATATAAGATGCAATTTGTGAAAACTCTATCTTAAATATTTTGTTTCAGATTGTTCACACACACACACACACACAGATATATATTAATAAATATACATGTACCTACGTTCAATTTAAAGTTTTATGGTTTTACCAATTCATCAGGCATGAATTATTACTTTTGATTTAAAAAGAAAATTAAATAATCAAAAGTAATAATTTGTGTCCGATGAGTTGGTAGAACTATGAAACTTTGCATTTTGAATGTAGGTATACGTGTGTTGTTCATGTCTGGAATTCAAGTGAGCAACTTTCTATTTTTAAAAGACTTTCAGAATGCCACTCCCATTGTTAAATAAGGTGAGCTTGAGGGTGGGGGAGAGATGTTTGATGTATAGGGCCTTTCTTATAGTGATGGGTCATATGGACAGTTTTTGTACTCCCTTACTCTCACCAAACAGAAAAATGTACGAACACAGGAAAAATGGAATAAATAATTAATAAAACTTTCCTTGTCCATCACATTCGATGAAAGATGTTTCAAAAAAGGCTGCTACCCATATATATATATATATTGATAAATATACATATTATCCCTCACCCTGGTGAGGGATAATATGTATATTTAGAGCTAATTCCTTTAAAATATATATATATATATATGTACTCAGTATATATATAATTGTATATATATATATATATATATATATATATATATATATATATATATATATATATATATATATATATAATTACGCGGATCATTCATACGAAAAGCAGATAATGAAGTTAATGATATGGCAAGAATCACTCTCGCAAACAATTTTTAATAATAAAATACATTAACCTCGAATCCGTTAATGAATGGTATGATCCTTGTTTATAAATTCTGGTTTCATTAGCTCTTTAAACAAGGATCATACCATTCATTAACGGATTCGAGGTTAATGTATTTTATTATTAAAAATTGTTTGCGAGAGTGATTCTTGCCATATTATTAACTTCATTGTCTGCTTTTCGTATGAATGATTCACGTAATATAAATTGAACCCGCACCACATAATTGATATATATATATAATTGTATAAATATAAAAGTGGACATGGAAGTCAGCACTTAGGGGCGACTGTCTGTTTCATGCTAGTGCAATCGTCAGGCGACTAGTGCTGTTATTTTTCTCGGCTATTTATATAAGGGTCAGTGGTGCATTGTGGGTAGTCTATTTTGGCGGTTACTTTTACCGGAAGTCGCTTATTTGTTTATTTATTTATGTCAAATTATTTTGCTTGTTTTTTGCTTGTTTTTTTATTTTTATATTTATTTTTTATCTTATATATTTATTTATTCTTTTATTTTGATCGTTTTTTTTGGTTAACGTAGTAAAAATTTGTTTATATAGCTTATTGTTGGTAGTCTATAATGGCCGTCATTTACCGGAAGTTGATTGTTCGCTTATTTATTTGGGTCAAATTGTTTTGCTTGTTTTTATTTGTTTTCATTTTTTTTCCCTTATATATTTGTTTATTTGTCATTGATTAAATCTCTTTGTTGAATTTTGAGGTGCGGTGTTGTGGTTTTTTTACTGACTATTATTTAGGTGGGAACAGTTTTTAATTTATCTATTTAGGTTGGTTATCTTTATTTGTTTTTCTTTGTTTTTTTGTTTTTTTATTAAACGGCTACTTTATCGTAATTGGTTGTTAGTTTATTTATATATTTGGATGTATTTAGATCGATTTATTATACTTGTTGTTATTTATTTGTTACACTATATATTTTTGGCTTTCGGTTTTTAAGTAACGTAGTATATTATCTTTTATTAATGTTTTTTTTATTATTATTTTTATTTGTATAACAGTTATAACTTTCGTCCGTTCTTTTGTTTTGATTTAGTTTCGCATATTCTAACAGGTGTGGTTTTGTGATTTGTTTGGAGTAATTTATTTTGCTTATTTTATTGTTGTCTGTTTATATATTTATTTATTTTTCTATTTTAAGTTACGCAGTAAAAATTTGTTTTCATGTCTACATTTTGAGATTAGCTCGGATCTTTTATTTAATAATTTATTTTAATCTGGGAAGGTAATGATAGCTATTTTTTCCTCCAAGCAAAGTTTGCAAGTTTTTGATAGGTTGTTATTTCCCAGATATACTTAGAAAGCATTGTGCTGTTCGCATATTTACTATTTGTGAAAGACATTTTGTGTACATAATTTCTTTGTTTCCATGGTCCTTCGGTTACTCCTATATATACTTTTTCTTCATTATCTGCTGATTTTGTCGTGGCTTGGTAGATTACGTTGTTTTGTAAACAATTACCGTTTAAGGGACATTCGTTTTTTATTCTGCAGTTGCACGTGGGTTTAATTTGTTCGTGTGGTTTGTTAATAATTTTTCTGTTGTGCTTTTTTATTATTTGTGCCATGTTCTCGGTGCAACTGTAGCTGATTTTTACTGTGTTTTTGTTGAATATTTTGTGTAGGGTGCTTGATTCCGGGAAGTGTTTGTGTAAAAGCTTGAAGAATATTTTTCCTATGTTTGTTTTTACGTTTTTGCTGTACGGTGGGTTGAACCATATGATATTTCTTTTTCTGTTGGTCTTTTTTGTGTTTTGTGGTGAGTATGTGAGTGTTGCTGGGAATCCGCTATCTTTTAGGGCTGTTTCGTAGTCTTTCTTGGCTTTGTTAAATATAGATTCATCGGAAGAATTGTCGGAAAGCCTGCGGTTAATCGATTTAGGTATCTGTTTGATTATAGAAGGCGGGTGGTTGGAGTATATATGTATGTACTGTGGTTTATCATTCGGTTTTCTGTATGGTTTGTGTGTGCCTTTTCTTAGGTTGAAGGTGACATCTAGAAAATCTACTTCGTTTAGGTTAGTTTTTATATCTATCTCGAATCCGTTATTTTTGAAAATTTTAATTATTGCTTTTCTAGTTTTATCTGCCTTTTGTTTGTTGCAGTTTCTTAAGATTATGAGACCGTCATCTCTGTAGAGCCCTGTGTCATTTCTATCTATTATTTTGCTTATTTCGTGTAGTAAGTAAATACCTACGATTTCGCATGTCTCTGCACCGTCAAAGCTTCCCATTGTAGTGTCAAATATCCCATCTTTCTTTATCCATGCTTCTTCGTGGTGAAATAATAATGATTTACGGGAGTGCTTAATGATGTCGATTTCGTTTGGTTTTATTATTATTTGTTCCTGAGCTAAGTTGATGGCTTTATCTAGTGTACGTTCTGTTATGGATGGGTAAAATTCTTTTATGTCTAATTGTAGGAAGTGGCAATTTTGTTTGTTATTTATGCTGTTGAACCAGTCAATGGATGTTTTTGTGTTTTTCCACTGGTTTACTCCTAACTTCTTCCTAAGTTCAGAATTAATTCTTTCTAGTATTGTTTTACTTATTTTACCTTGTTCGCTTTTGGCTGGGTTGAAAAGTCTGCATGCAGGGTTGGTTTTGAAATTTTCCTTGTGGTCTTTTAGTGTGATAAAGGCTTGCGTCTTGCTCATGCAACTTATTCGGTCATCTAGGTCTAATTTTTGAGCGATTGCTTTAGCTTCTTTATTTATATCGTGTTTTATTGTTTTGGGTGCCTTTTTGTATGTTTTGGTTATGTTGTTCTTTAGTAATTTATTGTGCGTAGGAGGGGTTAGTTTGTATAAATTTCTTGTTTTGTCGGCTGCGACAATTGTATATATATTGTCGGCTGCGATAATTGTATATATATTTAATTTCTTTAAAATATATATATATATATATATATATATATATATATATATATATATATATATACTCAGAAAGATACAAAATGAGGAACGCTACTTTATGAATAAACTTAGTGTTTTGTTCGCCTGATGATCACATTAGCATGAAACTTGATTAATAGTTCAAACTTTGTCTCTTTCTGAGTCATGATGCTGTGAAGTGTAATTGCTCTGTCTTGGTAATGTTTAATTTTCCTATTTTTTTTTTTTTCGTGTGTGGTTTTTCTTGATTTTTGTTTTTTTGGTTGTTAACTTTTCATTTTATTAAGATTTTCTTTGGTAACCTTGCAAACTTTCTGTTGGTTTTACTTTCTGGAATGGTACATGGAACTGGTTATTTTACCATCTTATATATTGTCGGAGTTATCTTTCCTTAATCCTTCAACAGGGGTCTCTCTCCCATGAGTATAAATACTGGTTGACCTTTCGTTTCTACCTCCTTTCCGACTTACGCCTCGGGCAGCCATCTCGCAGGGAGATGAGCTAAAATTCTTTTTCAACTCAGGCCTTGAGCCGCAACCTCGCGCGTGAGGTGAGGTAAAAAAAAAAAACTTTCTCTTTTTCACTTACACCAATATGTGACCTCTCACAGAGACAGTGATCCCAAATTCTGGGAACATGCTAAAAACAATATACATACGTACGGACACTCAACACACACACACACACACACACACAATAACTTCTCCATACAAACACTCTGTAACTTTTCATGTCTTCATGTCATTGTAATTTGTTATTAATATATATTTGTTTGCATACATGTATATCGGTCTTGTTTGTTTTCTTTGTCTTCTTTGGACTTCATTAAAGTCCAACATTCCTATGTAGCTGGACCGACTAGCAGGAAATCTTAACCCAGAGATCTCATCCTCATTTTCACACCACGGTCCTCTACAATATCTTAGTTCTATTTGAGATCTCAGGTCAACTTAGGCCTACCAGACAGACATTCAAAGCAAGGAACCTCCTTGAGAGCACAAATGTTCATCATGACAGGTGAAAACATGGGTTTCGCTTGGTGATGAGGACCTCAGTTTAAGTTTGAAGGGTGAGAATGCAGAAGTGTGGATGAACAGGTAGCTTTTGTTATGCACGTCAGTGGCCACCAAAATGTTGTGCCGGATTCACTCGCATCATAGCTGCAGAAATTAGCCTTGTGTTTATGGAGATAAAAGCATACTTGACAGGAAATAAAACGTACAGAAATAACAGGAAAGCATGGTTAATTGTATGTTAATATCATACAATTTCTTTATATTTTTTTGTGTCTATTAGTCTGTGAATTTTTTTACTTACAATTGTTCTATGGTACATATGATAAAAGGGAGAAATTTACTTCAAAGTATTACAAGCCATATCAGAAAGAGAATTTGTACACGTGTTGTCCGTACCAACATTCGTGGTGAGGAGACTGAATTTAACGTCTTTGGTGCGACATCTGTATATCTGACAGGAACAGTCTTTGTTGCATGGGAGTACAGTGTAACCCGGATATGAGAGACCCGGA
Source organism: Acanthosepion esculentum (assembly GCA_964036315.1). NCBI lineage: Eukaryota > Metazoa > Mollusca > Cephalopoda > Sepiida > Sepiidae > Acanthosepion > Acanthosepion esculentum. The sequence continues at coordinate 67,608,235 of OZ038503.1, read as the reverse complement.
TATAAGAGAAACCCGGATATAAGAGAGATTGTCTCTAATCCCAAATTAGAGCCTGTGTTGTATATATAATAGACCAAACCCGGATATAAGAGAAACCCGGATATAAGATACTTCTTCTCCGGTCCCGACAACTCTCTTATATCCGGGTTACACTGTATTTTATTATTTTTAATTTTTATTTAATTTATTTTATACAATGTTTTTATGTTATTGTTTTATTTTATTTATAATTTTCATTATTATTATTATTATTTTATATTTTATTTTTATTTATTTATAATATTTTTTTATTTTTTTTAAGCATATCACCCCAAGCAAGGCTGGAAGCCACTATCACGCAGGGGGTTAAAGAAGGGTTGGAGGAAGAGCAGATAGGAGTGGTAAAGGAGAGGATGTGGTGAAAGAGAAAGACAGTGGGTCGATCAAGGCAAGGGGGTTACAGAAGATTTAGAGCGAGAGCAGATAGAAATGAAAAATGAAAGGATGTGGAGAAGGGAAGTGGATAGATCAAGGCAACTGGAGATGTCGATTGACGCTACACTTAAACCGTTGGAGATTGTATTTGTCAGGGAAACAGTAATAGGGAAGGGAGTTCCATAGGCGAGATGTGCGAGACATGAAGCTATTGTAGTAGAATAGACGTCTACATCTAACAGTTTCCACAGTGTAGGGGTGGGGGCGGGATGCCAGCCTCGCGGGGTGTTTAAATTCACGAGGCCTGGGGGACAAGCGAAAGCAGCTCCTCGGAGCAATTACCGTGAAAGTACTTGTAAAAAAGGCAGAGCGAAGCAACATCGAGTCTGTGAGAGAGCGACTGCAGACGAGATGACAGATCAGGGCCAATCACGTTGCCTATCCGTCTCTGGATCTTATCAAGAACCCTGAGGCAAACAGCAGGGGCCCCCAGACTCTATATGGCAGCAATACTCCATGCAAGGGCGAATGGTCGATTTATAGACTTTGAAGGATCGATTCCGGGGAGAAAAATTTCCTGGCCCGGCACAGAGAACCAAGTTTCCTTGCGGTGGCTGATCCCTACAGAAGCATTACACAACTGAGCTCACACATTTTTCAAGGAAAAGAAGTTTTTTAATCAGCCTAATCTGCTTTATTATCCATAAAAAATTCCAACATAGTCAAAGTTCTATGAGGATTTTCTTTTAAAAAGATATTAGTTTTTAATTCATACATTTGTCAAGAAGGTGATTTACTGATGTTATCGGACTGGAGGAGGTAATCTCAGCAGGTGGCACCTTTGGAAAGTGCCTGAAAACCATATCATGGGTTGACCCAAGACTTGTGAGTGACACATGGGTACGAACGAGAGATGCCTGGAATTTTAAATTTAAAGATATATTTTTTTTTTTACATATGTTTTGGCTATATAATCTAGCCAATTTCATTTAGATTCTTTTCTTTTTGCATCTAGCATCTCAGCTATTAAATGTCCCATATTGTGATTAACGAAGATCTGTGAAGAATGGTGAAATGTAAGAACTTGGACACAAATTTACTGTGAATGAACTGGTAAGGAAAGTGCTTTCTAAACATTTTCGTCTTACACTATTTACATTATTCGGACTATTGTCCCCATCTTTCTTGCAATATTTATCATAACGGCCGAAACATTGTGATAAATATGGCAACAAAGATTAGGACAATAGTCTGAATAATGTAAATACATAATACCTCATCTCAGAAATATAGACAGCTTTTTGTCTTAATGAATTGTTTTCTTTTAATTAGAGTAGCATTTTTATGTCAAAAATGTGGTCAGTTTCATTATGGTGAAAAATCAATGTGTTGTTTTTTAAAATCTCTCTCCTGTGTTCATATAATCTTTTGTTTAAATTTCTTGAGGCTTCAGTATCTGTCTAGATTTCTGAGATGAGGTATTATGTACACTATTTACATTATTCGGACTATTGTCCTCATCTTTGTTGCCATATTTATCAAAACATTTTGTCCATTGTACGCTCCGGCCTTCCTCAAGGACACATGGCACAATGGATAAAGGCGTTAGTTAGATCCAGTGACAGGACCCAAAGAGTGTGAGTTCAATACCTGGTTAAGGCAGTGGAGAACTTGAAGAGGGGAATTAACAGGAGATAACTGATAACTGACATCCATTAAAAACATAGCATGTGGAACTAGGACAGCCTACCCCAGTGAGCGAAATAAAGGGTTCAGTTCAACATTCCAACCACCTGAAGAAGGCAGGAGCGTACAACAGTCGAAACATTGTGATAAATATGACAACAAAGATGAGGACAATAGTCTGAATAATGTAAATAGTGTTCTTGAGGCGTCTCCCATATATTCTTTCTGGCAATCCTTACAAATAATAAAGTAAATTTGCTCTTTATTATTTGTAAGGATTGCCAGAAAGAATATATGGGAGACGCCTCAAGAACACTATTTACATTATTCAGACTATAAGTAAATTTGCTCTTCAATTTTTGGCTTGTTGTTTTGATTTACATTGATTAAATGTTTTATTGTTTCAGATGTAGTTGGGACAAATCTCATGTTGAGTTTAGATAAATTCTTATTATGAATAAGCTTTAATAGTTTGACTACAATGTGCACTGAGATATCTATACACATTGTTAGTTACTTATAAAAATGGTCATGTTATAGTAAAATCCAATGAATTGATGCCATTTTTATAGAACCATCATTCATCATTGAGATATTAGATTACTTTTCATTAATTGATTTGAGTTTTTTTTTTTAGATTTCCATTTTCTAATCAGAAAACTGTGAATTCAGTCAATAAAAAAAAAGGAGGTAAAATGAAAATTTTTCCCAAAATGGGACATTTTCATACTAAGAAAACATTAATTAACATGAAAAAATGTACATTATTTTTGGATTCAGCCAAGAAAGAGTGTTTGCATCATGGCAGTAAAATATATGTGGTGACCAGTGTAATCCTTCTTCAGACAAGGAGGAAAATTCAGTCAGAAAATTTCCTAAGTTCATTTTGGAAAAAAAGTATATGAAATATGGACCAATCTTACAACTTTCTTAAATCATCGTCAGACAACTGGTGAGTTTTGTAGAACTAATGAGTGTTGTGACACAAGCAAGTTGTGATGCACATGTGTGTGTGTGTGTGTGTGTGTGTGTGTGTGTGTGTGTGTGTGTGTGTGTGTGTGTTGAAAGCTTGGACCATATTTCCTGTACTTATCTCCCGAATGAACTTCAGACAATTTCTCACTGAATTCCCTCCTTGTCTGAGAATTACTCATAACTTGGAACAATTGATCATTACAATTAATTGACACAAAATGTCTCTCATTTTTAATAGTATTAAGTATATATATATATATATATATATATATATATATATATATATATATATATATATATATATATATAGATAATATTAGTGGTAAAAATATATAAATATATATACATACATACATGCATACACATACATATATATATGTATAAAAATAATTCCAAGAGGATAGAATCCAGGTAGAACTCAATGTCCAGGACAGAGTAATGATATAATAAAATTGAAATTGAATTTGTAGGTCTGATGAATTGGATCGTATTTATGATTCCAATGGAATAAATTATGACCATGGAATATTAGTGTTTAAGCCTTTTTATTATATATATATATATATATATATATATATATATATATATATACACACCAATTCAGTCAGGTTTTGATCCTAGCTGGGGGCAACCGGACGTCTGGCCACACTGATGAGCTGTGAGACAGCGAAACAGTCTGCCTGTGGATAACAAAAATATATATATATATATATATATATATATATATATATATTTTTTTTTTTTTTTCTTACAATTGAAATTAAGATATCATTAGTTAATGACCATTTTCACAATATAGAATTTGAAATATTAAATATTAAATGTTAAATTATTATTATTGTTTAATTTGCAGGCAGTACTGTTTCACTGTATCACAGCTCCTCAGGGAAGTATGCTAAATATTGGGGATAATGTATTAGTAGATGCAAATTTTGAGGCAATATTTAAACTTTATGCCTGGTGTATGAAAAGGATGGTTATTCCCTTGACACCGCTATTACTGTATACACTTTTGACTCCCTCAGCAAAGTCTATTATTTTAAAAAGCAATGATTAGAATTTTAATAAAATGCAAACACATGAATTTATATATTTTTTTTATTCTTGACACTTGACAATAATTCATTGATATTTTTATAAAATTATGAACAAAAAAACTAGTTTTCAAAGTTATTTATTTATAAAGTTGGTTTACATAATTTGATGATTTGGTATTTTTTTATAATTTTTTGACACATCATGACATCTATCAGAGAGATAAAATCTAAATTTTTATTATTGCATTATTCCAAATTTTTAATCCATCAGCAGATCGCTATTAATGTCAACAACTGAGCACAAATAATTATTAATTAAAAAATTAGTAATTAATGTATAATATTATCCATAACTACATGTAAAAGAATGTAATTTTTGATAAAAGTTAAAAAATAACCATAAATGCATAAAAAATGTGTATATTGTTGAAAATTCCTTTTTCCTCAATATAGCTATTTGTGCTGTTATAATGCTTATTACATAAACAATAATAATACTGAATAAATTTTAAAAAAATTAAAGTATATTTAATCAGATCTCCCTAATAGCTGACGTGATCTATGAATAAAAATATTTCTTTTTAAATTTGTTTCTTCATAAAATGGTAAGCTGATTGATTTTATATTTAGCACCGCAACTCTGGAGTTTCATTGATGAACCTTTTCATAATCATTGTGTCCACTCATCAGGAGGATAATAATTATTGTCTTGTACTTCATTCACATATTTTTATAATCTTATAAATAAACATTGTTGAATCTGATAAAAATCAATATGAAATGCTGAATTTGAAGCTGTTTGACCAATTTTTTTAGACCAATGAAATGATGCTCATAAATATTTGTCAGGTTAACTGAAAAGTCAGGCAAACTATGGAGGACATGAAGTGACACAAATCATTGTTAAAATATAAAATATAGTAAAACATTAATTTAAAAAGAAACTAGTAAAATTGAATATGAAATGCTGAATTTGTAGCTGTTTGACCAATTTTTTTAGACTGATGAAATGATGTTCATAAATATTTGTCAGGTTAACTGAAAAGTCAGGCAAACTATGGAGGACATGAAGTGACACAAATCATTGTTAAAATATACAATATAGTAAAACATTAATTTAAAAAGAAATTAGTAAAATTGAATATGAAATGCTGAATGTGAAGCTGTTTGACCAATTTTTTAGACCAATGAAATGATGCTCATAAATATTTGTCAGGTTAACTGAAAAGTTTAGTTAAATCACTTAACATCCTCCATAGCCTGATGTCCCTAATGTCTAATTCATGGTGTGCAGTTAGATTGTACAGTATAAATAGACTGACAAGGTCAGAAGATATATATACTAATACTGAAAGGATATACATTGGGTCCATGAAGAATGAATTTAAAATTAGATGGAGACAACACAAAAGCTCCTTCAATAATATTAGAAATAGAAATCAGACATCCCTATCCAAATATTTTTGGCATTTAAAAGAAATGAATAAAACACCAAAAGTAAAATGGAAAATAATAAATAGGACAAGAACGTGTAGAACCTGGGATGACCCATGCCCTTTATGCCTACATGAAAAACTACACATTATTAAGTTTCTAAATAATGTAAATTTATTAAACCACAGACATGAGTTAACATCAACAAATTTTCGCATAAGATAATTAGATAAAAAAAAAAATAAAATTTCATAGCTTAATAAAAGGCTTAAAAGCTTAACCCAATCATTAAATAGAAAAACTCCTTATGAAGTCGTCAAAAAAACAAATTGTAGTTCAGTGTAACGCGTTTATATATGAAACAGACATTTGAAAAAACAAAAACAAAAAAAAACAAATTAATAAATAAATAGATAAAATAAAACAAAAATTCCCTAGACACATCATGGAGCCAAAAACTTATCTTTCGCCGGAACTGACCAGACAGAGAGCGTACACGAATGCCATCATCCGCTTTGAAATAGATACCCCACCCTACCTCGGCTTGACCTCTTTTCAAAAGGTAACTGATATCTGGATAAGAATTAACTGTTAGACCACCTAACCAAAATGGCCACCCCAGCCGTTTCCAGGATGAGGATGAAACAGGGCTTGATGCCTTAATTCAATTTAATTTTAATAATTATATTGAGGGTTTCGGCTCTTGTTTTTGAACCATGAGAACTCTTATGTAGCGAAGGAATCATATTTTTTTAAAAATAATTATAATTTAAGCTCTACTTCTGCATGGAGCACTATTTTTAAAAAATAAAAATAAAAACAAAAATGCTAAAGAACTCCGGATTATTTACCTAACGTGTTCTTTCTTATTTTTCTACATACCTACACACACACACACACACACACACATATATATATATATATATATATATATATATATATATATGTATCAAATATGTGGTGCAATTAAATTTATATTAAAATGAATCATTCATACAAAAAGTAGATTAATAAAGTTAATGATATAAAATGGCGAAATCCCTTTGCTAACAAAATTTTTAAATATCTTGATTCGCATTAAATCTTTTTGTCTTGGATGCTACCTGAATTTTACCAAAAACAAAATAATTTCCATACCCAAAGATGACTGAATGTACAGTTGAAAGTATTTGTGTATTAAGGAAAGACCTTATACAGCTTATAATTTTTAAAGAACAAGGATCATAACATTCATCGAGTGATTTGTAGGTTAATGCTCCTTTAAAATTTTGTTAGCGAAGGGATTTCGCCTTTTTATATCAGTAACTTTACTAATCTACTTTTTGTATGAATGATTCATTGTAATATATATATATATATATATATATATATATATATATATATATATATATATATATATATATATGTCTGTCTGTTCAGATCTATCTATCTATCTTTGTCTGTACATATCTATCTATCTCTTTCTCTCTCTCTCTTTCTCACTCTATCTATCTATCTATCTATCTCTATATAGATACGCAGGTGTAATCAATTATCAAGCCTTTCAACTGCGCATTACTGAAATGCATCATACATACTTGTTAGTTTTCTAACTCAAACTATTTAGATTTTGCTTCTTAGTTGAAAATTATCATTTGAAAATTTTTTGCAGCTATTTGACTGGAAACCTTTTGGTGTTTACCCACATGATAATTAAAGCATCACAAATCTGGTGCTTATTTTTCTTGCAATCGAAAATGGCATTCTGAAAGTTAATTAACTTTCAGGTTCTGTCAGACAACAACTGTCGAGAAAAATCCTAAACTCTCAGTTCTTACCATTATTGACAAATTATTAGTTTTTCTTCGTCTTACTATTCTTGCTTTTTAACCCAATATTCTGGGTCAATACAATCTTCCTTATTTCCATTTATTTTATTACTAGTTTTATTTCATCTTATTATTGTTGCTTTTCATCCCCAAAATTTGTGTCTTGTCTGATCTCTTGGGAAATTTAGTGGCGGTTATTCTTGTTGCTTCCTCAACAATTTAAAATTCAAAGTTTTTCTTCTCTTTATCTTATTACTACTCAAGACTAGAAATGTCAGTCTATCCTACTATTTAACACTGTAGCAGAGGGGGCAGAAAAGATGAATTGTTAGTTTAAAAGTGAAAGGTATTTTATGGTGCTACGGCAGGTCGTTAAGTGTCAAGAGGATTCTGTTTTATTATTATCTATCTATTAATCTCCTTATTTATTTGTTTATTCAAATGGCTATTTCATAAACAAACGTGTTGGACTGGATTAAAATTTCTTTTTTGATGACTTCACAAAGGGTTTTTCTATTTAATGATTGGGCTAAGCTTTTAAGACTTTTATTTAACTATGGAATTTATTTGTTTCTCTGTTTTTATTTTATGTTAATTATTTAATGCGAAAATTTGTTGATGTCGGCAAAAAACCGTTAACTCCTGCCTATGGTTTAATAACTTTTCATTATTTAGAAACTTAATGATGTGTAGTTTTTCATGTAGGCATAAAGGGCATAGGTCATCCCAGGTTTTACAAGTTCTTGTTCTATTTATTATTTTTCATTTTACTTTTGGTGTTTTATTCATTTCTTTTAAATGCCAGAAATATTGGGATAGAGATGTCTGATTTCTATTTTGAATATTGTTGAAGGAGCTCTTGTGTTGTCTCCATATAATTTTAAATTTATTCTTCATGGACCCAATGTATATCCTGTCAGTGTTAGGACTCTCAATGGATGAGATAGTGCATTGGTATACCATGGATTTTGTGAGGCATTTATTTTCTAACGGGCAGTCTTTAGAGTTTCTACAATCACATAATTTTTCATTATTTTTGTCTAATTGCAGTTTAGGAGTTTTATTGATACTGTTTTGGCATGCGTGTTTTTCCAGGATTTTATTATTATGTTTTTTTATGATTCTTTCTAGATTTTCAGTGCAGCTGTAACTTAATTTTAATGTGTTTTTATTAAAGATCTCACTAAGTTTGCTATTAGTGGGAAAGTGTTTTTCAACTAAAGCTAGGAACTTATGCCCAAATTTAGTACTGACCATCTGATTGAACGGAGGTGTATACCATATGATCTTTCTTTTCCTGTTTTTATTACTATTTGTACTATTGTTTCTGTAGCTTATGTCAGCACTTTTGTATCCACTATTTTTCAGGGCTGTGTTATAAAAATTACTGTGTTGTCGGAATATTTCCTTATTTGCGGAGTTCATGCTTATTCTTTTCTCTATTGATGTGGGTATATGCTTAATTGAATTAGACATTAGGGACATCAGGCTATACAGAGATGACGGGCTGATGGTAGTGAGGAGCTCCACAAATTTTAAAACAGATAAGATTAGAAAGATAATGTATAGTGAATTCGGAAAACTATATCTAAAAACTATAGTAAACACTAAATTAAAAACATTCATAATCCCTATTTCCCATCGCTCATTACTCAAGTCCACATAAAAAAGTGTTGATTCTATATAGTTATTTTCCATATAGACATGAGAATAGGCTGCACTAGATTTGACCAACATAATTTGGCTACAAAACCAAAACACTAATGTGAAACCTCAAGTCTTTTTCTTATCAAGACTTTTATATGGTGCCAAAACCAACTCAGAAATATTTAAACTATCAGCTGTATAGAACTTTTTGCTAAGATCAATGGTTAAAAATAGTTTTGAGGGAGTGAATCATCTGGGTCTTGGTGAAGACCATTCCTCTTTGAACATTGTGGACTGGTTACAGAATCACAAAGAAAGAGCAGTACCAAATAACAGAAACCACATCACTTGAGGACTACCAACAGCAACAACAACTAGATTATGGACGTTATCAAGGCAAATGTAAAGATTTTAATTTGAAACAAAAATTAGTTATATCTGCACATTATTTTACGTTTGTTTATAAATACTTGTTGCAAAATAGAATCATTTATTTTTGCCTTGATAAAGCCCATCAAAGAACAAAAACATAAGGACTAAGATAAGTTTTCCTTTTGTCTTTATTCATATTGTCCTTTCACAGATATATCTGAAATCTTACATACATAGATACATATATAAATATAAATACATATATATATATATATAATTTAGCTCTTGAAAATATATTGCAATTGAGCACTGTTGAGTGACAAGCTAATTCTATAAACAACAGCCACCTGCGTTAATGCAAAGCTCTTCAGTAAAATGAATAGAGCATTCTGGTTGATTGGCATTCGCTAAAATTAGCTGCACCATGCTGCCAAATGAAGATAGCTCAGTGGTAGAAGCTCTAACTGACACAAAATTGGTTGAGTTACAATCCAGGCTTGAAGCATTCAGATGTATAGTCACACTGAGGAGCAAAACAGTACTGTCAGCGAATGATATACATATATATATGTATACATATATATATATATATCTATAAATATATATATATATATATATATAGTTTACGAAAAACTAGGTAATCCGTATGGGAAGACCCAATGAGGATAGAATTCAGAGAGCTCAATGTAAATCAGAGCTAATAATTTAAATAAAAACAGACCACTTTAAGGTTCCATATAATAAATTATTTCACCACAGCCCTTTTAAAGGACAGCGGATCATCAGATTTTATTTCCAAATGTTGAAATGAAAAAATGAAAATAAATTTACACATTTATGACGGGCAATAATAAGGAAACTCACGAAGTGGGGGCAGTGTAGGGGGGTAGAGAGACAGCATTGAGTTAGATGTAACATTTCTATTGTTTATATATATATATGTGTGTGTATGTATGTATATATATATATATATATATATATATATATACATACACACACACACACACATATATATATGTATATATATATATATATATATATATATATATATATATATATAAAGATATATATATATATATGTGCAGGTATGCAGAAAAATAGGAAAAAACATGTTAGGTAAATAATCGAGAGTTCTTTAGTATTTTTGTTTTTATTTTTAAAAAGACAGTGCTCCATACAGAAGTAGAGCTTATATTATAATATTTTTTTTTTATCATTTGCTCACATTACATGATAGTATATTGGTCAGCCTATGAACTTTTCAGCTGACCCTCGTATACTAGAGAAAAATAAAACTTTCTAACTTGATAATTGGCAACAATAGACTTAGGAAATTCAAACTTGAGATGACCGATGTTTATAAATTTAATTGTTTTTATGGGACTGTACTTCTCATAATAAAGACAAAAACCAAAATTGGTTATGTAACAAGCCTTTTAAGTAGGCACCTAACGAACCACTTGAGAAACATTAGTTTCATAAGAAAGCACTTAAATGCTCACACTCAACTCTCTGCATCCATATGAAAAATTCTTGTTCAAAATACTGACTTATTAAAGTGAAGAGGCTTTAAAAACAATTAAAGATATTTGGAGCACTGCTAATGAAAAAACCGCAGACTTACACTTAACCTTACTTGAAAACTGTCATGAAATCCTGACTGTGTTTGCTTGATGAAAATATGCATATGCAACAATTACTATTCTCATGCAAGAAACAATAACAAAAATATACTAATAATGGAAATTGACCTCCGCCTTTGAAAATGGTTAATGTAACAGTGAAAAGCACTTGGGATAAAATGCTCAATTTCACACTTATACCATATAGTAGTTTTCTAGTAAAAAAAAACTCCTGACACTCATTTTCAATCTTATCCATATTGTTGAACCTCTGCCCATACAGGAAATGAGCCAGAAAAGGTAATAATCTGTTTGTGCAAGTTCTGGATTGTAGACAGGTTGAGGCAGTACTTCAAGCCCCTCAAGACCCTCAAGTTTGCATTTGGTTACATTAACAGTGTGTGTGCTGGGACATCATCATCCTATAGGAGTGTGCATCTTTGATTGATCAATCCCAAGTAGCGGGCTTTCAAAGTGTAATATACTCACTGCAGTTGTTGAATACAAAGGTCAGTGTCCACAGCATGGCACTCTAGGATGAGCTCAAAGTGCTACACCTCCTCAAAATTCTACCAAACACACATAGGATCCTTGTTTGACAACAGATTATGAAAGCTGACCGGAAAAAAAAAACTCACTGATTTCTCTTATTAAGGTTAAAAAAATAAATTCATTTTTCATCCCCAATTACAGTTTGATGGCAAAAACGGATATCTTGAGGATTAGCCAGCAGTTGTTTGCAAATGTTCATATGTTATTGAGCCAGGTCATTGGTCAATTAATGAAGAACTTCTTGACAATGTCTGTTCACAAAGCTATAATCAATTATGGCGGTTTCAAATGTTGGTGCCCTATGAAAGACAAAGTTTTGCTGACAATGTACAAGTGCTTGTGCTTGGCCGTTTTTTTTTTTAACCATTTAAACCAAGGTCTCATCTTCAAAAACAGAAGGTCTTCCTGGCCTTAGTTTGTTTGCAAGGCTGTTGTCACCTTCCTGGAAATGTTCAAACCAGTTTTGGACCACTTGTTTGTTGACAGTTCATAGGGGGCCTTTCACAACATTAAGTTCTTTTGTTGTGGCCTTTTCACAAAATTAATGTGCATTGTTGCATTCCCTTGCATTTAAATGTATTTTTTTGATGGTTTAGAGGCAAAGGACTCCCTGCATTCGTTTTCAACGTCATACATATTTTTTAACTTCTGTCTGCACAAGAAATGAGCCATGGTTCGGAAAAGGTGATAATCTGTTTGTGCAAGTCTTGGACTGTAGACAGGTTGAGACAGTGCTTCGAGCCCTTCAAGTCACTCAAGTTTGCATTTGGTCACATTGGCAATGTATGTGTTGGGACATTATCATCCTATAGGAGCATGCATCTTTAACTGACCAATCCCAGGTAGCTGGTTTTCAAAGCATTATATACTCACTGCAGTTGTTAAGCATAAAGACAGCCTTCACAGCATGACCACCTGGGATAAACTGAAAGTGCAATACATGCTCAAAATTCTATCAATCAAACAACATTTTAACAACTAATGAATCTTTGGGAAGGACTAAGTTCTTCCATCAATGTACAAGTGCTTGTGCTTGGCTATTTTTCATTCATTTCAAGCAAGACCTCATTCACTGATTTTGGTCTGTCTTTGAGACTAGTGTCACCTTCCTTGAAATGTCTGAACCAGTTTTGTGCCATACAGTAGTTGACAGTTTCTGGGCCTTCCACATCATTCATTTATTGACCACTGCCTTTGAACTCAGTCCTTTTTTCACAAGTTGCATAAATTGCAATTTTTTTGCATTAAACTTACGGTTACATCTAGCCATTTTAAATCTAAACTGATGAGACCTTCTCATCAATCTAGCACTGTGCTTAAATTCATAAAGTCCAGGTAGCAAAGTTCATCAGAACAATTAGCATGAAAGTATTTATAGAAAAGGCACAGGGAAGCTAAATTATGGTGTTGGGAAAGGGGCTGAAGCCGAGATGTTAAGTTAGGACCAATAACATTCTTTGGATTTTAACAAGAATCTCTAAATATATCACAGTGTTTTTATTGCCATGTTTTTTTTCTCTTTGCTACTGTTACTATTATTCTGGTTATTTCTAATATAAATTTAAGTAAACTTTCACAAAACGTCTTCTAAATAAATCCTTCTGATAACACTTTATCTTAAAAATATTGAATATAGTTTCATTTTTAAGCATAATTCAATTATGGCTTAACTGACTGAATTCCAGTTCAGCTTGATACATTCACTTCTGTGCAAATATCCTTTATATATATGACTCTATCTCTTCTCTCCTCTGTTATGGATAAATTGCAGGAAAGACTGGAAACTATAGCCTTGGCTATGAGAGAAGGACAACTCTGAATTCAAAACCTCCAACTATGGGTTAAATTGTTTCACCAACCTGCAATTGACCAAGCATTGTGAGTATGGCTGCATTTGGATTTGGATTAGCTTATTATTTTTCTATATATTTATTATTATTATTATTCCATGGCGTGTTCCATATAGTATCTCTTGGGTAACATTACAAATGTCTCCCAATTTTATTGTTTGCATATTTTCTTAAATAATCACAATAATCAAATAAAAAGGTATATATATATATATATATATATATATAGAGAGAGAGAGAGAGATATATATATAAATTTATATATATATATGTATATGTATATATATATAAATATATACATATATATATGTATATGTATATATATATAAATATATACATATATATACATATATATATTTATATATATGTATATATACAAATATATATATATATATAGATATATATATTTATATATATATATACATATATATGTGTATATAAATATATATATATAAATATATATATACATATACATATTTTGTAGTCTAATAACATAGCCAATTCTCGCTCAAATAATCTCAAATTTTAACAACATGTGTATTTGACTGTATGTACTTATCTCAATGAGAATCTACCAGGAAGATGGATTAGGCATGCCAGTCATAATGACAATGTACTGTTGAAATCGGTTATAAAATCTTCATCGCTTTGAGTATCTTGTACAAATTTTTATAAATAAATCTTTTATTGTCGTTCCACATGAAGCTAATTTAATTTTGTTTGCCTGGGATATGTAGTTACTCAGATATTCATATTTTAAATTATATCAGTTTTTGTGAGGGACACCTTATATATATATATATATATATATATATATATATAAGGAATGTGATGAATGGGGTTAACAATAATAATAACAATACCAATAAGGCCAACACTAATGATATCAACAATATGATAATGACAGACAGTGTCTGTTGTGATGAATCAGGTGAAGGATAGTAATATCAAGAAACTATTTCACAAATTCAAAGAAGCTATTGGTTTAACAGGAATCTTAATCTATAAACAGGTCTACACTTCCTAAAATGTTGTATCTGGTCTGTATTTCAGTCTGGTTCAGATATTTGGACACTCAAAGTGTCTAATGTGAAAATCATGGAGGCATTGAGATGTGTTGCTGTCAGCACATTTTGCAAATATCAAGGACTGATAGGAGAGCAAACAACTCAAGGATGCAAGTAATTGGCCATCAGCAGTTATCTATTTATCCAACAATAACAAGGGCAAAAACAGCCTTTTTGTTTGCTCATCTGGTGAGACAAGAAGAAATTGCTTTACTCCTAAATGGGACAATATTCGGAAAATGAGCACATTGTCGACAGTGTACACACTATGACCAAACAGCATCAGGGCAATGGAGTGGCTATGGCATGACAAGATTAGTCACAATGGCAAGAGAGAGATCACAGTTTTCCAACATGGTCCATCAACAGCAGTTTTCAGATGTGATGTGATGGTAATTATTATTAAATTAAGGTAGAGGGTGTAACAAAAGTATTTTCATTTTCTAAAGACCCCAAAGCTTATTTCATATACACGTCTAAAGACTATGACTCCACAATATTATTAAAGTTATTATATATTATATATAATTAAAAGTATTATAGAAATAGTATATATTACAGACCTATATTCCAAAGCTTATTTCATATACACATCTAAAGACTATGACTCCACAATATTATTAAAGTTATTATATATTATATATAATTAGAAGTATTATAGAAATAGTATATATTACAGACCTATATTCCAAAGCTTATTTCATATACACATCTAAAGACTATGACTCCACAATATTATTAAAGTTATTATATATTATATATAATTAGAAGTATTATAGAAATAGTATATATTACAGACCTATATTCCAAAGCTCATTTCATATACACATCTAAAGACTATGACTCCACAATATTATTAAAGTTATTATATATTATATATAATTAGAAGTATTATAGAAATAGTATATATTACAGACCTATATTCCAAAGCTCATTTCATATACACATCTAAAGACTATGACTCCACAATATTATTAAAGTTATTATATATTATATATAATTAGAAGTATTATAGAAATAGTATATATTACAGACCTATATTCCAAAGCTTATTTCATATACACATCTAAAGACTATGACTCCACAATATAGTCTTTGTTTTTTATATACCCACCATCCTAATATGTAGTTATACTATTAATATAGTAGTAGTAGTAGTAGTATTAAAAGTAGTAGTGATAATAATAGTAATAATAATAATAATAATAACATAGTGAAGTCATCATCTTTAGATGTCACCATGAAATTATCCTTTAAGTAAAGGTCTGTAAGTACTTTTGATATACTTTAATAAGTAAACATTTCTGATAGAAAAAAATGATGAGGATATTAGTCTAAATAATTAATGCAATTATTCACTTAGTTATTTCTACGTATTGATCCAGGGATGCTTTTTTGTAGGTTGGTTGATATATTTCTGATGCTATTTGTCTGGAGAAATGGTAACATGTTTGAAAAACTAGAGCTATCATTTTGAGAATATGAGACAATAGTCAGTGATTAGTGAAGAATCTATACACCATTGAAAGACTATTCTTTATAGCATACACTCTATTGTGTACCAAACTTTTTGTGGCAACATCGAAGCTGTAAAAATATTTATAAAGTAAGGAAAAGATTTTTAAGAAATTCAGTCATAGGAGAAAAGAGTTTGAATTCATTTGAAGCCAAAAGAAATAAAATAAATTTTGCTTGCAGCGTATAAAGACCTTTAAAGTACCTGGTAGTATTTATTACTTGTATATGAACGAAAGAAGCTGATATGGTTTCAATCGGGTCAGGAATTGCAGAGAATGCAATAATTCTTGCTTGCAGTTAAATTTCATTCTGCGGCCACAATTTATTTTTTGTTTCTCTTCTCACAGGAAAGAAAAATGCCAGAGTGCCAAGATGAATGGAATAAGAAGTCTGTTGCCGATGACAAAACTTGATAACATCTATTCCCATATGTTGGAATTCTCTATAGGAAAGAAAGTATTCTAAAAAAAATAAACTAAAATATTTTCATTTGCATAACATTCCCAGGAATAATGAAATATCAAATCAGTCAACATTTTTATATTGTGCTATCTTCTTCCCATTATTGTTATTTTTCTTCTTCATCTTCTTTTTCATCATCTTCATATTCTTTTTCTTCTTTTTTTCTTCTACCTCATCATCTTTTTCTTCTCCATCATTTTTTCTTCAACCTCATCATCTTTTTCTTCTTCATTTTCTTTTTCCTCTATTTCCCCTACATTTTTTCTTCTTCATCTTTTCTTTTTCTTCTTCTTCATCTTCTTTGTTTTCTTCTTCTTCATCTTCTTTGTTTTCTTTTCCTTCATCTTCTTTGTTTTCTTTTTCTTCATCTTCTAGTTCTTCTTTTCTTCTTCATATTTTTTCTTTTTCTTCATCTGCTTTCTCTCTTTTCTTCTTCATCTTCTTTTACTTATTTTTCTTCATTTTCTTTTTTGTTTTTCATTTTCTTCTTTTTCTCTTTCTTCTTCATCTTCTTAGTTTCCTTTTTCTTCATTTTTTTCTTCTTTTTCATTTTCTTCTTCATTTTCTTCAACTGCTTTTGCTTTTCTTCTCTTTTCTTTATCTTCTTCATCTTCTTTTTCGTCCTATTCTTTGTGCTCTTTGACTTCTACTTCTTTGTCTTCTTCTTTGTCTTCTTCTGCTTTGTCTTCTTCTTTGTCCTCTTCTTATTATTATTTATCTTCATCTTCATCTTCTTCTTTTTCTTCTTCTTCATCTTCTTCTTATTATTTTGTTTGATTCCTGCTATATACTCATTTCCTTTTGGGTCCCAACCATTGACCTTAGGTCAGAAATGGCATCATGACCTTTTCACTGAACATTTTTGAGCTTAAGATCACTCACATCTTACATTGATAAAGCCTTTCTTAAGGTGTGAGCTATACTTGTGAGAACAATTTCTTTATTTTCTTAATGCATGAACTACCAGAGATCCCTTCAATGAGTCTACCAGAACCTTTTCTAATCAATCTGAGGTCTCCAAGCACAACTGGAATTATTGATGTCTTCCTCTTCCACATTTTTTAGATTTCCATTTTAAAATCCTTGCATTTTGATCATTTTTTGCAGATCTTCAAAGATAAATTACAGTCTGTAGGAACTGCCATATCAATAAGAAAGCACATTCTGTTTATTATTATTATTATTATTATTATTATTATTATTATTATCATTATTATTATTATTATTATTATTATTATTATTAATATTATTATTATCATTATTATTATTAATATTATTATTATTATTAATATTATTATTATTATCATTATTATTATCATTATTATTATTATTATTATTATTATTATCATTATTATTATTATTATTATTATTTTTATTATTTTATTATTATTATTATTATTATTATTATTTTATTATTATTATTATTATTATTATTATTAATATTATTATTATTATCATTATTATTATTATTATTATTATTATTACCATTATTATTATTATTATTATCATTATCATCATTATTATTATTATTATTATTATTATTTTATTATTATTATCATTATTATTATTATTATTATTATTATTATTATTATTAATATTATTATTATTATCATTATTATTATCATTATTATTATTATTATTATTATCATTATTATTATTATTATTATTATTATTATTATTATTATTATTAACAACATTTACAGATATGCATGATTTAAGAAAAGAAAAAGAAAAGACAAGGTGTTTAATAATGTTTAACCATATTTCAACAGTATATCTGTCTTCAAGTTATGATTAGAAATTGCATACAATTATAAAAATATAAAAACTCTACAAAACATTGCAAGTCTTTGTACAAACATTGCTTGTTTTGAGTAAAAGAGGTCATACTGGTAAACAATGTGTCAAAATGAATGAAACGCAACCAGCGTGAATGTTAAACGGCTAAAATGTGAGTAACATGATGGTGATCATGCTCATCTTGAAATTTTTCATTAGTTGATTAATTAGTAAGAGGAATTAATCAAACATTTTAGTCTAGATCTGTTATATAGGAATAAAGTGCCACTGCCGAAACTTGTGTTTGAACATAGATCGCCAGTGAGCAAACACAGGCGATCCCATTATTGAGTTAAGTAGATCCCGTGACTATAGAGGAAATGTATATATGGGAATTAGCTTAGCGTCTAATTGATCGCCATTTCTAGTCTATCCTCTTTTACTACATGGATCACTATTTCTACTCTATCCTCTGTTACCATTCGGATTGCTATTTTCTTCTCTATTCTCTATATGGATTACTATTCAGTGGTTACTTTCTCAGCAAGTATTATTGAGCAAGTACTATTAGTGTGGGTGTTATTTAAAGGTGTCTGACACCAATATTGTTCTGTGGCATACTATAGTTATATCTGTGATTACAAAAGTTCTACTAGAATGAGCATTACGAAAGTGGTAACTAGTGTTAATTGACATCACAAAAAAATCCTGTAGGAACTCTGCTGTCATTCTGTTCATTCAATCCCCACCCACCCGGGTTGTTACTAGTTTGTATATATAACTATCAATGGATTCGTTGTATTTTTTCAAAATGTCTACCTGAAGATGTTTGTTGAAATTACAGTCATTTATAATAAAATATTCCACAAGTTCTGTTGACATCACATTTTCTTCTGTGTCTCAACCAGAGACCTAAGGTCAGAGGTGGCTTCTTTACATCTTCCACTGGTCATTTTTGTAAAACAAACAAAATGTATGGACAACCACCAAAACATGGATAAAAACGCCTACTAGTTGAACACTTGCACACAAAGAAATAACCATTAACATCGAAATCCTGCATAGACACACAGGAATTATGATACACATACACACTGGAATTATGCACACAAATGTTGCTTGAAAGGACAGCTGCATGTGAGGTCTGCTTACCCAATGAAAAAGAAAAACACAAAAAAATAAAAACTCTAGAATTTTCTGATTATAATTTAGAAAAGATGCCATGGATTTGTATGTCACTTTGCTTGGAGAGAAAACAGCTCAATCTTTTTTTAATACTAAATTTTATGTAATGCAAGACTCAAGAGCCACTCAAAGTAGAGGATCACTGTTAAAATGATAATGATGAATGAAGTATGTGATGTTTTTTTAAATGTTTCATCCCAAGTAAAGTAATAATGCCATGAGGATGTAAGGGTTTACAGGGAGTGAAAGAGAATGAAAAAACTTTAGTGAGGAGTAGTGTATCTGCTAATACTCTTGGGAAAGGTATGAATCCTCCACCCCAGCTATGGGTAAATAGCAGGACAGACTGGGTTCTATAGCCTTGGATGCCAACTGGTCTGCCACAGAAAGAAATGGTAACCTACTGCAGGAAAAATCTGCCATGTCAGTCATGTATCGAAAGATACATGATTGCCTAAGTGTGTATCATGCATAGCACATAACTGACTGACTAACTGATATATAAAATTATACAAAATTATAAATCATTATATCATATATATATATATATATGTGTGTATGTGTTTATTAATTTTTGATTTAGTTTTTCCAGTGTTCTTTAATTTTTAGTAATTGCTGTCATTTGTTTTTGATCAGATCCTGTATTGGCTAAGTGAACACCCCCGCCCCCAATTCCTGTGCCTTTACTATAAATACTTTCATGTTAATTCTTTTGATGAACTCTTCACTTTGGTACCTAGACTTTTTGAATTTAAGCACACTACTAGATTGGGAGGTTCAATGGGGTAATGGATAGTGGCTCAGATTGAGGAATTGGAGAGCCAAGTTCGAATTCCAGTCGAATCCATTACATTCACTTATTTGCTAATACCCTTGGAAAAGTATTAATCTTCTTCTTCTTCCCCCCCAGCTATGGGTAAATAGCAGGACAGACTGGGTTCTATAGCCTTGGATGGCAACTGGTCTACTACAGAAAGAAATGGCAACCTACTGCGGGGAAAAAAATCTACCTCGTCAGTCATGTATCGAAAGATACATGACTGCCTTTGCGTGTATCACAGAAGGCACTTAACTGACTGAGTGTGGAAAAGGACAATAAAGAAACAGGGTTCAGGAAGACAGATTTGGTCAGCAATAGTTGATGGCTAACAAAGTAATGCTTTAGGGAAATTTTTTTCTTTTAATTATTTCATCCCAAGCAAGGCGATAAAGCCACTAGGATGCAGGGGATTAGAGAGACTGAAAGAGAATTGGAAGTCTTTTGTGAGGAGAAGTGAGGAAAGGACAATAAAGGAACAGAGTTCAGGAAGACAGAAGATTTTAATTCACAATGAATTTAAATTTTTGAAGATTGTATAAGGCAGGGAAACAAGAAATCGAAGGGAGTTCTACAAGTGAGGAATGCAAGAAAAGTAACCGTGAGAATGGAAGTGGCAGCTGTTTCCATCTAATTCAACCGTGAAATGGTGAGCCTAGTTGCCAATCTAGTAGCATGCTTAAATTTATGTAGTCAAGGCATTTGGTAAAAAAGGCTTGTCCGAACAGTTGTCATGAAAATATATATAGAAAAGACAGAGAGCAACCCTTATCACATTGGCAAGAATGTAACTGAAGTCAAGATATCAGGTCTGGATTGACCACATTACAGACCCTTCTTTGAATTTTGTCAAGAATTTTGAGATATACAGCAGGAGCACCAGACCAGATATGGCAGCAAAGTTCAATGCATGGTAGATGGCAAAATATATTCTGACATGAAAATTTTTTGGTGCAACACAGTGAGGCAATTTTTCTAGCTGGTATATATAGCAACTGATTCAATATAGTCACTTCACTCTGCATCAGTCGAAAAGGTGATCCCAAGAAGGTACAGAGTATTGCTATCTTTGAGTCTAATCATCAGCCATGCTGTAAAATTTCTCAGTAGGGATCAAATGAAATCAGTTTTGTTTCCAAGGCATTGATATGAATATATAAAGAATTGGTAAGAACTGAATGTTATGAGGATAAAATGGATAGATTATGATTGATCCTTGACTTGAAGGGGGTAGTGTTCAGGGAAGCACCCACGTGGGAGTCTGTTTCCCAAGGTGGCAGTTCTTGGCAAAAGGCTGTCTTAGTGGAACTTTCTTCTTACATTTGGAACATGGAGTAAATGAGGAGGATTCAACACTGTGTAAGTAGCATAGCACATGTGCTAGCTGCAAAGATTAGAACTGGCAAAACTATAGACTGGAGTTTATCAGAACATTTGTCATGGAATTTAGTCGTGGGAATGGCAGTAAACTACATCTGGTTGATCAAGAGATTGGAGGTTTTTAATTACTGTTGTTCCTAGATTCACCCAGACCCAGAGTGGTAGCACCTGTTAGGGTCCTAGCTATGACCAAATAGAGAACTCTCAAACAAAAACAAAATGCTGTGAAAGAATAAAAATACCTTTTTTTATAGTAAATTAAATGACCCATAAGGATTTCATATGCCATTAAACAAAGAAATCAATCAATTTTCATGGAATTAGTGTTAGAGAAGCAATAGGCTTCCAGTGTTGCATCTGTGGAGAAAGCCTGCTGTAGAGTAGAAAACAGGACATCACTCAAAGGACTGAGTAAAATATCAAAAACCCTATCAAGGCTGAAAATTGAAGATTAAGCAGTGCTATATGGCAGAAATATTCCATTTTTGGTCCAATTTGACTCTTGTAAAGATAAAATCTAGAACTGCTTTTGTATGAATAGTACATAATATTATTAGCAGAAGGACACAATCTCCCACAGATAATTTTTATACAACTATCTCATTAGAAACAAAGAGAGGAGTCTTTAACTGTTATCTAATATTGCTCCATCTATATCAGTGAATGGTGTAAAATCTCATCACAGATGAAACCAAGACTTGAGGCAACAAAAATGTAGTTCTACAGAAGGATACTGTGTATATATGTATATATATGTATATATATATGTATATATATGTATATATATATATACATATATATATACGTATATGTTTGTGTATATATATATATGTATATGTTTGTGTATATATTTATATATATATATATATATATATACATACACACACACACACACACATATATATATATGTATATATATGCAGGGTGAAATGGGTAAGTTGTCATTATTTTATATTTTTAATTTCATGAATGCACATTGTTTTTGATTTTGTTAACTGCAAGGTATAGCAGGGCACCATCTGTGAGAAAAAGATCACCATGATGCAATTCTCTGCCAGAAATTTGGAAATGGCACACTGTACTCCTTGGCATTCATGCAAGATGCTCCAATATGAATATTCCAGAGTGTTTGGGTGTCAATCGGAGGACAGTGCAGAGGATTCAGAAGATTCAGTAAGATTTGGATGAATCTAATGCTGATTACAAATGTACAGCTGTTCAGAAAACTCACTCTAATCATTCTGATAAGAAACGAACTCCTGAAGTTTAGCCTTGAGGAGTTAGTGCTGCCATCGGTCAAGAGGGTGGCTGCTGGAAGACACTAGGTCTGGCAACAGGACTCTGCACCATGCCACACAAGCAGGAGAACCCAGTCTCAGCTGTCAGACAATTTCTGCAACCACATCACTCCTCACATCTGGCCACCTAAGTCCTCAGACTGCAACCTCCTTGATTATTATCTGTGGCGAGAGACCCACAAAAGTTCTTATAGCACCAAAGATGAACTGAAGGCAAGGATTGTGGCAGCATTCACCACTATAGACTGTCCAGAAGAGTTACCAGTATCTTCTGAAGTCATCCAGAAGCAATGGTTGAAACCAATAGTGATTTTATTGAATAAATTTACTCTTTAGAATTTCATCATCTTTTTGTGTAATTTTGGTAAATTGTGTCTGTTAAAATGAAGTGTCTGTGTTATTTTCATTTTTGCATAATTTACATTGCATCCTGTATATGTAGCTATAGATATAGATATAATCAAAATAGTTTTATTAAATTTTACAAAGAAAGTCTGTCTATTTAACTTTTTTATATCTTTTCAGTTTCTGAATCAGGTGTTGTACATTGGGATTAAAATTGTTAAATTGTCCAAAGTTCATGCTTTTATCCTTGTTATATTCAAGTACTTTCAAATGTCACTGTGTCTGTCATGAATGGGTGTTCTCAATATAATAAATCTGGTGAAGGCAACCATAGTTGTCTCCCCCTGAAACTACTCTACTATAAAAAGTTACATATATGCAGTTGTCGAACTGCTTTGAATACATATGCATTAGGAGCTTAAAGCTTCATCTATTTTCTTTACACTAAGCAAGATTACCTTGACTAAATTCTGGCATTTTTAGATTGCTGGAATTAAGCTTGGAATTCTTATCCGATGTTTATCAAGATCTCTTTCTGATTCACAAATACATTTCACTACACATGTTGGCTAAAAGTGAGAGCTTAAGAAAGCAAAAGCTGAAATAAAAAGAAAAGTGGACTTTCGCAAAGGGGCTCCAAGCATCACATTTGGTTCAAAAAACAAATTCCCGTAAAAATCTAAAATACAATAGCCAATCACAAACCTTACCACACAAAAAAAAAGCATGAACTTGGGAGCCTGCAACTTTTAAACAACAGATATAAAAGCACACACCTTGCCGAAAAGAGGCTCAACGTGTTGACCTCATTACTCAGCAACCAACCAATCCTTGCACCTCAGTAGTGTTGATTTCAACCCAGAATATGAATCAACCCAACCAAAATCACCCCACTCATCTTTTTTTTACAGTCAGGTGAAACCTGTACAAGGCTCGGGAACCACTCAAAGTAGAGTGTTACAGAGTAAGAGGTACAGTTTATAAGGATATGTGAGGAAGATAATGGTTAACCTTAGGTTTGAATTGTTGTGATCAGGAAAACATCCTCTTGGGAGTTGGTACCCCAGAGCAGTGGTCTGTGTGAAGAAGTTGCTTAAGTGGAATTTACTTCTCGTCAATGTAATAGGGAGGGAATTATGATAGTTCACTACAATGTGTGTCCTAGCGATGAAGATTACAACTGATAGAACTAAGGAATGTAGTTTGTCTGAGCACTTTTCATGGAAGTAGTGACAGAGCAGTGCGAGGCTTGCAATGTTTTGTCTTTGAGAGAGCAATTATAGGGTGTAAAATAATCTGTCACCCACAAGTTCGTGGAGATGTTTTTGGGCTCTGTCAATACTATGAAGTGAAGTCTGGGCAGCCCCTGCCCATATATGGCAGCAGTATACTCCATTTTAGGTCTTATGGGGTAAAGGATATCAAAGAAGTCAAGTACTTACTGGAGTAATACAGGGAACTGACCGTTTTTCCTGCATCCTTAGTGACAAATTTTTTACTATGTGGCTTCCTCTTGACATCAACAGTGACTTTGTTCAACCAACCCAACAAATCTGTCAAGTCTTGGTCTTACCTAGAATATTCTTACACCTAATCACTTCCCTTAATAATGGCAACTAAAGAACTACATATTAACAATTTTGTTACTTTTTAACACAACTATATATTCTGAAAATTGATCAATACACACTGTTGAAATTTTAATTCTTGTTTGTTCTTTCCCTTACAATCATGTGCTCATTATTACAGAATCATTTCAAAGTGACATCATTTATAAAGCTTAAACAGAAAATCATGTATGAAATACCTGTACATGTTCTCTTATTTTTTCATTATTCAGGTGGGAAAAGTGACAAAAAATATGCAATATTTGTCTTGCTAACTGTTGCATGTGAAAGAGTGTAAAAAATCGTGAAAATGCCGTTTGGAGTCATAAGTTTCTATTCTTATTCTCAAAGATATAAAATGCAATCAATTTCAAGTAATGTGAAAGCATTATACTAATATCCTAATATGTAAAGTTCCAGAGGAAAGACAAATTTGGAAATAATTGCAATGGTAAAAAAACATCCAATAATGCTCATCACCACTTGCTGAACCTTTATGGAGATCAGTCAGTGGTTTTGAGCACAGTTAAGTAAGGAATTTCAGAACTGCTGCTGTGAGAAAGTAGGTTGTTCTAGTGATGATTTATAAGATTTTGACATGAATTTAATGGTTCATTCTTGGCAAAAATAAACAATGGTGACAATGAGGTAAATTTTGTAGGGGAATATTTGCTCTGTCCAATGCTGTTATTGTATTGTGTTTCTGTGGTCATAAATGTGAGGCATTACTTTTGGATGATCCCCTTATAATCGAGATTGTTAGTCAATTAAATTAATGTCCAGTCCTTAAAATTTTCTGTTTAAGTGGAAGGTTTTAATGGAAATAAAAAAGAGTGTGCTGTTTGATGGTTACATGCTAATGATAATAATAATTATTTCATAATATTAAGTCTACTGTTATTGTTCTTTAGGATAATGATGGTGAATTTCCTCCTTGCCTTTTGTTTGGGGTTGTGTAGAACTTCAGCATCTTGATTGTGTCATTATTCACTCGGCAAGTTAGAGATGCTGCTAGTTTTAGTTGTTACAGCTGTTGAAAGTCCTCAAGTGATGTGATTTCTGGTATAGTTCTTTGATTATGATTCTGTAGCACCAGCCCACAAGGTTTGATAAAGTATAGTGTTGGGATCTGGCTACACTGGTTTTTGTTGCAATCCGAGTATTGGGATTCCAAACATTTAATGACAACACATCTTTTAAATGAAACATGAAAAAGGTTATTCTCTGAAGGTAGAAACAGAATGTCAGTTGAAATAACACTTACATATTCTTTTCAGAAATATATGCAAACAACAAAATGCCCAATTTTCATTACAGTGAAGTTTGTTTTATAAAGTAATTAAGTGTAGTGCAAAATGTGTGGACAGACTTACATAATGATGGTCAGCCCAATGTCTTTGTGATTTTATAGACAAACGCTTAGTAAGTGGTTGCTGGTTAATCTCTTCTATTGTGTTCATGGACAAGGCCTTAGTTGTTGCCTGCTGGCTGTCATCTCTTCCACTGTATGAAAAGTGTGGGTGCAATTCTATGTGTGCATGTGCTGATGGGTAGGAAAATTGTAATTTTGTTAAGATAGTGAGTGTCATAAAGTATTGCCTGGGGCCCCAATCATGCTTACTGAAGGTTGAAGGTTTTGGGGGTAGTATGTGCTGGCCATGTATAGCAGTTTTGGGAAACCGTCTTGTTCACTTCAGTTTTATAGGGGATTAGAGCATAAAGCATTTGGTTTGGGGCCATGACATGGTTTACATGTTGCAAAATACCATTATAGCAGAGGTCACTTTATTTATAGCCCATGCTGCATACTAAACTGACATACTATATAAAAAAAACATAACCTGACTTTTACTATAAAAACAAATGATTTTTAAAACATACCCAATGTAGGATGAAAGGAAAAAAAATTATATTAATGACAATACTTCATCTAAGAAATTCTGATAACTCAAAATAGTATGTCTGTTATAATTATTTAAGATGAAGAAATCTTAAATCAATGTTTTGTGGCAATTTTTTAACATCAACTTGAAATTTTTATTTGTTCAAAACTTGAATAATTTTAACACATTCAATGCTAGGAATAAAAATATTGAATTTTTTATCATGTCTATTCAAGACTTAGAATGAGCAAAACAAATTCAAAGATGTGGACAAAAAATAAACAAGCTAGACTGACATCAAAATCAACAAAAATTTTTCATCCTTTAATAGTCAGTTACATTTAGTTTAATTTGTAATGTACTGGGTATAACAGCAAAATTTTCCAGATCATGTAACAGCATAATTTTCCAGATCATGTAACAGCAAAATTTTCCAGATCAGGTAACAGCATAATTTTCCAGATCATGTAACAGCAAAATTTTCCAGATCATGTAACAGCATAATTTTCCAGATCATGTAACAGCAAAATTTTCCAGATCATGTAACAGCATAATTTTCCATTCTACAAAATACTTAATATCTAAAAGCCACTAAACTAATTGAGTTTCTCTTGTCCAGGTTCTCAGATAAGACGTTTAACCATCTTGACACCATTTTTTGTAATAATCACGGAAAACCCTTTGAATTATTTAACTAGAAAGAGAACAGGTTAGAATCATTTTGTGTCAGCCCTACTGTCTTCTGAAATAAGCAATGGTGATATGAAAAAGATCATTCAGGCCTCCAGTAAGGGCACCAACATTAATACTCTGGCTTCCAACTTCAAAGTCCATTCAAGAACCATCAAGAGAATGGTGAATAAGTTTTAAAAAGGGGGAGAGTAGAGAGGAAAACTGAATCAGGAGATTACAACAGGAAGTGGGATCATCATTTCAACTTAGAGCTAAAAAGACCAATTAGAAAAGATCCAACTCAATCCATAAGATGTTTGGCATGTGAGAGAGGAGTTCCAGCTATTACAGTTCAAAGAGCAGTGAAAAAAGACTTGAAAATGAAATCGTATGTGAAACATGTGAGACACTTTGTTACTCCAGGACAGGAAGTTAGAAAGTTAGAGAGGGTGAAGTTGGAAAATGATCCTGGACATATATATATTTGAACTTTATTTCAATCCTTCATGAGCTTCCAATCGTTAATTAATTAATGATGAACATTTTATTTTTGCTGATGATCGATTTCATCATGATTCGTCTGTTAAGCCTGGAGAGTAATTATACATTCTTATTTCTCAAAGTAGAGTCCGGTAGTGTTATAAAAATCTGGGAGAATTCCAGTAAGATATGTTTAATCTTTTCTAATCTACAACACTTCAGAGCTTAATCTAACAATTTGATGATTTTGATGTTAGGAAAGTGTGTAGAGTGTGGTTGTCTCACAACACCACAGATGTTTCAACAATGACCATGGTTTGGGAAGCAGTTTTTGGCCAAGGAGATTTCCCAGGTCTGATAACAACCATATTCTCCAGATCTAACCACTTTCAACTTTTTCTTCTTTTAAAATCAAATCCAAATAGAAAGTAATAAAATTTGAAGATGCTGAGGATATCTAGAATTTAATGAGGCAGCTGCTCACTATAAAAAAAGGACTTCCAGGAATGATTCCATCCATGGAAAAAAATATGGATAAAGTGAGCGGATTCAGAAGGGGATTACTTTGAAGGAGGTTAACTATTGAATTGATATGTATTGTAGTTTTCTTTTTATAGCACCAGTCCCAATAGTTTTTGATCAGACCTTGTAAAAATATATATATATATATATATATATATATATATATATATATATATATATATATATTGCTGTTACACCCAGCATATAAATGTATGTAGAAAAAAAGCAAATGTTTATAAGATAGCTGGAGAGACAAAGCACTACCCCAGGGTTCCCAATCAGCTCTGGGATCCCCTGGTCAGAGGGTTCAAAAGTATTACAAACTATCCCTGCTTATATATGTGAAGAGCATAGTCAAGATTAAATAGATTTGATTTATCATCCATAATAAGAACGGCCATTTGTTTTTAAGAGCATCATTTTTATTTTATCATTAATATTCAGAAAAAAAAAATATCTGCATCAAAAACAAATTATGAAAAGAACAATATATAGCAGAATATATTTTCTATATTTTATAGTATTTCATCATTCAGAAACTTTCTAGAAAGAAACAAAATCAATTTTTTCTTTTACCCCTGCTAATTGCCTGTGATTGTTGTCATCAGGGACAATGAAACTTGACAAACATCAATAATGACAAATTTTTCTTTAGCAAAATAGATTCCAAAATAGACATTGCTAAGTTAGACATTTCGCTTTGTTTTAAATTCATATAAGTATTTATGTAGATCAAATTTAATTATCCCTTCTTTTATGGGCAGCCCAACAACTCACAGTCAATTAAATAGGTATTCATCCTGGCTATAACGATAAACTACATCCTGCAGCAAGGTCTCTGATTGGGAGGTTTAATGTACATGAAATCACTTTTTAATTGCTGTTGTTTCCAGGTCCATCCTGGCTCCAGGTGGTAGTACCTGCTAGGGTCCCAGTTATAGGGAAAATAGTTAACCTCCAAACTGGGGTCAAAACTCCATGAAAGTATAAACATAGATTTTTATAGTAAAAATACCAACAATACATTTTTAGAAAAAAAAAATATTACCAGCTATAGATTTACTCTCTACAAAAATACATCAATGAAACCTTATCTGTAAACTGAAAATCTTGTTGGAATTAAATAACCCACTGGGGTTGATATGCTGTGAAACAAAATAAACCAAACCAATTAAAAATATACTAAAGCCTGCTGCATCTACTTTGATAAACAAAAGTAGGAAACCACCAGGAGGTGGTTTTTACTGGCATTTGAATAAATTACCTTCCTCTTCCCCATTTTGTATGTACTGCACATGGTCAGTCATATGACATAAATGACTAGTAAGAAGCCATGTTTTTACAGAAAATCAGGGAGCTTTCGTAGAAAACAGAGAAGAAATATATACTTGGTGGGGGTGGGGCAGTGGTAGAGAAAACAGACATAACATATTTTTTAAACCTTTATAGGAATCAAATCCTATGTGTCTATATATATTTTTAAACAGTTAAATCCCAACAGAGGGTTTGTTTGATAAACAATCATTACTAGGGCAAATACTGCCAAAATATTTGTTGGCATAGTTGTAGACCTACCATGTGTTATTTTTGGACCATTTAGGAAATACCAATAATAACTCTTTTCACCACTTGTGTAAAATTCAAGAAAAAAATTTTCGTGAACCAGTGTGAAATTATTCTCTAACCAATGAAAACCTTGTATTCAAAAAGTTCACACCTCTTTGAGAAATTAGATTTTGAATTTCCTTAGTGATATAAAAATAGAAGTATACAACTTCTCAAGGCTCAAAACAATTTCAGAGGCCAATTTGATCTACACATGCACACATACACACACACTCACACAATGGAAGAGATGACAGCCAGAAGCCACTGGCTAAAGCCCAATCCATGTACACAACAGAAGGGAATAACCAACAAAAACTTTGTCTATGAAATTACATTTGGCTGACTGTCATAAAGTAAGTCTGTACACACATTTCACACAATGCTAAGAACACTTAATTACTTTATAAAACATACTTCACTGCAATAAAAACTTAACATTTTATTGCTATATATTTCCCAAAAGAATATATAAATGTTATTTCAACAGATGTTCTTCTGTGACTTTTCCTTCAGAAAATAAACATTTCATTTAACAGACGTGTTTTTGTTGTTAAATATTTAGAATCCCAACACTTGGATAGCAACAAAAACCTGGGTAGATAGATCCCAATATCTTGTTACCAAAAATACTTCTTTTGACTTCTTTTTAGCCATTTTTATTTTTTTTCAAAATGGCTGGATATGTATCTACTTCAGCAGCGAAATACCAGCAAGACCATTCGACTTTTATTTGGTGATCCAACACTGTCATTAGCATTCTTGAACTCTTACCTATTATAGATAGGTATGAGAAACACCAGCTTAGCAGAAAAAATACTAATGATTTATAATTTAAGCATACACACACATATTTCTTTTTGATTTTTGATCTGACGAAGCCTAGAAAGGTGAAACAAGTAATCGAATTTAGTTGCAATGAAACGGTTTTCTATTTGTCATATTTCTTCAAAACTTTGTCAGGATTCTGTATCCTATTTTATACACATAGGTGCCCCAGGCTGTAAATATATAAGCCTTATTTTATAAATCATTGGTATATAAATTTTATTTTACCAATTGCTGTACTGGATGGTGAAACTAAATTATAAATTTTTCCTCAAATTCACAATTCAATCAGTGGAAGTAAATTGCTCTCTTTCTGTTGTCCTTGTTTAGGGATATGAAGTCTGAGGTCATCTTTTTATTAAGTGTCTACCAAATACAAGGCCCATAGCTACTCAAGGTAGAGTATCCTTATTTTAGTTGTTTTATTCATGTTTCAGCTGTTATACCCACCAGTCTCCATATGTCCTATTTTCTAACCTTTTCAGAGTCTCAAAATTATTCAATCCATAGGTGACAGAATGTTCTCATTTCACTATCCCAGCCTGTAGATATATCAATTCATTATTTTCAATTAATCTATCTTTCTGGTGCCAGTTTTGTTTTTGTTTTACACTGAACCAGAATATATAATTTTCACTGCCTGGTCCAGAGATTGAACTCACAACCACTAACTAACTAGATATAATTAACCAATACTTTTATACACAAGACAATTTCCCTATAAGTGGTAGAATTTTTTAAGCAAGTTCAACGTGAACAGCCTGAGAGAGAAAAAGAGGGGAAAAGCAGAAGAATTCAAGCTGGAACTGAGGAACAAGTTTGGCCTGCTTTCCCAGCTGTCAGAAGAAACAATAGAAGAACAGTGACACAGCCTGGAAGACAAAATGCCAAACAGTTCTGGGGAGGAAAACAAGGAAACGCAAGGAGTAATTGACAACAGAAACATGGGCATTGATCACTGAGAGAAAAGAATTGAAAGACCAGATCAACCAGACCCAAGACCTAGAAGAGAAGCAGAAATTGCAAACACACGACTAGGAGAAGAACCTGGAAGTGAAAAGAAGTGCGAGAAAAGACAAGAGAAACTTCATTGAGGACCTGGCCCAGGAAGCAGAGACTGCAACGGGCCAAAGAAACAGGAAAAGGACTGACTCTGGGAAAAACAGTAAACTCAGTTGCCCCGTCTAAAACCAGAATGGCAGTACTATCTCATGAGAAGAGGAACAGAGAGCAAGTTGAAACAGGAAAGCAAGGAAACATTCAAAAGACTGGCACCATTTGTTCCACCAGACATTTCAACAACGACCAAACTTTTATACATGAGACAATTTCCCCATAAGTGGTGGAATTTAAAAAAAATTAAACTTAATATAATCGCAGGGCACCCAGTGAGGATTAAATTCAATACACTAGTAAATAATCTCTTCACTATCATTAGAAATATATAATTCTGCCTTTCTAAATACACAGATTAATTAAATATTATTTTCATATTTGTGTTTTTGGTAATTCCTGAAGCAAGAATGAATAATTATTATGCACTGATTTATTCAAATTGGTGTCTTCATGTTGGTCGCTATAGATATGATTAGTTTTGTATGAATTAATCAGCAGAGAATCGGTAATGATCATGTCAGCATTTGCTGATTAATCGGCTCATAATTAGCACTCAAGCATAAGCATTTATCGATTAATCAGTTGATATTTGGCAATTGGCCATATCAGCATCTACCGATTAATCGGCTGATGTTTGTCACTCAGTCATACGTTCATCTGCCGATTAATCGGTTAACATTACTTTTATTTCATAATTCATTGGTTTCTCAAACACTGTCATCCTTATTTATTACATTCACAGAAAATTCATCACTGAATCCTCCAATGTCTTAGACATCGAATAAATTTAAATAATCTTCAGATAGTTTTGTCCAGTTTTTACCAAGAGGAAATCAATTATTGATTATATCATTTTGGCGATTTTACAATGCAACCTTTGCATCTTCATTTTGGGAACAGGTCTTTTGCTAGTAATCTCCCTTTTGTTAGTCAGTTGTGTGCCGTGCATGATACATGCTTTGGCGATCATGTATCTTTCAATAAATGATTGACGAGGCAGTTTTTTTCCCCGCAGTAACTTGCCATTTCTTTCTGCAGTAGACCAGTTGCCATCCAAGGCTATAGAACCAGGTCTGTCTTGCTATTTATCCATAGCTGGGTAGAGAAGAAGTGGATTCAAACCTTTCCCAAGGGTATTAGCATATAATGGATTCAAGAGAAAAAAAGATGAAGAAGTCAAAGATGAAGTTGAAGAAGAAGAAGAAGAACAACAACAACCACAAAAACAAGATGAAGAAGATGGTGAAGAAATAGAAGTTAGAGAAGAAGAAAAAATTTGAAGAAGAAGAAGAAGAAGTTGAAAATGAAAAAGAAGAAAAAATCGAAGAAGAAGTAGAACTCAAAAAGAAGAAGAAATTGGAGAAGAAAATGAATTTGAAGAAGAAGAAGAAGTCAAAAAAGAAGTCAAAGAAATCAAAGAAGTTGAAGAAGAAGAAGTCAAAAAAGAGGAGTCCTCTTCTTCTCCCCCCAGCTATGGGTAAATAGAAAATCTTCCTTTTGACTTACTATTAATAATCTCCCTTTGTTGATTCTTCAATAGAAAATGTAGCCATCTTGTTAGTTCATTAAAGACTTCTAAAGGTCTCATGTCTTTTTGCTATTATTTCAACCCTAATACTGACATTTTAATTGCGATATTCTCAAGTGTCTATTGTATTTGAAAACCTTCCTAAAATTTCAAACTGAACATTTTATTCAATCCATGGGAATAAATTATATCAGTTAATTGGTGATACCACTATTTGCTGATTAATTGATCAGATTTGTTTGTTGAATAATCAGTTTTTCCGATACAATTATATTTGTCTATTACATCACAAACATTTCCTCCCTGGTTTAAGTCATCTTAAATATAGAATGAATTTAAATATTCTGTAGTCATGAAAGTCGTCACTATCATTATCAAATGAAAGGCCCATGGGTCACATGTACTCACTGCTGAAAATAATTTTTTAAAAAATCTTCTATCTAGATCTATGTTTCTAGACTCTTATCATAGAACTTGGCAGGACATTCAACTTTTGATCTAACCATACATGGGCATCTAGGGTGTGTTTATAAACTCTGACCTTTGAGTATATCCAAAAGTGCATTTCATTGCTTGTGTGTATTCATATATGTTTAGATTTTGCGACCATTGTGTTTTGTGACCTGTCTGAATTCTTTCCACTTATATATTTTCATAGGTTTTCATGGATTTTTTGCCAATTAAAACTAATTAAATTACCAATAATTAATATCAATTAATTAGTGTAAGCCTAATTATGATATTTTGGTTGTTACATTCTCTGGCCTTCTTCAGGCATCTATTATATTTGAAAACCTTCTTTGAAATTCAAACCAAAACTCTTTATTCAGTCCATGGGTGTAAATCTTTTTCATTCCACTGTCTATGTTAAATTAATTCTTCTTCATTAATGTCATTGTTAGAACTCGTTGCTGAGTATTGGGGGTGCTCATCGATATTTCCTTCTGTGTGAAATGAGTTCTACATTGGATCTGAAGAGACATCTGAAGCCACTGCAGGAGAGTTCAGGGGATGGAGAACTGCAGCTTTTCTTTGGGATCACTTCTATTTGTCTTGTGTTTTCAAAGTATGTTATTTGTTTTGTGGACTGGACTGCTCTTTTCCAATTGGTTCTTTTTCTGCAGTTTATTCTCCGAATTGACCAGATTGACCTGTCCCCGGCAAGGTGTTTTTGAGCTGATCCTTGAATCGACTATATGAGTCTCCACCTGGTCTCTTGCCAGATTTGAGCTCCAAGATGAGGATATGTTTGGCTAGGCATCCAGGCAAGGTGTCTTGTCCAATGAAGTCAGTGGCAAGTCATAATACTTTCTAGGCACTTCATTTTTGTGCGAAGGAGAACTTTGTGATTCGGTTCTGCCACATGTTCTGCAGGATGTGACAAAGTTTCATTTGACTGAATCTTTCAAGTTTGTAGATGTCTCTTTGGTAGAATACCCAGAGCTCACAGGCAAACAGGAGAGTCAAGATTACAATGGCTCAGTAGACCATGAACTTGGTTTTTAGTTAATATCTTTGTAATTTTTTTTTTTTTTAAGCATTTCACCCCAAGCAAGCCATTAGCATGCAAGGGGTTACAAAGGATTTGGAGCAAGAGCAGATAGCAGTGATAGAGGAAAGGATGTGGAGAAGGATAGTGGATAGATTAAGGCAACTGGAGATGTCAATTGACATTACATTTGAATAGTTGGAGATTATAGTTGTCAGGGAAACAGGAATAGGGAAGGGAATTCCACAGGCGAGAGGTGAGAGATATGAAGCTATTGGAGTAGAAGAGATGGCTACATTTAACAGTTTCAACAGTGAAAGGGTGAGAGCGGGATGCCAGCCATGTAGGACGCTTAAATTCATGAAGTTTGGGAACCAGTGCAGACAGCTCATCGGAGCAATTACCATGAAAGGATTTGTAAAAAAAGACAGAGAGAGGCGATGGCATGACTGTGAGAGAGCAACTGCAGATAAGATGCCAGATCAGGGCCAATTATATTGCATATCCATCTCTGGATCTTATCAAGAACCCCAAGCGGCTCCAGACCATATATGGCAACAATACTCCATGCAAAGGCGAATGGTTGATTTGTAGATTTGGAAGATCGATTCTGGGGAGAAAAATTTCCTGGCGCGGCACAGGGAGCCAACTTTCCTTGCGGTGGACAAAGCAATTGACTCAATGTATTTGTTGTTTTGCTCTCTTGTATTGACACAGAGAATGTTTTATTCACTGCCCGACCCTCAGGTAATTACATGCACTTAATCAATTCCTATATCTATATGCCAGAAGAATTGACTTATACTTCTATGTGTGGCATCCCTTGAGGACATAAGCAATCTTGATTCTCAACAACTTTCTATCTCATGTGGCTCTTTGCAGTTTTTTCTCTCTTTGCTAAGACCTTTGTCTCCTGTTCCACCATCCAATTTCACAAGCCCATCAAGTATGTGGCTCACTGCCTTCCCATATCTTTCTTGCACATTATGCCCTATAAGAATTATGTTTTTTAAGTCCTCCTTCCTCATTATATATCCAAGGAATTTCATCTAGTTTTCCTGATTCTGGGTATTAGTATTCTTTCTGTTGCTATTTTCTTTAAGACTTTCTTTGTGTTTACTTGCTCAGTTGATGGAATTTTCAGTATCCTTCTGGAAAATCAGTTATTTTACTGATGGAATCTAGTAGTCTTGGGCTCATTGTGTGCTTATTCACTCAGTTGATGGAATTTTCAGTATCCTTCTGGAAAATCAGTTATATTACTGATGGAATCTAGTAGTCTTGGGCTCATTGTGTGCTTATTCACTCAGTTGATGGAATTCTTCCTATCCTTCTGTAAAACCATTTCTACCGACTCTAGTTTTATCCTTATCCACCGGGAGATTGTCCAACATTCACTGCCATATAAGGGGATGGATATCCAGCACTCTCAAGATATCACATTGCATGGATTATAGAATTAAAAAGATCTAACTGCAAAAGTTTGAGATTATAACAACACGTGTGAGGCAATTAGTCTAAATAATTTCCATTAATTATTTTTGCCAGGATTAACTGAGAGTAATTAAATTATCAACTATAGGTTGAGAATCCTTTATCCATTTTGTGATGTCAACGAATACTCATTGTCACTTTTGTAATGTTTCGGCCATTGTACACTCCAGTCTTCTTCAGGATCAGTCTATATTTCTGAGATGAGGTATTGTAACTATTTACACTATTTACATTGTTTGGACTATTGTCCTCATTTTTATTGTTATATTCATGACATTTCAGCTATTAATTCCCTTAAGTTACTCAACACTCCAAGTTTTTGTTCACCTCTGATGTGGCTAGGAATTGAACTCATAACTCTTTGGATCATGTCACTGGATTATCTTTAAGCAACGTTTTTATCCACTAGGGACATCAGTATATGCCTTTTTGGGACTTACAAAAATAATATCTCAGTAACCAATTTCTTTTAAAGGGTTCGATTCAAAATTACACTGTATATCACCTGAAGAGGGACAGAGTGTACAACAGCTGAAATGTTGTGAATCTGACAGTAAAGATGAGAACAATAGACCAAAAAATGTAAATAGTGCAAACTGTATCAATCAATTATGGCAACGCAAAATATAACATTTTGACTGATACACTATCTGAACTTCATCAGGTGATTGTTATATTTGAAGAACTTCCTTAAATTTTAAAATGAATCCTTTATTCAATCCATGGGAGTAAATTGTTTCATTCCACTATGTTAAGAGATATCACATATTGGTTAATTTAGTTAATATGAATTTAGGCAGATGAAAGAGTGCTGGTAGCAGACACAAAATTGAAACTGTAGGTACACAAACAGAAGGAAGTAAAAAAAAGTGAAAGGAAAGGAAATGAAAAGACTAAACATTAATTGTAAGAAGACAGAATGTTCGGCTGTAATAAAGATAAACAGCCTAAGATGCAGACTATGAATTGGAGGTAGTAAAAGAAAGTGAGAAGAAAGGAGTAACTTTTAATTGTAAGAAGACAGAATGTTTGGTTGTCAGGAAGTGTTAGATCCGAAGAAGCAAACTATAATTTAGAGATTATGTATGTACTAAATTTAAATACTTGGGAAATGTTTTGTCAGGGGATAGAATAGATTAAATATCGCATGGTGCATGGGAATAGCAAAAGATACCTTTCAAATATTTAGGGAAGTACAATGAAACAATAAAAGTTCATTAGAAAGAAAAAAAGTGCTTACCTGTTATATAACATGGGCCCTCTTATATCGTTATAGAATGCCTTCAGAAATGGCAAAGAAACATGAGTCAACTTATTTTTTTCTACAGAAGGATGCTGAGAATATCCTAGACTGTAATGTCAATCCTCCTCTTTGATAGTGAATGCTGGACAATTTCCTCACAGATGAAGAGGAGACTCGGAGCAACAGAAGTAAAATTTTAATGGGGAAGGCATTGTAATGTTGTTAGTGGATCCTAAGAAAACTATGGATAATCTCCAATTATGGATAATCTTTTCCTACGTGCATTACTATAGCCCAGTATGCCTTCCAAAAGCTAAGCAGATTATTAAGAAACAGTAAAATTTAGAAATAAAGCAGAGAGTACTGAGCTGTTATCTAATATCAGCCGTCCTATATGGTAATGAATGCTGGATACTCTCCTCACATTTGAAGAGGAGATAAATCAATAGAAAAGTGGTTCTGCAAATAACATGAACTGAACAATTGAGCAACGAACAAGTTTTAGAGAAAATGGGAACAAAAAGGACACTGATATTTAACATCACTTAGAGATAGTTGAAATTTCTAGGGTTCTTAATGAGGAAAGAGGGCTAGGAAATTTTCATACACACAGGACAGACTGAATGCAAGAGTGCTAGACAAAAGCAATGCATAATGTATCTGGCAAGCTTGAGGAAATCGATTGCCAAACAGGGATTGAGAAGGATGGCAAAAAGAAAAAAATATTATTAAGTGCTACAATGACAGGAAATCGTGGAGAGCCATGATTGCCAACATCCTGAAGAGACATGGCCTATAGAAGAAGAAGAATTATGCTTTTAGCTTTTTTTCTCCAGAACTAGAAAATATGACATTAATTGCCTTAGCCAGTGATACAAACTTTAATAATCAAATAACTAGATACCTTTCATCAGCACTTAGCAACATGGCCATATTCCTATAACAGAATCGGTTAATGGTAAGATGGAGCCTTAAAAAAATGCCAGTATTTGTATTTACGTTTTGGATGCAGGCAAACATTTTATTTGCTATTGCCTATCAGATGTCATTTATTGTTTTGGTCCAGCTGCTTGTGGATGCTTCCAATGATTGCCATCAAATAACTCGGAGAATGGATCAATTACAATAAATACAGTATAGTAGATAAGGAAACTGAATATAGAATAAGTTGTGCAAAGGCAGTTTCGCCCAACACTGCCAGCAGCTACAAATTCCAAAAATTAAACTGAAATGTTATGTTGTTCAATAGCCTCATCAGATCAAGACTTTCATATGGATGCCATTCATGGTATCAAACACATTCAGAAATATCTAAATTGTCAGCATTATACAACTGCTTTATCAGACTAATGGTCCAAAATAGCTTCAAAAAAGTGAAATGTGTAGGACTCAGAGATCCTTATTATTCATTGATTCTTGTAGACTGCTGCTACAGAATCACAAACAAAGAAGTGTACTAGATAACAGAAATCACATCACTTGAAGACTTTCAACAACAGGAAGAATTAAAATGGATATAAAATTGATAATAAAACAGGATCTTGCTCAATAAACTGAGTGTCAGCATTTCACCAGACAAATAGAAAAATGTTCACTGAGGAGAACCAAATAGTTAAAGCCACTTTGATAGGAAGGGAGACAGGCCTGCTACTGTTACTGCTGAGAAGATTTTAAGCCAAAGAGTGAGAATCTAATATCTTCAGAAATTTCTTAACCAAAGATGGTGAGTTTAATCCTTGGGAGGACCACAAGAGTTAGCATAATTAACATGTTACTCAAAGAGATTACAATGATATAATCAAGATGCTGACATTCCATTCTACTCCATACAAAAGGTTAGGAAGGAAACTTCCTTTGATACTGGAACTTGTGAAATTTATGAAAGATGCTTTTATAAATTTCATCCAGTAAGCAAGTCTAAATGCTTGCTCAATGAATGCTAAATGTTTCCTTATAAGGAAACAGCTGACATTACTATTACCATTATCATCTCTTTGCTTTTCCTGATTCTTTATTATTTTTTTTTTAGATTCTTTTCTTTTGTTACTTTTCATTTACCTTTTGTGGGCAACAAGTGGCATATTAATGGAGTGTTTGCTGAAATCTCATAATTCTTATCAACTTCTGATCAACTTCTTTAAATCTGACCAATAAATAGGTGAGTTTCTATGTATGAAGAAGTGTATATATCCATGTGCGTATATGTGTATACACAAGGGGATACAAAAGTTGGCATACAGTAACAAAAGACAAAACGTACACACAAAACATATTTCATTGATTATACAAACATATCAATAATAAAGATATCAATAATAATATATCAATAATAAACATATTATAACATATCAATAATAAACATATTGATAATAAATATATCAATAATAACATCAATAATAAAGATATCAATAATAAAGATATCAATAATAAAGATATTAATACTAAACATATCAATAATAAACATATTGATAATAAATATATCAATAATAACATCAATAATAAACATATCAATAATAAAGATATCAATAATAACGTATCAATAATATCATATACAATAATAAAGATATCAATAATCAATAATAAAGATATCAACAATAAATATATCAATAATAACATATCAATAATAGAGAGCTCAATAGTAAAGATATCAATAATAAATATATCAATAATAACATCAATAATAAAGATATCAATAATAACATATCAATAATAACATACCAATAATAAAGATATCAACAATAAATATATCAATAATAACATATCAATAATATAGAGCTCAATAGTAAAGATATCAATAATAAATATATCAATAATAACATCAATAATAAAGATATCAATAATAACATATCAATAATAATATACCAATAATAAAGATATCAATAATCAATAATAAAGATATCAACAATAAATATATCAATAATAACATATCAATAATAAAGATAACAATAATAATGATATCAATAATAAAGATATCAATAGATATATCAATAATAATATATCAATAATAGAGAGCTCAATAATAAAGATATCAATAATAAAGATATCAATAATAAATATATTAATAATACCATATCAATAATAACAATACCAATAATAATATATCAATAATAAAGATATCAATAAGAAAGATATCAATAATAAATATATCAGTAAGAAAAATATCAATAATATCAGTAATAAAAATATCAATAATAAAGATATCAATAATAATATATCAATAATAAAGATATCAATAATAAAAATATGAATAAGAAAGATATCAATAACATATCAGTAATAAAGATATCAATAATAAAGATATCAATAATAAATATATCATTAGAACAAATCAATAAAAAGATATCAATAATAAAGATATCAATATTAACATATTAATAATAAACATATCACTAATAAAGATATTGATTCCTCAAATGTTCAAAATGTTTGCCGACATCATTCATATATTCTGCTTTACCAATAAAACATTTATTATTATTATTTATTAAAAAATAAAAATGATAATAAATGTATTATAGTAAAAATTATGAAAATAAAAATATTAAAAATCATTTTAATTAATTAAATCAATTCTAGTATTAAATGAATCCGAGAATCACTATTATAATACTGGTAATACTAGTATAATACTTATGGTATACCTAATTTTGTAGCCTCCTATATGCAGGATGCCATTAGTAAATTGTTCCCCATTTTATATTTTTTAATTTTGTGCATGCATATTGTTTTTTAATTTGTTGAATGCACAGTATAGTAGGGTCAGTTGGGCATCATCTGTTAGAAAAAGAGAAGCCATGACAAAATTCACTCTGCCAGAAATTTGGAAAGGGTATTTGTGCTGGAAGCTCCAATACAAATATTTCAGAGTGTTTGGTGTCAATCTGAGGACAGTGCAGAAGATTCAGAAAGAGTTGGATGAGTCTAATGGTGATTACATAAGTACACCAGCCTGGAAAACTCATTCTGATTGTTCTGATACAAAAAGAACTCCTGAATTTGTTGCTGCACTCCTCAGACTCAACACAGAGGCCTACATCAAGTGCCTTGAGGAGGTAGTGCTGCCCTGGGTCAAGAGTGTGGCTGCTGGAAGACATTATGTCTGGCAAAAGGACACTGCAGCCTGCTACACAAGCAGGAGAATGCAGTCATGGCTGTCAGGCAATTTCTGCAACAACATCACTCCTTACATCTGGCCACCTAACTCCCCAGATTGCAACTCCCTTGACAGTGTGGGGCACAGCATGCATTTATAACAGCATGCCGCAATTTAGGAAAATATTTGTGGAAAATACATCCATACTATTTCATGAAAATAATAAACATAAACTAAAAATTCTTGAAACTAGCTATATTAAAAAATTTAAACCAAACTTTAATAAAATTAATTTATGAATATTGCACAAATGTTTTAAAATGTTCACAGTAGATAGTTTTAAAATATTTATGTTTTAACTAATAATTTTAAATAGTTTTTTTAAAAATATTTACACATTAAAATGACTTAGTTACCTCACTTGATGTTTGTGTGTGAGCCTACGTGATAAAATTTTAAATTGTACAATACATAACATTAGTGTTTTTCACTTCACACATACAAAATTTAATTTTCAGATGAAGACAACAATTTTCTCTTAGAAAAATGATGAACACAAAAATTTTTTGTCGTAGAGAAAAACAAGACCCTGAAGATGACATTGTGCTAATGTCAAAAGTACTCAGAATGAAATAAATATGCATCAACATGGTTATTTTATTTGTTACTTTAATAAGGATACTAAAAATCTTATCCATAATTATGAGAGGATACTATTAAAAATAAGTAGACAAAACTTGTCTAAATTATTTTATGAGACATGTCTTAATAAAACATGACGGCAAAATATATGCAATATATATATATATATATATATATATATATATATATGAAGAAATATAGTGTTAAAGTGTGCTATATTTATGGGATAAAGTGCTCAATATCAGAGATAGAGCGTGTGTAAATATAAAAGTGAACATAGAAATCAACACTTAGAGGTGACAGTCTGTTTTATGCTAGATGCGATCATCAGGCCTGACGATTGCATCTACTATGAAACAGACTGTCGCCTCTAAGTGTTAACTTCTATGTTCACTTTTTTATATATATATATATATATATATATATATATATATAAAGAAATATAGTCTTAAAGTGTGCTATATTTATGGGATAAAGTGCTCAATATCAGAGATAGAGCGTGTGTAAATATAAAAGTGAACATAGAAGTCAACACTTAGAGGTGACAGTCTGTTTCATGCTAGTGCAATCGTCAGGCAACTAGAGCACTAGTTGCCTGACGATTGCACAAGCATGAAACAGACTGTCGCCTCTAAGTGCTGACTTCCATGTCCACTTTTATATATATATATATATATATATATATATATATATATATATGCATAAAATATAAATTATATAAAAAAATAAAAGTAAAAGTATTTTTATATTTTTATATATTTTATATTTTGAAAAGTTAGTTTTAATTAAATATTATTGCATTAAAATTAACATATATATATATATATTTATATATTTGTGTGTGTGTGTGTGTGAACACAATTTGAGACAAATAATGTTTACCGAGAATATAAAAAAATATCCATTTTCTGTCTGGTGTTTATCCAAGCATTTTAAATACAGAGTTAATAGGCAGGCATTAACTGACAGACTCTCTCTCTCATGTCAGTCAGCAGTTCTTTGCATCTGCAATGATTGAATAAAGTTAATTCTTTGAAAATATTGCATTATCTTTGGTCCCACATACCAAATAACAGAAACCGAATCACTTGATAACTTTCAACAATGGCAACAACTAAA
Organism: Acanthosepion esculentum; assembly: GCA_964036315.1. Lineage (NCBI taxonomy): Eukaryota > Metazoa > Mollusca > Cephalopoda > Sepiida > Sepiidae > Acanthosepion > Acanthosepion esculentum. The sequence goes on along the minus strand of OZ038503.1, from coordinate 67,564,666 downwards.
ATGTGTTGCACATGTAACTTAAAGAGAAAACAATGACATAAACAAGTTTACAGAAATATGTAAACTGCCAGTTGTATACAATCACTTCCTAAAATCAATGGTGAAAAAAGGCTTTGAGCAAGTAAAGCCTGAGGGTCTTGGCAAAGATTATCATTGTTTGAACAAGTGGTACAAAATCACAAACAAAGAACAAGGAACTGTACCAAATAACAGAAACCACATCACTTGAGGACTACCAACAGCAGCAACAATTAAAATGGATAGCACATTTAATTCAAATTGTACATTTGTGAAAAATGGTGTGATAGAGAATGAAAAAACTTTAGAATGAAGCAGAAACCCAAGCCTAAACAGGAAAAAAGGGAAAAATCTCTATTCCTGTCGAAAAGATTGGAGAGGAGTGTGAACCAAGCAATATGCACACACACACACACACACACACACACACACACACACATACATACATATATATATATATATATATATATATATATATATATATATCTATATGTGTATATATGTGTGTATATATATATATATATATATATATATATATATATATATTCAGCCAGGACATGTGTGTATGTGTACATAATCATTATATCCTGTTCCTTTGAAGATTTGTGAAAGGGTTTCTGTTCTTTTTGTCATATTCCCTCTGCTGCTCTGTCTTCTTTATGTCAGCATTAGAATCTCAGACAGGAAGATAAACATACAGTTATGAATGAGAAAATATTTACAGCAGAGAAAGGAAGGCTGATAAGAATCTTCTGTGCTGGTTTATTTTGTCAGTTGGCTTCTTCCATTTCGCTGGCAAAATGTAATGCCTCCATCTTGTCTCTATTCTGCATAACGAGACATTGTCTGATATACTCATCGATATTTTGCTTAGTAATTCAAATATCAACCCTATTATCAATACTATTATCAATAATGTTATATGAGAAACTGATTATAGATTGCTACCGATCATGTCAAAATAATTTTTACTAAATTAAGTATAATGTATGTTAAAAATTAGCGATACTTTGGTTTTATATACATTATTTTTATACATATTTTATATTATTTTTTCCCATGTACTTTTGAATGTTGCTCCATTCTGTTTCAAGGAGTGTTTTATGTGCAGTTATTCAATATATTTACAGATAATTTCTACGACATTATCCCCCTTTACATTTGACCACCTAACTCCCCAGACTGCAACCCCCTTGATTATTATGCATGGGACACAATTGAGCGAGAGACCAACAAAACTCCTTGTAATATCAAAGATAAACTGAAGGCAAGGATTGTGGCAGCATTCAACAAGGAGACCATCCAGAAGTGTTGCAGGAGATTCCAAACTCATTTGGAGACCGTGTTTGAAGTCAATTTTCATTAAAGCCAAGTTTCATTAAAAATTGACTGACAATGGATTGCAGTTAAGTTTTTTATCTAATTTTTCTTGTGTTCTTCCAATTTTCTTCTTTTCTGGAAATAAATTATATAGTAATTGTCGGAATGTTCTGTCATATCCAAGTGCTTTTGACTATACTTTTAGACATCAAAGATAATTTAATGTTTACATTTAATTGAAGTCTAGATTGTTTTATGTATGTATGTATCTAGAGCTACAGGAATGTTTTAATAAAACTTGTATAAAAGAGGGATAGCTGCCCAAATACACAATGATATATATATATATATATATATATATATATATATATATATATATATATATATATATATATATATGAGGTCTAATAAAAAAAGATCAAGGTTGTTGATATGATAACAGAGTGAAAGTATGCAGTTATATAACATTCTTGTTCACTTCCATTGGTTATAGTAATGCTTGGAAGGAAAGTGTGTAGAGTGTGGTTGTCTTACAACACCACAGAGTTTCCATCAGTGACCAATACTTGTGCATCAGTTTTTGGCCAAGGAGATTTCCCAGGTCTGACAACAACCATATTCTCCAGGTCTCACACCTTGTGACTTTTTCTTCTTTTAATTCCAACTTGAAAGCAATAAAATTTCAAGATTTTGAGGAAATCTATGAGAATGCAATGAGGTAGCTGCTCACTATGAAAAAGGACTTCCAGGAATGCTTCTATCCATGGAAACAATGATGGATAAAGTGTGTGGATTCAGTAGGAGATTACTTTGAAGGAGATTAAATGTTGAATTGTAGTTTTCTTTTCATAGCACCAGTCCCACTAATTTTTTATCAGACCTTAAATATATATATATATATATATATATATATATATATATGTATCCCAACAAGTTTGATTAAAAAGAACCAACAAAGTCTGTTTAATTTTTATTATATTTTTCAATAGTCAAATAAGTTGTTGAGTATTGTGCTCAAAGTTGGGAATAAATTGTCCAAAGTTCATATTGTATTATTGTTTTGTTGAAAGTATTTTCAATCATCTCAGTTATTATCAAGAACCATGTGTTGTCTATGTGGCAGCTAGAATTCCTTTGTTTATGTCCAGGTATTCTTTGGGAAGCTGGAAGTTTGAATTAGTCTAGTGTTATACTCTGTCGCAATTAGATCTCTTTCTGATTCATTCTGCATGCTTACCAGATGTGAACATCACAAAGGTAGAGAATGAAATAACAAAAATTGTTTTCTGCACATTAGATTTTTCACAACACATCTGGTCTATAAAGCAAGCTCTGGAAGTGGCCAGTCATGAATGTTCCTGCCAGAAACAGAGATGCCTCTGTGGACTACCAAACCTACTTAAAAGCAGTTCTCTGACAATGACCAAAGTTAGTTGCAGCCTGCCATTGCCGCTGTGAACATCACCACCACCTCTCAACATGACTTCTCCTCTCAATGACCGTTACCACTCCCAGGCTTAACTAACACATCTCATCTTTGATTCCATCCAGCTACAAGCCTTGACAATGAAGGCTTGTACCTCGGCAAATATTGACTGGATAACATCTCAACTCCAAACCTCCCAGCAATAAACCTTCATTATTGCTGAAGCTGTCACCCTGGCAAATATCAATCATGCCAAGCCAACAACACCTGGTCACCTGGGCAATCAACTGCCACCACCTCAGCCTACTTGACTTGATGGCATTCCCTTCACAGTCGCCACTGCAGTTCTGTTCAACAGAACTGACCTGCCAACCCAATAACACCTTGTTGTCTGGGCAAACCACCACCATAACTTCAGCCTACTCTACTTGTTCACAAGTCATTCCCTTCACAGTCACCACTGTAGCATCGTTCAACAGAACAGGCCTACCAACCACACCAACCTGACAAGACCTGGGAAACAGGCCTACCAAAATCACACCAATCCAACTTCAAAACCAAACCATGCCAATCGGACATCCTCAGCATACAAGGCATTCCCTTGCTCCCATTCTATAGAACAGGCTTACCAACCAACCAAACAACCTACCACTGTGACCTCAATCAACCAAATGTGCACTGACACATCCTGTAACCTTGGCCAGGCCAGTGCAAGAAATGGGTCAACTCTCTTACACATCTGCTACTCTTACTCATAATTCCTATCCTAAAGATCAGCCACTGAAAATGGCATTTCACCTAGCTTTGACATATCTGTGCAATATACTACCCTTCACCGTGTCCTTGATGAACCAACATGGGCACCAAACATATCCTGTGATTGCACACCAAACCCACTCAAGAATTACGTTAACTTCCAGTGCTTCCCTTACACTTGACACTGAAATGGACGTTCCACTCATCTTTCAACATACTAACAATAAATGTTGTTCAAAATCTAATACTCGTTATTTCTTTCTCTCACAACCAAATGTTTATATATTAGGTTGGTGCAAAAATAATGTCATTTTCTCACATGAAGCTGAACGTTTAAAAAACGACATTATTTTTGCACCTACCTAATAACACTAGCATGATGTCATATGTAATGTTTAATGGTAATGAGGTTCTACAACTAAATGTGATGGCATTTATTTTATTTTAATTCTTTTTTTATTTATTCCTTTTCTAGCTATCTCACCAACACCACATTGGTTGTTGAACATGAGAGTGGTGGTTGAAAATACTTGTGTAAACAATATCCACAGAGAGAGAGAGAGAGAGAGAGAGAGAGAGAGAGAGAGAGAGAGAGAGAGAGAGAGAGAGAGAGATAGGTTGCTCCAAAATTAATGCCTCCTATTTATTTCCATGGAAACTGCGGCAGAGACAAAGCATGATTCCCATCAAATGGTTGAATTCTTTGTATTTTTTTACTTTAACTGTATTTTAATACGAAAACTGTATTACTAGCCAACACGTTTCGTCCAGTGTGGACTTTTTCAAGGCAAAAACAAAATGAATTTATTAAAAAAACAAAAAACAAAAATAAAGTAACTATTAACAACAAAACAAAATGTCCTTATCAATTAGAAGAATTTACAAAAATGCTATCGTACTCATATTGTCAAGTGAAAATTACATCAAGTACTTTCACGTGTGGAAATAATGTTTTTACTGTTGTGTTGACAGATTCAACCATTTTCTTCTGATTTCTTGATACAGTTGTGTATGTTTGCTTGGGAGAGTAGTAATTCTGTTAGGAAAGGTGATATTGGGAAAAAATCTGGGCATAGAGTAATATTTGGATAATATTCAATGGTGGCACTCTCAAGGATTTTGCTTCTGAGTAAGTTATTTTCTTTTATTATGAGTGTAGCATTTTTAAAATCAAAATAATAAATTCCATTCGTTTTTTGCCTTGAAAAAGTCCACATTGGACAAAACACCTTGGCTAATAATAGCTTTCCTATTGTCTTTTACCTTTAACTCTGAGAAATTTTTCATATTTAACTGTATTGTTACAAAAAATATTTGAACTAATTTAGTAAGTTATTTGTTGTTATTAAATTAATAGAGAAACAATGTGGGATATGCAAACCTTGTAAAAGAAAAAATAGATAAAAATAAGTATCACATTTGGCGGCATACAAGATGCACGGGTGTATAAGAAGCACCCCAATTTCTGCAGGGCAAATCAAGAAAAAATAAGTAATTAGTAAAATTAGTAAACCTACATATGGCATATAAGACGCAGGGGAATTTTAAAAGATATTTTTAGTAAAAAATGTGTGCCTTATATGCTGTCAAATACGGTAATTAATATTTTTTGTTTATTTAGTTTGGTGCTCCTGCTATAAATCTTGAGATTCTGAACAAACTCAATAGAAGAGTCTGCAATGTTATTGGTCTAAACATGGCATCTTGACTTCAGTCACTTTCCCACCTCTGTGACATAGCTTCTCTATGTCTTTTCTATAAATAATTTCAACTTCAACTGCATGAATTTAAGCACACTACTAGATTGGCAACTAGGTCTCATCATTTTAATGTTGAATTAGTCAGATGTGACCATAACTTTTATTCTAATAGTTTCTTTTCTCATACTTCTCACCTACGGAACTCTCTTCTTGTTTCTAGTGTCCCTGTCACGTACAATCTTCAAGAATTGAAAAGCAACATCAATTGGCATCTTCTGTTTTCCAGAATCCTGTTGAATTGTTTTGTTTATATATAATTGTTTTTAAAGTAATTTTGACAGTTTTTTTATTGTGTTCAGATACATTCTTTTAAGTTGTAGTCACTATTGAGTTAGTAGGTAGTATTTTGTGCCTGATTTTATATATGTTATTTTCATGGATTTTGTAAGCTTTCCTTTTCAAGTTATATATGAAACAAACACACACACACACACAGAGGGAGAGAGAGAGAAAATAAAAATGCTCTTGATAGTAATTAATGTAGAAAGGCTTACATGAAAACTATTTATCGTATTTGATAGCATATAAGACACACCCCAATTTCAGCAGGACATATAAAAAAAAATTAGTAATTAGTAAAATTAGTAAACCTACATATGGCATATAAGACGCAGGGGAATTTGAAAAGATATTTTTGGTAAAACAAAAGTGTGCCTTATATGCCGTCATTTATGGTAAATTAAAAGAAAATAAATAAAAGTAAGTAAATAAAAATTTTCTTATATGTACACATCCATATATTCTTACATATATGACTCCATCTCGCACACGTGCATACCTCAGACAGCCAGATAAATGACTTACGGCAGTCAAAACCCTGAAGATAAATTCCTGTTCATCAGCAGATTTAACGAAAGGCAAAATGGTGAAATTAAGGAATAAACAAACACTTGGGACTAATTTAGTCTGAATAGCAAAATCAATAAAAAGGCAAAAAAGAATTGAAAAAGGAAAATATAACAAAGATGGCTGGTGGCTGAACACAGCAGTAAGAGGAAAGTAGTAAAGAGTTTACATATATGTTTGCGGTGATAAGTTCTCAGAAAGAAAGAAAGTTACAGTATTAGAACAGTGTGTAAAGAGTCAGGACATGATGAGAGGGGACAACAGTAAAATAAATATGAACAAAGGTGGCTACCATAAATGACTATACAAATAATGATATGATATTAAAGGCAACCAATCCAGAAAAAGAAAAGGTTAGAAAGATATATACCAGAGATGCTATCATTAGGGGTGGGTTTACGAGAGAATACGAACCACATGCTTTGCCTCTGTGCTTTATTGTGCCAATTCTGTATAGTGGTAAAAAAATGATTAATCTAAAATGTACCTAAACTAAAAAGGGAGACAAACAAACGAGAAGTGAAAAAATAAAGGTTCTGTACCATGGTAACAGAACATTTATCATATATATATATATATATATGTATGTGAGTGGTTAGAATGTTCATTTTATGACCCTTGAGACCCAGGTTCGAATCAAACTATGGTTGATTTGTCAGGAAGGTCACTTCTTGATGTTATCGATTTGGGGGAGGTGATCACAGCATGCAGCACCTTTGGAAAGTGTCTGAAAATCATACCACAGGTTGACCCAAGCCTTATGAGTGAAATTGGGGAGCTGTCAATGGTTGTGTTAACACAAAGTCACAAGTCATTGTGACTGAGCATTTGAGCATGCTGGCCTTGTTCAGACTGTTGATCACAATACATAACATGCTCTCTCCCCAAAACTGTAACTATGGTCTTTTTAGCAGAACTGCAGTACACAGCACAGATGGGTTCTGCGTGTGTTGAACAAACACAAAATATTCTTGGGCAGGCATCTGCAACAGGGATTGCTAGCCACCCCAGTAGACGGGCACCCTCAGATACAAGTGGCCAGTCATTTTTTTCTTATCTGAAAGGTCATTATAATAGCCAGAATCAAACCAATTAGGCCAACCTACCTTATCATCCTGCTAATGGTAACTGCCCCATTTGCAACAAGGTTTGATCTAAGAAGGCACATGGTGGTATACAGGGGAGTTGTAGTGCATGCAGATACAATCAACCTGTCATATATGCATGATACCTAGGAAATTGAATGCTGGTCTCAAAAGTCATCTTAGGGGCCATGGACACCAAAACCAGACAGAAGCCATTACAAGTGATGTGAAAGTTGTGGAGACGGCTCCCGTTTGATCAAGATGTAACAATCACCATATGAATATGAATATATAGCCTACTTAAAGAGTATACGTACATATATATATATATATATATATATATATATATATATATATATATATATATACAAGTAATAATCTGTTGCTATATAATCCAAGTTAATCCTATTAATACAATATAAAATATTAAAACTGATTCACACATAGAGCTCAATGTTTTAATTAAACAAAGCAACCTATTTTATACAATAGGTATTAAGATTACATGTAGATGATCATCACCTATATGTAATCTTAATTCTTATTGTATGATATATATATATATATATATATATATATATATATATATATATATATATATATATATATACACACACACACACACACACACACACACACACATATATATATATATATATAGTTAAGTTACGAAAAACTTGGTAATCTGTATGGGTAGTCCCAAGGAGGATGAAATCCTGAGAGCTCAATGTAAATACAGAGCTAATAATTTAAAGAAAAACAGATTTTAATGCTGCATGTAATATTTTATTTCACCAGAGACCTTTTAAAATACTCTGGATCATCAGACATCACTTTCAAAAGGTGAAATGAAAAATGAAATGAAAATTTACACTAGTGATAAGTTTATGTAATTTAACGGAGAAGGTAGCAAGGAGTGGTGTGAGAGACATGGTCGATTTTAGAGAGGGTTTAATTCTATATTTCTTTCTATCAAACTTAAAAATGATATGTTGAAATTGAAGGAGAGATGAGAGAAAAAGAAAAAAGAAAGAAGGGGTAAGTAAAGAAGAAGGGGATGTATTTACGGTTTACGGAGGAAGGAGCGGGGTGGTATAGTTTTAGCGATTTAGGTAAAAAAAGATTTTAACATTTGATAGTTATTTAAATGTTTAAAAAATCACAAAGAATTTAATTTAATGCTTGTTAGCAATTTAAATATTTAACTCCTTTACAAATAAATTAGGGATTTAATATGAGTTAAATACTATATTTAAAAACACATTAATAAAAAAACTAAGAGTTAAAATATAAAATTTTCGAATAGTAATCTTTTAATATTGTAAATGACTGTTAAGGTAACATCTTTATCAATTTGAGTCTAATTCATGAATGTAATTTGTAACTATTTTTAGATGGGTAATCTTTCTTACTTAAAGTTTAGGTTTCAAATTAAGATGGAGTAATATTTGAAGGTAATATTAAGAAAATTTTGTTTTTTCATATATCTACCACATATACACTTATGTAAATCTCCCATATACATATGTTCATTTACATGTGTAATTACACATATAAGCACACACATATATGTATCGATACGCACAGGTACCTATGCATATTCATATATAAATACTTACACATACATTTACAAATATTTACACATATTCATATTTATATCTATTTCAATTTTTCTTAAATTTTTCATTTAACGTTTAGCGTTAGGTGGGGAATTAAGTGTTTAAATTTCCCCAAAAAAATTAATTTCTAATTTTAATATTTTTATTATCAATACTAATAGTTAAAGAGTAATATATTTAACTTTAAATTAAATTATCAATTTAAATTGAAATTATCTCCAGATGATTAAAAACTTTTTAATTCTACAATTCTAATTAGAAAATATTTAAAGAGAAAATAAGATTAAACATTAATAATATAATAATTGTATGTCCTTCCATTAGAATTATCTCTCTCTGTATATAAAGATAAATCTATACCCATATATACCTATATATGCATATATATTCATATTGCTATATCCCACATATATTTTCATATACGAACTCATAAATATTTACATATATCTACATACACATATATACACAGACCACATGCAATTCTATATACATGACTTGATATATATATATATATACATATATACCTACCTAAAATTACGAATACACATATACACATATATATATATATATATATTTTTATATATGCGTCTACAATATATATACACTTATATATGTATATATACACTTATACAAATTCATATACATATACACATAAATCCACATATCTATATCCAAGTCCATTTACACATCTGTATTTATACAATTATATATCCATGTGTGCATACAATCATTTCCAAATCCAAAAATAACACAATATTTATCTTTGTATATAGCTTTTTCTAAATATATTTAGTTAGGTTGAGATAGTTTTTATGTCTACATTTAAAAATTAACTCATTCTGTTGGTTCAATAATATATCAGGATCTTTATGCCTTAACATTAGGATCTTCTCTTTTATGCACAGGTCACATCTGTCTCTGAAATTTACTGGAGTTCGAGCACTAGAGATGATTTTCCAATTTACTTGTGGGGTTAATCCGCTCTCCAACAAATTCCAATAATGTTTTGATAGTGCTGTTTGGTGTTTTTAGATCCATTTGTGAAGGACTGGCGATGGTTATAAAACCATTGCTTCTAATTTCCCTCAGATATTCCTATATATATATTTTTCTGTTTTATATATTCCTTGGGGAAAATTGTAGCTTCGTATATCACGTTTTCTGCCATGCATATTCCTTCTACTGGACAGTCTGATCCTGCCCTGCAATTACAGGTAGATGTTTTGTTTTGGTTTGCATTAAGATGCCTTTGTAAATGATTATTGTGAAAATCTCTAATAATTCTGTTATTGTGAGAGCTTATAATTTTTTCTATGTTGCTCATGCATGAATAACTAATTTTTAAATTCATTTTATTAAACATCTTTTTCAATAGTTCATTTTTACTAAAATGTTTGTCTATTAGTTTTAGGAAGTATTTCCCCATATTGATACTAGATAATTTACAGAAGGGCGGGTTGAACCATATAATCTTCCTTTTTCTATTTTTGGACTTAGTGGATGTGTTATTAATTGATTTATCTATATAATTTAATGTTTGTTTAACTTTACTTTTTAATAGGGCTTGATTATATGTCGATTTATTTTGGTTAAAAATTGTTTTACTAGAAGACAGTTTGTTTATTCTTGTATTTACTGTATTTTGAATTTGGTTTATAATTGCTCTCAGGTGATTTGAGTTGATATTTATGTGTATGGGCGATTGGAATAGGTAAACAAAACCTTTGATCGCTATAATATCCTCTGATCTTTACCTATCTGATGCTGATGATCTAATTATCTTCATCATCATCATAATCATTATTTATGGTCGTAGCAGTACCAATAGTAAAATTACAGTAGTAGCAGTACTAATATTAATGGTATTCCGTCAACTCTAACCCTCACAGCTAAGACCCAACATGTCGCATACACTGAAGCAAACCACCTTCATTCTATTCATATTCCATTAGTAAGGAGTAAGTTCCACTTGAAATCCTTCTTCCTATGAACTGCTACTTTGTGGAACCGACTCCCAAGATGATGTTTTCCCAACCACTACAATCTTAACTTGATTAAGTCTAAGGTTTATTGTTATCTTTCCGATATAGCTTCATAAACTGCACAGATTATCTCTTGGTCTTATTGCTCACACAACAATCTTTTTCGGTAACCCTCTAACTTTAATGGCTCTTGGGCCTTTTATTGGGTGAATATTAGTAGAAAAAAATTAGAAATTTATTTATCCATTTGTTTTCAACAGAGAACTAATGATCAGTAAATTGTAAAATTGAAATTGTAATTATTTTATATGCCACGAGCTGAACTGACTTCACTAATAAAAAGATATTATTGACTGTTAATATTCAAATTTGATTAATTCACATTATTTAGTTCATTCTATTCTGCTTCAGTTCTTGGTTAATTTAGATCCAATTATTCAATAAACATTGGGAAAGGAATAATAGAATAGTTTTTCTTTTACAGCTATTTTTTTTAAAGATCTACTTTTCAAACTCTTGGTCTGGGCATTGTACATAAAATATGCCTCTGTACTTTGCAACTACAAATTTATAGGATTTTTGGCTGAATCAGGAATAAGGATATTGAAAGGATCAGTATATATGCTATACTCTGATCATCCACTCAGTAGTCCAAGTATAGATATAAGTACCATATATTAAAAACAAAGATAAAAAGATTAGGAAGGCAAAGATGATAGTGTGGATGTTAACAACAAAACCAAAATTTAGTTTAACATCCTTTCTTTAGACTTTAGGTAATTCATGGTCTTTTTTATCATTTCACCCCAAGCAAGGCAATAAAGCCACTAGGACACAAGGAGTAACTGAGTGTGAAAGAATTAGGAAAAGAAAACGTTATTAAGGAGTGAGAACAATAAAAGGAGAGGAATCAAGGAAAGTGAAGATAAGGATTGACATTGCATTTAAATTTTTGAAGATCAAAGTTGGCCGGAAAACAAGAACCTAGAAGCAAGGTCCACAAGCAAGAAGTGCAATAAAAGAAACTGTCAGCATATAAATTATGGTTACCTCTAGCCAACTGTAAAACAATGAAACTGTTTCCAATCTAATACTGCACTTAAATTTATAAAGTCCATGTACCATAGAGGAACGTTCATCAGAACAATTGCTGTGAAAGTATTTGTCTATATTTCTGAGATGAGGTATTGTAAGTATTTACACTATTTACATTGTTCAGACTGTTGTCTTCATCTTTATTGCCATATTCACGATATTTCAGCCATTGTACACTCTGCCGTTCTTCAGGATTTGTCTATATTTCATAGATGAGGTATTGTAACTATTTACACTATTTACATTGTTCAGACTATTTTCCTCATCTTTATTGTCATATGTATGATGTTTCATGAAGATAGAAGAACCATAGAAAAAAAATGAGTTTCTGCAACGGATGTTTATTACTTTTATGTTCAATCTATTGAAACAAAGTTAAACTTTTCTTGCTTGAATATGTCTGTTTTCGTTTTTGTTCAGAAATAATTTATGAGAAGTAAGGACGAGATGATCAAAGCTCAAGTCAGCCTTGCACTGAGTTTCAATGGCTGAATCTCTGTTTCATGAATAGGGCTGCTTTATATAAAAGATCGTCCAGATGATCTTGTTGGAAAGTGGAAAGAGAAAGATTTTGTGCTTTCCAGAAGTGGGGTCATGAAATTGCACATGTGACTAGGAAACCTTTTCCTGTTTCTTTATTACATGCATGATGGGAAACTAAATTTATTTATTTATTTTTATTCGTTATTATTATTTTATTGGCTTTATTTCATTTTCCTACAAGAGAAAGAAGAGTAATGAAGAAATGGAGAAAGAGGAAAGATTCAGATGTGAAGGATGTATAGTAAAAATTATGAGACTGAGGATTAGGAACAAGAGAGGAAATTAGGAGGAGGAAGGTCGGGGAAACACAGAGGTAAGACAGAGAAGAAGAGTGGCGATGATGAAGAGGAAACTAAGGAAGAAGGTGGGTAAGAAGAAAAAAAATGGCAGGAAAAAGATGAATAGCTTGTGGTGACTCCCAATAAAAATAAAATAAAATATAAAAATAAAATATATAAACAAAAATAAAGAGAATTAAAATTAAAATAAGGCATTTGCACTTTCCTTATAAGCCTTATCTCTTTCTTTTTTTCTCTCTCTCTCTCTAAACTTCTCTCTGAACTAATGATACGGCAAACCTCAAATAAAAAAGAGGAAAGCAAAGAAAAGACTGAAAAAAGGTGGAAGTTTACTGTACCATTTGTGACTAAAAACTACCAAAATCAGTCAGGCTCCCCGCATAACTCCTGCTATAGAGAAAAAAATGAAAAAGGAATGAATGCCAGAAAATGAAATAACTTTAGCCAATCAAAATTTGACAGAAAGAGACTTTTGATATAAGCTGAAACTGAGTCAGCCTTGTCTAAAGTGTATAAACTGGGCCCAGAAGAGAAGGGACTGCCAGAGAAACCAGCCATGTATGTTGCGTTAAAAGGTAAGCGGTCATCTGCTTAAGACATTTCTCCGCCCTTCTTGGAGCCGGTGAAAACAGCAGCTGGATGCCACATCTATTGCTAAGATGATTACTGCAACCAAGTTCTGACTTTAAAACTACCTACTACCGAGCTGAAATGGACTTTCTTTAGACTGCTACCAAGATCTGCCTTAAAACAAATTTTTTCTACACCAAATATCAAAGGACTCACTCCAATCTAAATCAAATAAATATATATTATTTGTTTATTCACTTGAGTCAGTTCATTTTATTCCAAAGTTCCTGGTAAATGAATACCAAGTCTTTTTGGTAACTCTCCCCACAGGTGACCTCAATGGGATCACGTATCTCCACAAGCTCAATGAAAAGTGCACAGAAATAGAAAAAAAAATGAGTATTACAGATAAAGCAGATATGTATAAAAAAATAAGAGAACAGAGAAGAATCAATATTGACCCTTACCTGGCATCTCAGCTTCAGTCATTTTCCCCACACCATAAAGTTGCTTCCCTGTGCCTTTTCTATAAATACTTTCACAGTAATAGTTTGGATGTGTTCCTTACTATGGAACCTAGATTTTATGACTTAAAGTGAAGTACTTAGTTGGCAACATGGTCTCAACAATTTACAGTTGAATTGGCTAGATTCAACCATAAGTTCTATGCTAACAGTTTCTTTTCTCACACTTATCACTTGTGGAAATCTCTTCTGTCTCCATGCTTTACAGCCAACATTGATCCTCGAAAATTTAAATGCAATGTCAATCGCTAGCTTCTGCCTTCCTGATTACTCTTTTATTTTTCTCGCTTCTTAAAAATATTTCTCTTTTCTAATTCTATCATCCCCAGTAACCCTTTGTGTCTTAGTGGCTTTACGGCCTTGCTTGGGGAAAATTCTATAAAAAACGATTATAAGTTAAACCAATGAAAATGATTCTGAAAGTGACTGAGAAAAGATAAAAATAGGGTTCAAAACACATTGGGGAGTAATCTGTGAATGGTAGATTCATCGGAGAACGATTTTGATTGGAGCAAAAAAGAGTTCCACAAGCGAGAAGAAATTACAGTTCCATGTAGGCTTTTCAACTGTAAAATGATGAGATCTTACCAACAGGAATTATAATATTTATGAGTCTTGCTGTAAAACTCTGAAGTACAGCATGAGATTCTAATGTCAAAATCTAAACAACCATGTAAAAGTTGGTAACAGCTTTCCAACTTTGATCTTCCAACTTTGATCTTCCAACTTTGATATTTTAACTTTGATTTTCCAACTTTGATCTTCCAACTTTGATATTTCAACTTTGATATTTCAACTTTGATCTTCCAACTTTGATATTTCAACTTTGATCTTCCAACTTTGGTCTTCCAACTTTGATCTTCCAACTTTGATATTTCAACTTTGATCTTCCAACTTTGATCTTCCAACTTTGATCTTCCGACTTTGATATTTCAACTTTGATCTTCCAACTTTGATATTTCAACTTTGATCTTCCAATTTTGATCTTCCAACTTTGATATTTCAACTTTGATCTTCCAACTTTGATCTTCCAACTTTGATATTTCAACTTTGATCTTCCAACTTTGATATTTCAACTTTGATCTTCCAACTTTGATCTTCCAACTTTGATCTTCCAACTTTGATATTTCAACTTTGATCTTCCAACTTTGATATTTCAACTTTGATCTTCCGACTTTGATATTTCAACTTTGATCTTCCAACTTTGATCTTCCAACTTTGATCTTCCAACTTTGATATTTCAACTTTGATCTTCCAACTTTGATATTTCAACTTTGATCTTCAAAACTTTAAATGCAATGTCAATCATTACCTACTGTCTTCCTGATTACTCTTCTATTTTTCTTGCTCCTTAATATTGTTTCTGTTTTCTAATCCATTCACACCCAGTAACTCCCTTGTGTCTTCATGGCTTTACTGCCTTTCTTGGGGGTCAAAAATAAAGCAGAACAAAAGATGTGCTTATCAACAGGATGTATGAAATCCAAGAGTAGAACACTGATAATTGAGAAAGAAAAAAATGCTTCAGAGATTAAATGAATTCTTCAGAAAACTTTTCAAGTTGCAATAAGCAGGAATATTGATGGACCAGAAATATTAAAATCTGAAGTAAAATGAGCATTGGTCAAATTGACGAGAAACAAAGCAACAGGACCAAATAGCAGCTTTAGATGATTTCAGCACTGACAAAATTACAGATATAATAAATAAAATACTGGGAGTAACAGCAAAATTGTCCGAATCATGTAACAGCATAGGATAATTGTCTGTTCCACAAAATGTTTAATATCTAATTACCACTAAACTGAGTTTCTTTTTTCCATCTTGACACGATTTGTCTCAAAAATCACTAAAAAACCCTTTTTAGTTATTCAGCTAGAAAGAGAACAGGTTAAAATCGTTTTGTGTGAGCTACGCTATGTCTTCCTGACTGAGCAATGGTGAGAGGAAAACTATCATTCAGGCCTTCAGTAATGCTACCAACATTCATACACTGGCTTTCATTTTCAAAGTTCATTCAAGAACCATCAAGAGAACGGTGAATAAGTTTAAAAAAGAAGGAACAGTAGAGAGGAAACATGAGGTCGAAACTGTAAGAAGGGATCATCATTTCAACTTAGAACAGAATACATTCTTATTGTTCAATAGTATTAGAAAAACATCAGAGAATTCCAGTAAGATATCTTTAATCGTTTCTAAGATACAACAGTTCAAAGCTTAATCTAACAACTGGACAATTTTGCTGTTACACGATTTGGACAATTTTGCTGTTACATCCAGTACATGATGATTAATCATAACACTGCTTAAGAAGTCAGGTGCAAACAAATGCAAACTGCATCAGATATTCAGCCTAATGAGCCACATAACAAAACTTATCCAATTCCTGATGACCGTCCAGTAGAATGAGACCCAAAATAGGACAAGAACTGTCTGGTTACATTAAAGACATTGGAAGAGGGAATGCATTATTTATGCTCAGAATGATATCAGAAAGAGTAATACAAATACAAAACGATGTGTATCTATGTTTATCTCTCTCTTTATGTGTCGTCTCCCCACAGGATGTAGGGGGATCATGGCTCTCCACAATTTCCTGTCCCTTGCAGCTCTAAATCAATTCTGTCTTTTAGTTATTTCTAAACTCTGCTCTGCCATCCATTTGCTCAAGCTTGTGAAGTATGTTATGCATTGTTTTTTCTGTTCCTCTTGCCCTCAGTCTGTCCTGTGAGTAACAGATTTTCCAAGCCCTCTTTGCTCACTATGTGCACTATAAATATGAACTACCACTTTCTGATGTTAAGTATAAGTTTCGTTTTTTGTTTCCATTTTCTCCAAAACCTTGTCATTGCTCACATGTTCAGTACATGATATACTCAGCATCTTTCTGTAGAACTACATTTCTGTTGCTTCAAGTCTCTTCTTCATCACTGAGGAAATTGTCCAGCATTCACTGCCATACAGTACAACATATATCATGTAACAGTTCAGTACTCTTTACTATGTTTTATAGATTATGCAAAAGCATTTGATAAATTTTGTCATAATGAACAGCTATAAATTTTGTCATAGTGAACAGCTATAAATTTTGTCATAGTGAACAGCTATAAATTGTGTCATAGTGAACAGCTATAAATTGTGTCATAGTGAACAGCTATAAATTGTGTCATAATGAACAGCTATAAATTGTGTCATAGTGAACAGCTATAAATTGTGTCATAATGAACAGCTATAAATTGTGTCATAGTGAACAGCTATAAATTGTGTCATAATGAACAGCTATAAATTGTGTCATAATGAACAGCTATAAATTGTGTCATAGTGAACAGCTATAAATTGTGTCATAATGAACAGCTATAAATTGTGTCATAAAGAACAGCTATATAAGACTGATTTATTTGGGATTATTATAAAAATCCAAACTTTATACATACAGATAGAAAACAAGTTCATTAAATATACAAAAATAGAAAGGGGAATAAAACAAGAATGTGCTTTCTCAGACTTGTTCAACTGATGCAGTTGATGTCTAGAAACATTTAAATGCTTGGAAAGTGCTGTATATCCATCACCATGTTTGAGCACATCAACTATCTTAATTCAGAGCTTCTTGTCAAGTGGAGAAAATTAGAAGACCTACCAGGATTCTTTATTGGCAGTCACAGTCTTAACAACATAAGTTATGCTGAGGACACTGTTTGGATAAATGACAGAGAAAGGAAAGCTACAGGAACTCCTACAGAATATAGTAAAGGAAAGAAGAAAGGACTAAACATTAATTGTTAGAAGAAAGAATATGTAATTGTCAGCAAAAGGAACAATTCAACATATGATTTACAAACTGCAGATGCCAAAATCAAATGAATAATGTTAAAAAGCAACATCTAGATCTGAAGGTGCATTGAGATAGTGGAAGATGCCTTCCAAAAGCTAAGTGGAGTATTAAGGAACAGGAAAATTTTGTTGGAAAAGAGTACTGAATTATTATGTAATATGGGTCCACCTATATGATTGGAGAATCTTTTCACAGAAGGAGAAGAGACATGAGCTAACATTAATGTGGTTCTACAGAAGGATGCTGAGTATACCATGGACTGAATGTGTGAGCAATGACAAAGTTTTAGAAAAAAATGGAAACAAAAAGAACACATACATAGAATCAGAAAGAGAATTGAAATTTCTAAGGTGCATAATGAGGAAAGAGAGCTTTGGAAATTTAACACTCACAAGACATGTTGAAGGCAAGATGGACAGGAGAAAGTAATGCATGATCTACCTGCCAGTGGAAATGGTCACAGGATAGGGATTAGGGGTTATAAAAAAAAAAGATAAACTTTAGTAAGGCCTAGAAAGGACAGGAAATTGTGGAGAGCCATTATTGCACACATTTTGAAGTGACATGGCACATAGAAGAACTTGTTGATTTGACATTGATTTTTAAGAAAATAAAAATATTTTATGAGAATTCTTGAAATTTGTGGCAGGTCTGGAGCAAAACTGATGCAAATGAATTACAATAAATCCCCAAAAGTGATTTTGTTTATGAAAGAACTGTTGGAATATTGGGTTTTATATTTTCATTTTCCCTTGTTTTATATTATATCCATTATGAATGCTAATTTATATAAATTATATATTTGCCTGTTTGGAAAATAATATTTATATTTTGAAAGTAATTAAGTGAATTTTTATTAATGAGTTAATTGTCATCGTTAATAATTGCTGGAGCCGAAAGAAAATGAAATTTCTTCCATTTCCTGTTCATTCAATTAAAGAAATGCAGAGAAAATTATCATTATGTTTTCCTTGCTTCTGTACATTGTGACATTTAGGAAATTATTTTAATGATTAAAACACATTATAATCTAAAAGTATGAAGGCTGTTAAATATGGAAGATAAGATATAATCTTTGGCAAAGTTTAACATATGTACCTACAAAAAATGTTTCAAAAGGATTCTTTTTTCTCTTAACACCATTATTACTGTATAAACTCCTGGCAAATTTTAGATATTAAAAGCTATTTTTAGAATTTTAATAAAACTCAGCTGTATGAAACTGGATTTATATATTTACTTTAGCTATTACTTCCCATGTTACATCATCTGGATCAGTCTACTTCTACTATTGGGGAAAAAGGTGAAACAATTGTCTGTCCTGTTATCAAATTGATTGTCACTTGAGATTATATAAAATTATATTTTATACATGCAGACCCAAATACTAGAGTTGTGTTTTGGTATGTAAGGGGATGGCAACCCCAAACATTTTGGGAACCACGACCCCATAGCATCTGATAAGATAATGTTCAAGAAATATTTTGTCCCACATCTTTTTATTATGACAGTGAATCAGATGGCAATGAAAATGAAGGAGCAGCTGATGAGATAATTTGTTGATATGTCATACCAAAATAAACTGATACTTGATACCCATGATGATTTCAGTGGACCAGAATGTTTTTTAATTGTTATGATAGCAAATTTCAGCAGTGAATTTTTGTGTTTACTTTTATGAAATATTGCATTCAATTATGCATCTAACCTTATTTTCTTCTTGTTCTTTCAGATTTTTACTAATTTAAAAATGGAGCTTTCTGTGGCATCATCTCGTGGCAGTCTGTTAGGTAAAGAATTTTAAAAATAATTCTCTGTGTTTGTCTATTAAGTGTTCTTGTGCATACATAATAGATCCTCAATCCTGTTCCCTGATAGACTAAGATTATTTACCACTTTGGAGATCATTCATCCTTCTGGCCCCAGAAATCATTTAGTTGTCAAACAATGAGAAGACCTGTGAGTCCTATGCCTGCCACTGCTACGATACCTCTTTACATTTTACATCATCTGGATCAGTCTACTCCTAAAATTGGGGAAAGGGTGAAACCACTGACTGTCCAGCTATCTGCTTTTTTTTAGAATTACCAACGAAAGAATTAAATGCTATTTATTTTATTAGATTGTATATTTACGAGAATAATTTTATATTTCCAAGATCATAAAAATATGTGAACCGACTTCTTCTGTGTACCGTATCCATTCAGGATGTAAGCAATCATGGCTCTCCATAAGAACAGGAAATTGTGGAGACCCATGATCGCCCATGTCCTGAAAGTACATGGCACATAGAAGAGGAAGTGGATCATTGATATGCTCATTTATTCTTTCTCCTGGATCCAATAATGTATAGTAAATGATACCTGTCATATTCCAACAGATGTAAGACAAAACGTTTTGTGGATGACATCCTAATATTGATGGTGAGATTGGTTTGACAACTGTTGAAACTACTGCTCTTTGTATTTGATGTTAACATACAGTATACATTTATTGTTTCTTGTAACTGTTACAAAATAAGGTGTGGAATTACATTAGGTTGCTCGGTCACGCTCTCTATTTTTTCCTCCTGTCAGTGTTCATTTTGACTTCACATTAATCAGAAGTCATGATAAGAAGACAGTCTCCAATATTATCCTTCTGTCTGACACCTTATCTTGTAATATAAAAAAAATTTGGTGAATTTTTCATTCTGAGTATGTAAACTGTTGCAAATGGTTGAATATTGCACTCAATTCTTTGGGGAGGAACAGGAATTTTCTTCTTAGATTACTTTTCAATATGGTTGAGACCTTTGTGTATTGTTGAACATGATACATTGCGTATTTTGTTAAATCTCAGACAGAGGCTTTGAAGAGCATCCAATTTGAGAGATGCCTTCAAAAAATCATTATTCAAAATGGCTGGACTTCCAGAATGAGACTTATCAGAAAGATCACAGTCATTCTTTTTAAACTTGTTAAACCATGCTGACATTTACACAGTTTCACCATCTGCGTACACACCATATATACTATTTATTCTATGTGTCGCATTATTGCCTTGATAAAATTTACCCGGCATACAATGTAAAACATAACACTTATAGAAGTCTAAAACTGTGTCCCACAATAATTATAAAAATATAATGTACTACCACTGTCTTATAACAGTTGATACATTTAATGTATGAAATAAATGTAAATGCAACTATAGCAATTATTATGGGACAGAGATAACATAATAATATAATGTACTATGTTTGTCCCAGAATAGTTGGTACATTCATTGTATGAAATATGTATGAAACTGTATCAACTATTATGGGGCAGAGATAGCATAATAATATAATGTACTATGTTTGTTCCTGAATAGCTGGTACATTCATTGTATGAAATATATATGAAACTGTATCAACTATTATGGGGCAGAGATAGCATAATAATATAATGTACTATGTTTGTCCCAGAATAGTTGGTACATTCATTGTATGAAATATATATGAAACTGTAGCAACTATTATGGGGCAGAGATAGCATAATAATATAATGTACTATGTTTGTCCCAGAATAGTTGGTACATTCATTGTATGAAATATATATGAAACTGTATCAACTATTGTGGGGCAGAGATAGCATAATAATATAATGTACTATGTTTGTTCCTGAATAGCTGGTACATTCATTGTATGAAATATATATGAAACTGTATCAACCATTATGGGACAGAGATAGCATAATAGTATAATGTACTATGTTTGTCCCATAATAGTTGGTACATTCATTGTATGAAATATATATGAAACTGTAGCAACCATTATGGGACAGAGATAGTATTTAATGATATAATGTACTACAACAGTCCCATGACAGTTGGTATCATTTTTTTAATCAGTATCAACCCAAGTAAGACAGTACAGCCACTAGTATGAATAAGGTTATGGGGTGTGGACGAATTAAGAACAGGAACATTAGTAATGAGGAGAAAGAAAAGAGCAATCAGTAGATAACAATTGACATTGCATTTAAATTTATTCAGTTGGTTGGAAAGCATGGAGCTGAGAGGGAGTTCCACAATCGAGAAGTGCAGGATAAGAAACTGTTAGCCTAGAAGTTACGGCTGCATCTAGCTAGCTCAACTGTAGATCGATGAGATCTCACTGCCAGTTTTATATTGCACTTAAATTCATACAGTCTACGTACCATAGTGTAAAGCTCATCTGAACAATTTCCATGAAAGTATTTATAAAAACGGCACAGAGAGGCAACTTTATGGTTGTGGACAATTCACTGAAGCCAAGCAGCAAGAACACAACCAATAATATTGCTGATTATTCTTTGGATCTTAATGAGGAACTCCAGGAAAATAGCAGAGACACTGGATCATTTATGCATTGAACTCACAACTCAAGGTAAACATACCTGAGTGGATAAAAGTGTTGGTTGAGTAATCCAAAAAGTGACTTGACCCAAAGAGTTGTGAGTTCAATACCAGGCCACAGCAGAGGAAACAAAAATGTGGAAAATTGAGATACTAAAGAAAATTAACTAAAACTAAGTTATCCAAAAATAGGCATGGAATGTGGAATTAAAACACTGTACTCCTGCGGACTAAATAAAATGTTCGGTTCAAAATTCCAATATATATCACCTGAAGTTGGCCAGAGCGTACAACAGCTGAAACGTTGTGAATATAGCAATAAAGATGAGGACAATGAATAATGTAAATAGTGTAAATAGTTACAGAAATATAGACAAATACTCTCATGGCAATTGTTCTGATGAACTTTCCTCTATGGTACATAGACTTTATGAATTTAAACACAGTACTAGATTGGTAATAAGGTCTCGTTTTACAGTTAAATTGGCTAGATGTAACCATAAATTCTATGTTAACAGTTTCTTCAGTATCTGTCTATATTTCTGAGATAAGGTATTACGTACAATATTTACATTGCCCTGACTATCATCCTCGTCTTTATTGCCATATTTATCACAATGTCTCAGCCGTTGTATGCTTCGGCCGTCTTCAGTTGGTCGAACTGAACCCTTTATTTTGCTCGTTGGGGTAGACTGTTCTAGTTCCACATACAGCTGAGGAAAGAAATATAAAAGGGAGACAGGTCGCTCCCTTAAGGTAAGGCTTCAAGAACACCAAAAAGCTGTAACATGAGGGGAAGTGGAAAAATCAGGCGTGGCTGACCACATATGGAGAGAAAATGGAAATCATCACCCTCTCTGGGATAAGGTTGAAATCATAGACAAAGAACATCATTGGAAAATTCGTAAACTTAAGGAATCAGTACATATGCTAGACCACAAAAATCTCCTGAGCTGACCAAGCATAGAAATGAATACAATATGGGAACCAGTAATAAGAAGTGCCAGAGAAAAGCAATAATAACAATGAAAATTACAATATGAGCACTGGTAAAAAATGATTGCTGAAGAAATTAGGTTTATAATACCCAGAAATTCATACACAGATGTCCTCAAGGTCACATGACACAGTGGATAAAGGTGTTAGATCCGGTGACAGGATCCAAAAAGTGTCAGTTCAATACCTGGTTAAGGCAGTGGAGAACTTACAGAGGGGAATTAACATTAAACATGGAACTAGAACAGTCTACCCCAGCATGCAGAATAAAGGGTTCGGTTTGACATCCTAACCACCTGAAGAAGGCCGGAGCGTACAACAGCTGAAACATTGTGATAAATATGGCAACAAAGATGAGGATGGTAGTTCGAACAATTATTGCATTTCTTGCTTGTGGAATTCTCATCCAGCTTCTTGCTTTCCAGCCAACTTTGATCTTCAAAAATTTTTATCTTCAATTTTCTTGATTCCACTTCTTTTATTGTTCTTGCTCTTTAATAATGTTTTATTTTTCTTATTCTTTCACACTCAGTAACCCCCTTGTGTCTTAGTGGCTTTATTGCCTTGCTTGGGGTGAAATGATTGAATAAAAGACCATGAAATACCTAAGACCTAAAAAAAGGATCTTAAACTAAATTTTGGTTTTGTTCTTAATATCTAACCATGATTTCAGTGAAGAGAAAAAAATTTTAATCTCTGGTCAAGAGATGTTTTGAAATTGTTGGACATTGGAATTGATTCTATAGTGAGAGTTCATTGAGAAACAAAAATATATCCTTCATTTTCTTTCCAATTTGTTTCAAATGTTCATGTGGAGTTGATTCATTATGAATTGTGCATTTTTTTTACTTATATGAGAATCTGCTTCAAGAGATTCCTTCAAAAGATCATTATTTAAAATGGCTGGTCTTTGGGGTTTATCAGAAAGATCACAATCATTCTTTTTAAACTTGTTAAACAATTACTGACATTTACACACAGTCTTTGCGTCTCAGTATACAGCATAAATATTCTTTATTGTCTGTCTTTTATAAAATTCATACGGTACAGAAAAATAAATATGAGATCCATGTTTAGTTGAACATAATGCACTGTGCTTTTTTGTTAAATCCCTTATGCATTCATGAGAATCTGCTCCAACAGATGCTGTCAAAAGTTCATTATTCAAAATGTCTGGTCTTCCAGAATGAGGCTCATTGAAAAGATCACAGTCATTCTTTTTAAACTTGCTAAATGAATGCTTGCATTTACACACAATCTTAACATCTGGGCATACCACATATTACTGTTTATTGTCTGTGTTGCATTATTGCTTTATAATATTCATACAGTAAGTAGATATGTGACATTTATTGAAGTCTTTTTTTTTTCCAAAGTGTTAAACATTTTCCGTAACTATGAAGTACACAAAATTTAACACGATTATGGCCATATCATGTTGAGATTAGATATCATCAATTTTTGATGAATTATTTCCCAATGAAAATTGATGATTTAAACATTTCCCAATGAAAATGATTCATATCAACAAGTTGTAAAAAATACTTGAAGATATTAGAAGCACTTCAAAGAAAAAACAACAGACATAACTTTAATAGCATTTTTTTTCAAACAGGGTTATGGCATCATGGCTTTTTTTGGAAACTGTTGTAACCTAGAGAAGGTTACTGAATAGAATAATCAAACAAATGTTGGTAATGAACGATGATACTTAGGACAAGAACAACACATATATGATTCGCCAGCAGCATGTAGAAGTAGTCAAGTGAATTCCATAATGAATCTGTAACTGCAGACCAACATACAATATTTACTACTGTATTTATGTGAATGGGGGCATACTAGTTATCGTCTGTAGGTATGCTACAACAGAAACTAAGCAAAAACCTTCAATAAGAATGAAATTACTATTACAAAAATGAAAATCATAGAAATAAATATAGGAAACAAAACTAAAAAATAACAACAATCCTCATTACCATGAAAATTAATTTGCCTTGGGAATGGCTAAAGTGTTAGCAAAAAGCACTCAGGATATTAAAGACATCAGGGTTGAATGTATTGATGAAGACAGTCACTAGATGCTTTCACTGAGCAAGACTTGAAGCTTGTTTGTCAAGAAAAACTCACTTGCTTAAGGCTAAACACCTAAAATGCTGATTAGCTTATGCTAGAAGCCATTTAGAACATGGGAGAAAATACTGGAAGTCGGTTTTATGGTCACATGAAATGAAACTAAAATTATTTGGTCACATTAACTCCAATTATTATGAAGAAAAGTGAATGAAGCTCACAGACCAAAAAATACCCTCCCTACAATTAAGCAGAATGGTGGGGGCATTCTGCCCTAGGGATGTTTTGCTGCTTCAAGCTTGTTGCATGTTGTCTATAGACAATTTCCGTGCTGATCTTAGAAAAATTGTTAAGACAAGAAAAACTGAACAAAATAATTATAAAATATTCCTTGTCTTTCATATTCAATGAAACATGCACATATATATATATATATTTTTAATCATTTCATCCCAATAAATGTAATAAGATCACCAAGATGCAAGGGGTTACTGAATGTGAGAGAATACATTATATATATGATTCATTATATATTATATATATATTATTCATTATATATATATATTTATACATTATATATATTATTCAAAAGAATACATTATATATATTATTCACCCCACCCCCAATTCCATAATTACAAATAAAGCTGTAATACCTCAAATTTCCATGAAAACCACATGTGCATTTTTTATAAATGATGTCATAATGGACATGAAAGAATGCTGTGCAGTGATGCCCACAACAAAGTTTTTATTCTAATGTCAGACAATAATACAAAAAAAACATCAATACCTTAATTTTGCTAATTTTCCCTCTGAAAGTTCTCCACTGCCTGAACCGGGTATTGAACTCACACTCTTTTGGGACTGTCACTGGATCTAACCAACACCTTTATCCATTGTACCATGTGTCAGAGGGAAAATTAGCAGGAGATAACTGATAACTGACATCCATCAAACATGGCTCGTGGAACTAGAACAGTCTACCCCAGTGATCGAAATAAAGGGTTCAGTTAAAAATTCCAACCGCCTGAAGAAGGCCGGAGCGTACAACGGCCGAAACGTTGTGACAAAAATGGCGACAAAGATGAGGACAATAGTCCGACTAATGTAAATACTGTACATAATACCTCATCTCAGAAATATAGACAGACTCTTAATTTTGCTGTATTCTAAGTATTTTTTTTAACAATTTGTGGTGTGTGTTTTGGATTATTGTCATGTTGGAACATCCAGTGATGCTCCGAAAGACATGACCTTTGTTTTATATTTTTAAGAAGAGCCAAATTCTGCTCTGTATCCCTGATACCCTGTACTCTGACTAGTTCTCCTGGTCCAGAAGCAGCAAAACATCCCTAGAGAAGAATGCCCCCATCATTCTGCTTAATTGTAGGGAGGGTATTTTTTGGTTTGTGAGCTTCATTCAAATTTCTACATAATAATTGGAGTTTATGTGTCCAAATAATTCTAGTTTGATTTTATGTGACCATAAAACAGGGTTCCAATGTTTACTCCCATGTTCTAGATGGCTTCTAACGAAAGCTAATCAGCATTTTAGGTGTTTAGCTTTAAGCAAGTGTTTTCCTTAGGCAACATGCTCAAAGTCCTGCTCGATGAAAGCATCTAGCGACTGTCTTCATCAATACATTCAACCCTGATGTCTTTACATCATTGAAAATATCCTCTGTCGTTAAGTGAG
This sequence comes from Acanthosepion esculentum, assembly GCA_964036315.1. NCBI lineage: Eukaryota > Metazoa > Mollusca > Cephalopoda > Sepiida > Sepiidae > Acanthosepion > Acanthosepion esculentum. The sequence continues at coordinate 67,537,862 of OZ038503.1, read as the reverse complement.
GATTCTTTGAGTCCTTTGTCGTTAAGTGAGGATTCTTTGAGTCCTTTGTCGTTAAGTGAGGATTCTTTGAGTCCTTTGTCGTTAAGTGAGGATTCTTTGAGTCCTTTGTCGTTAAGTGAGGATTCTTTGAGGCATCTATAACAATTTTCTTTTTCATTCTCTCAGAAATGAACAATTTTCTGCCAGTTCTTAATTTATTTGCAGCACAATGAGTCTCGTTGTACTTCTTGTTACAAATTGTAAATCTAGAAACATTTAAATGCTTGGAAAGTGTTGTATATCCATCACCGTGTTTGAGCACATCAACTATCTTAATTCAGAGCTTCTTGTCAAGTTCAGCCATCTTCACCATGGTTACAGAACAAATGAGTTATCAAAGTATGTGGCACTCATATATTGTCTTCTTCATTACCTTTTAGAATGTTATAGAATCAGGTCAATACTATTTCATTTTGAAAGGGTGCTTGTATTCAATGTCAAATTAAGAAAAAAAACATTACAACTGTCATAGAGCAATATTATTTCATAATTTCCATAAGTGGGGGCTAATTTTAGATTGCACTAGTTTTTAGAAAAATCTCTAACTCTGAATATAATAGCTTGAAACTTTTAAAAATTTCATGAATTATTCAAAACTAAATACAGAATCAGTGGTAAATTCAGTAATTACTTGCCAATATTCACATTTCCTTACAAAAGATGTAAATATTCAGTGGAGTGGATAATTCTGTCCACAACTGTATATACCGGGTGTAACAGCAAAATTGTCCAAATCGTGTAACAGCATGATAATTGTCCAATTTTTAGGTTAAGATTTGAACCATTGTATCTTAGAAATGATTAAAGATATCTTACTGGAATTCTCTGAGGTTTTTCTAACACTACTGGACTCTACTTTGAGCAGTAAGAATGTATAATTACTCTCAAAGCTTTACAGAAGAATTGTGATGAATTATTGAGTTCAGGGTAACGTGCAGGCCATAGAACTAGTTCTCTTCTACTTATCCATTTTTCATGGTAGATGTCAGCCAGTGTGTCATGAACAATGTGGCAAAAATTATGCTGGAGCACCATCATGCATGAACCACATGTGTCTTCAGTATTAGCAGGAGTACATCCTCTAGCAGGTCTGGAAGTCTGTTCGAAATATTGTTCCTGTAGACATCTCCTGTAAGACATCCTGGGAGAACATATGGACCTACCTGACAGTCACCTACAATTCCAGCTCACACATTAATCCTAAACTGATGCTGGTCTCTCGCCTGTATTGTACCATGGAGATTTCAATCCGCCCACAAATGTTGGTTGTGTAAACTTTTTATTCCATCTCATCCAAATGTTGCCTCACCCATAAACAAGACTGAAGAGAGAAATAACAGATCATCAGTTTGTGCAATAAGCCATTGGCAAAAGTTCTCCCATGGTGAGTGACCAGAGGGCAAAAACCCTGCATACATTGCAAATGATACAGGTATAGGAGCTGCTCTTGAAGTATCCTTCATATGGTACGATGAGATGTATGACATGCTAGGGGCACTTGATGCATGCTTGCATCTGGATCATTTCTGACAGCCTGTAGAATGGGTTCTTTATGGTCAGGCATACAAGCAGATCTTGGTCTTCCTCAATCCATAGTTTGTAGTGCCACAGATCCAGCAATGTGATGTTGAACAGCAGCAAAAGTTGGATGACTTGACTACCTTTGGATTAGAAATGCAATCTGATACAGCTGTACAGACTTGTGTCTATTACCAATTGCATGGCCATATTTAAAAAACATATCTGCCTGCTCAGAATATGAATATCCTGCCATTGTTAAACAAAGCGCTTCTCAGCTAACTCTCTACTACACATGTTAAAAGTTGAAGACAAACTAGCCACTGTACATATGTACACAAATGACCAATGTAACCTAGTCTATATGGCAACATAGTGCTATCTACTGTAAACTTTCTTTAAACTTAATAACGCAAAAAGGAAGGATTTGCAGACATATGTTTATGTGGACTTTTGTTTTTGTTTTGGTGTCAGGAAGTCTGTAAAAGTATTTCTGATACACTATATATATATATATATATATATATATATATATATATATATATATATATATATATATATTTCTGTGATGAGATATTGTAATTATTTACACTATTTACATTGTCTGGACTGTTGTCTTCATCTTCATTGCTATATTCATTCAGGATGTTTTGGATGTTGTATATCCAGGCTTCTTTAGATGATCGGAATTTTGAACTGAACTCTTTATTTTATCGACTGCTGTAGATTGTTCTAATTCTATGTATCATGCACCACTTACTCTCATTCTCTCTCTATCTCTCTTTCTCTCTCTCTGTCTCACTTTCACTTTCTCTCTATCTCCCTCTCTCTCTCTCACTTTCACTTTCTCTCTCTCTATCTCCCTCTCTCTCTCTCTCTCTCTCACTTTCACTTTCTCTCTCTCTATCTCCCTCTCTCTCTCTCTACTTTCACTTTCTCTCTCTCTATCTCCCTCTCTCTCTCACTTTCACTTTCTCTCTCTCTATCTCCCTCTCTCTCTCTCACTTTCTCTCTCTCTCTATCTCCCCCTCTCTCTCTCTCTATATATATATATATATGTATACTCACATATATATATATATATATATATATATATAGATATATATATATATATATGTATATATATGTAATTTTATACAGAGGAGCAGGTATAATATTTGGCATTTGATATTTTTGAATTAGCCTTTGTGGATCATTTCCTTTTTTTTAGATTTCTATTGACCCCCCCCCCCACTGCTTACTGAAAAGAGGCCACAAGATTAAAAAAATGTCCTACTCTTTTTTGGTTGATTTGAAAGACGGCCACAATTGTGGAAGACTAAGTGAGGATTTAAAAAGATAGCATAATCATGTTTACTTTACAAGTATTTGCCTCGCCATTTAATGTGTGTGCAACAGTCCACTGAAGAAATAATTACATTTGTGCCTTTTATTCTATGATTATTGATTTTGGTTGCGGAATAAACTCTGTATTGAATGGATTCTGCCAATTTACTTCTCCGTGGGATGAATTGTGTGTGTTTTATTTTTTTTCTGTGTGGATGCCAAAGTCTTTTCTTACTTCTTATTTCTTTTTTTAAAAATTTTATTTTAAAAACATTGTTGGTTTATTTTACTGTTAAGGAAAAGATTGTCCTTGTTTTCATTTTTATTCTTTTGTCAAATGCTATTATTTGTTGTTTCTGTTGCCAAATAAACATTCCAGTATTATATATTCCTCCTTTCCCTTAGTATTTTTTTTGTCTTGACGAGAGGCTCCCAACCTTCTATCTTTTGCTTGGAAAGTCATGTCTCTTTCAGTTATTATTACTTTGTGGTGATACGGTTAGTTTTAGCGTGAGCGTATGTAAATACAAACTTCATTTGTTTTGAATTTAACTTATTTCTTTGTTTTCATTGCACATTGTTCCACTTTTGGAACGAACGGTTAATAAACTTAGACTGGTGACTCTTATTGCTATAATCAATGTCTGTCAGTGAAACTGAGTTTAACCTCTTCATACTCACTGTAAACCATCCTGAATATGCCAATAAACTACATTTGGCAGCAAGGCCTCTGATTGGGAGGTTTTGAGGAATGTGGAACCACCTCTTTATTGCAAGTATTCCCATGTCCATGCTGGTTCAGAGTGGTAGCACCTGTTAGAGTCCCAGTCTGTGATGGCCCCAGAGTTGTTGGCACCTTGGGCAAGCTGAACAATGGCATCCTTACAAATTACAATTTTTAAAACTTTCACAAAGAGGAAAAACGAAAATGTAGAATAATGAGTTTATTAACAACATACTAATTAATAAAAGCTAAAGAAAAACATTCATTAGTCTACCTAAAACATTTTTTTTAGCTTTTATATCTGAAAATATTTTCATGACACTTTCTATACTTATTTTCTTTACGAGATCATTTTCTATTGACAAAATAGCCAAAGAATTTAATTTGTCTTGAGTCATCGACAACTGCAAGTTTGTTTTTATAAGCTTTAATTTTTGGAAGATCCCAAACATATGACATGGCATCATGATGGTACCCTCAGTCTTGACAGTACCCCTGGCAAATGCCTAAGTTGCCAGTACCTTGAACTGGCCCTGGTCCCAGCTATGGGCAAATAGTGAGCCCCCAAACTGTGGTAAAAAATTTTTATAGTAAAATACTATCAATACATTTTCATAGTAAAAAAATTACTTGCAATACATTTTTTTAAAAATAAATTACTAATGCTCCCAAGAAAATTAAATTTACTATACTAAATGACCAATAAGGAGTTGATATGCCACTAAAACAAACAATATTGGACAAGAAAATATAGACAAGAAATCTTGTGAAAAGGAACTCAAAAATTCAATTGCATAGTCTATATTAAGATTATAAATGCTTGTAGCACAAATGATTTTCTTTGTTTACTAGCAGTTAGACAATAATCATCTTGGGTATCATGATAAACTACATCTGGCAGCAAGGCCTTTAATCAGGAGATTGGAGGTTTTGAGGAGTGTGGGACCTCCTCCTAATTGCTGTTGTTCCCAGGTACATGCTGACTGTTATGGTCCCAGCTATGGGCAAATATTAAACTTCTAAACAAAACTCAACAGTACATTTTTTTAATAAAATGACTAACAATACATTTTTATAGCAAAATGACAATCAATACAACACTAAAAGCATAAAAAACATTTTTATATTAAAATTACCAACAATACATTTTATGACCTACAAAGTATATATTTGAAAAACATTACTCTGAGATTGTTGTAACTTACCTACAGACGATAATGAGTATATCCCCATTCACATAAATACAGTAGTAAATACTGTATGTTGGTCTGCAGTTGGAGATTCATTGTGGAATACACTTGACTCACTTCTAGTCATTGACTACTTCTTCTACACTGGTGAATCTTATATGTGTTGTTCTTGTCCTAAGTATTATTGTTCATTAACAACATTTGTTTGATTATTCTATTCAGTAACCTTCCCTAGGTAACACGAAAGAATATGGACAAAATATCTATAGTTGAAAGCATAATATTGCATACAAAATATTTAGATTTCGGCATTAAATAACTCGTAGAGATTGGTATGCCATTAAACAAAATCAACCGAACAACCAAGATTAAAAAATCTCTTTCATGACATTAATCTATATAATATCCTACAGCTTCTTAAAAATCTAACTGTATTCCAAAATATAACTTCAACAAAACTACAACATAAAGTAATTACATTTCTAGTAATTATGTCTACACAAATATATATATATGCACAGAAGCTGAGTATCATCTACCATGTATTCAGTTGTGAAAGCAGAATAAGGTATATCATATTTTGATCATTTCAAAGCTCCCCCAAAAATTAAATTTTGGCATTAAATGAATCATAAGGTGTTGATATGCTGTTAAACAAATCAAATCAATCAAAATCAACTGACTGTAAAAACTGGTTTTAATCATAAAAAAATAAAATAAAAATCCACTATTAATTAATTATAAGTTTCTAAGAAAATTCCGGTGTTAGTTATATGTTTATATAATGAATGATTAAAAATGGCTTAAATTAAAATGAACAAACCCTTTCAGCCTTAAAGAAGGCAATCCATAGCGAGTATGAAAGAATAATAACTCCCTTCATCCACTTCCTTCAAATTTGGAGGGCTGAGGAAAAAGAAGGAAAGCAATTTGCAAACCTATGTGAAATTGATTTTAGACCAATGAAAACCTTGCTTTCATAGAAATCAGCTGGTCAGCTGAGAAAAAGAAAAGAAAGTAGCAAGCCTATGCAAAATTCTTTTTGATATAAAATGAAGAGAAAAATTAAATTAATAAGAGAAGAGTGTCTGAAGTCAGGTGAAAGGTTTTGTTTCAGTTCATCACATGCAGTGTTGAAGTTCTTGCCAATGTCAAATTACTCGCCAGTTATATTATTGGCCTCTAACTAAGCCCACAGCAGTTCAAGGAATTTTCTCTCAATAATCCGAGAAAGCTAAGTATTTCAAACTATCTCGCTTTGTCTACTTTTGAACATATGCAAACCATATATCACTTCGGTGAGCAACAAACTCTCTCATCTTTGTTTTAAACATTTTTTAATATTATTTTGTGTCAGATCATTTATTCTGTTGTATGAACATTTCCAATTCATGACATTTCATTATCTTACAAGTTTGAAACATATAAAGATATGAAACCCAGGTCCAAAAAAACAAAAACAAAAAAGGTGGGTTAAAGCAGATAGGAACACATGAACAGATACTGACAAACAACAAACACAAGATTAACATTTGTAAATAAATTTTATATAACAAAATACAAAATATGGGAAAAGTATGTAATGACAGATGTGCAATTAATAAAAGAACACTTAACTGATATTGGATGTCAGTCGAAGCATTTGTGTTTCAGGAATTTGGAGTTTGAATATTCGTAATGACAAAGTTGCAGTAGAATGTTCATAAAAGTTGTTTGTTCTTTCTTTTGCAAGGCAAAATATAACATTCTGGAATAATATTTGTGTTCAGTTTCCCCTTGGTAACTTGGATTGCATCCAAGATGAAAGCAAGATGTTTTCTTTGAATTTATTTGGGTACGATATTCCTTTATCCTTTACCTATTAATTAGTCAAATACATCCAGCATCTTCTGGATGAAATTTTCTTATTCCTTATACAAGTAATGGAATAGGTTTGTGAATGTATTTCTTATCCCTCATGGTCTCATAATGAAAATCTATTTTTCTCGCTAATTGTTGTCATGGAGGTTATTGGGAAACTAAAATTACAATACCAAAATCCCACTTGATGATGTATACTGCATGAGGGTAGTTAGTTACTCACATTTATAGGAAGTCATTCTGTTTGTTGTCAAGCAGCATCAAATTCCTTTACTGCCATTTCTTAGGAGGTCATTCTGTTTGTTGTCAAGTGACCCAAAATTCCTTTCCTGCCCTCCCTTAGCCAAAATGACTCAGCCCAGATAAGTAATAAAAAAAAAGAGAAAGAGAAGTAGAAACACAAACACAGTGCATTTCCTATTAAATTTACTGTGCATCTAATTTAACAGTTAACATTGAAGGCCATGTCACAGTTAAACTACTGACTTTAAGAATTCTGATTTTTTTCTTTGAAATGAATTACTGTCACTAATTCAACTAAGTAAATTCACAAATAAATTCCATATCTTGTTTTGTTAAAATTACCCATGTGTTTCCTCATCTTTATCAACCTTCATTAATCTTCTTGGCGTAAGTAAATCAACTGTTCATTTTAAGCCCTAAGTCCCACACCACTATAAAACCTTCGTCATACCCTAAAGACTGGTGCTACAAAATCAAAAACAAAGAGGTTTATCAGATAACAAAAACAACCTCAATTGAATAGTTCCAACAGCAGAGCCTCAACATTGTTATACCAGTGATCCAAACTGTGATTAAAAGCAACTCATGAATAGTGATGAAGATAAGAAAAGTAGTAATTGTCATGGAGCAGCTCATATCTTTCAAGAAATTTCTTTATTCAAAGTCTTCTTATGCTGACATGCAAGTTAATTTGGAAATAGTACTATCGGCAATGATTATTCACAAGTGGCTGGCACAGAAACCTTTTCTATGTCTTCTTACTACAGCAAAGAAATTAATTATTTTCCAAGAGATTTTGTAGTTTATGACTAAAGCAGTGGATGCAATTCTTTGGAGAGACTGACAAAATACCTTTCAAGACATTTCTATACCCTGGAACTTTTTATTCTGCAAGTGAATCAGATAGGGATCAAAGACAATTCATAGATGTATATGAAGACTGAGAAAGCAATGATATTCCTGGAGCAGCTGACCAGATATATTTTGAGAGATTTCTAGAAACTGGGTCTTACTCTGCCAATGAATCAGAGAGGAATTCACGACAATTCATAGATGAAGAACAAGACTGAGAAAACAATGATATTCTTGAAGTAGCTGATGAGATATATTTTGAGAGATGTCTATATCATGGAGCTCACTGCATTATCAGTGAATCAGATAGTGATTCAATACAATTTGTAGACAGCGATGAAGACTGAGAAAGCAATGACTGTCGTGGAGCAGCTGATGAGATGTTTTTTAAGACATTTTTATATCCAAGATCTTCTTACTTTGCAAGTGAATCAGATAGTGACCCTAGACAATTCATAGATAAAGAGGATAACTGAGAAAGCAATGATTGTCCGGAAGCATCTCGTGATATATCTTTCAAGAAATGTCTTTTCCTGGGTCTTCTTCTGGAAGTGTATCAGATAGGGATTCAAGGCAATTCATCTATTAAAAATGAAGGCTGGGAAAGCAATGACTGTCCTGGAGCATCTGGTAAGATATCTTTCAAGAAATGTCTTTTCCTGGGTCTTCTTCTGGAAGTGTATCAGATAGGGATTCAAGGCAATTCATCTATGAAAATGAAGGCTGGGAAAGCAATGACTGACCTGGAGCATCTGGTAAGATATCTTTCAAGAAATGTCTTTTCCTGGGTCTTCTTCTGGAAGTGTATCAGATAGAGATTCAAGGCAATTCATCTATGAAAATGAAGGCTGGGAAAGCAATGACTGTCCTGGAGCATCTGGTAAGATATCTTTCAAGAAATGTCTTTGTCCTTGGTCTTCTTACTCTGTCAGTGAATCAGAATGGAATCCAAGACAATTCATTGACAAAGATGAAGTCTGATAAAGCAATGACTGTCCTGGGGCATCTGGTAAGATATCTTTCAAGAAATGTCTTTGTCCTTGGTCTTCTTACTCTGTCAGTGAATCAGAATGGAATCCAAGACAATTCATTGACAAATTAAGTCTGATAAAGCAATGGCTAGTCATAGGTGTGAATATTGAAAGAAAAGCAATGATTGTCAGTTGTTAATTTATTCTTAACAGTTCTACTTTTCAAGTTAAATAATTTTAACAGTAAGACCCTGGCATAAATCAAACTAGATCAAAGTAGCAAAAACACATAAATATAAAAATTGGATCCTTATATATAATATAGATGGATAAACATTTCACTATTTTAATTAATTCACTGGGCCAGTAAGAGTGCTACTTAAAATAGCAGTACTGATCTTAATCTTTTATGATGTCTGCTTCTTTCTCTTTTTTTTCTTTATTTAGGGATTAAATTCTAGACGAAAAATTCTTATACTTTTTGAGTAATTAATTTTAAAGCCAAGATTAATGCCATATATTTAGTTGTTTGTTTGAATGATAAACTGCTATTTGATCAATAGAGATGACTATCCTGTCAACATTTTGTTTGGAGAGGCTCCATATACCGATGTTTTGGTTTGCAGATTTGTGCATGTAAACCAATTGATTTCATTTCAATTTTTTATAAAGAGTTTACTAATGTAATGCTTTTAAGGAACTAATGAGATATTTTTAATACATGTCTTTGTCCTGCATAATCAGACAATTCATTGATAAAGATGAAGAGTGAGAAAGCAATGATTGTCTTCGAGCAGCTGATGAGATATATTTCAAGAAATGTCTTTGTCCTTGGTCTTCTTACTCTGTCGGGGAATCAGATAGTGATCCTAGACAATTCATTGATGAAAATGGAGACTGAAAATGCAATGGTTGTCTTGGAGCAGCTGATGAGATATATTTCAAGAAATGTCTTTGTCCTTGGTCTTCTTACTCTGTCGGGGAATCAGATAGTGATCCTAGACAATTCATTGATGAAAATGGAGACTGAAAATGCAATGGTTGTCTTGGAGCAGCTGATGAGATATATTTCAAGAAATGTCTTTGTCCTTGGTCTACTTACTCTGTCGGGGAATCAGATAGTAATCCTAGACAATTCATAGGATGAAAATGGAGACTGAAAATGCAATGATTGTCTTGGAGCAGCTGATGAGATATATTTCAAGAAATGTCTTTGTCCTTGGTCTTCTTACTCTGTTGGGGAATCAGATAGTAATCCGAGACAATTCATTGATGAAAATGGAGACTGAAAATGCAATGATTGTCTTGGAGCAGCTGATGAGATATATTTCAAGAAATGTCTTTGTCCTTGGTCTTCTTACTCCGTTGGGGAATCAGATAGTGATCCTGGACAATTCATTGATGAAAATGGAGACTGAAAATGCAATGGTTGTCTTGGAGCAGCTGATGAGATATATTTCAAGAAATGTCTTTGTCCTTGGTCTACTTACTCTGTCGGGGAATCAGATAGTAATCCTAGACAATTCATAGGATGAAAATGGAGACTGAAAATGCAATGATTGTCTTGGAGCAGCTGATGAGATATATTTCAAGAAATGTCTTTGTCCTTGGTCTTCTTACTCTGTTGGGGAATCAGATAGTAATCCGAGACAATTCATTGATGAAAATGGAGACTGAAAATGCAATGATTGTCTTGGAGCAGCTGATGAGATATATTTCAAGAAATGTCTTTGTCCTTGGTCTTCTTACTCCGTTGGGGAATCAGATAGTGATCCTGGACAATTCATTGATGAAAATGGAGACTGAAAATGCAATGGTTGTCTTGGAGCAGCTGATGAGATATATTTCAAGAAATGTCTTTGTCCTTGGTCTTCTTACTCTGATAGTGTTGGAAGGAATCATAAAAAGAGATAACTCCAAAGTATTGTAAGAGTTATCCCACTTGCTTTGGACATCATGACGTCAGACGTCACATGTGGCAATAGAGAGAGATCCAAGATGGCGGACTACACTGGGACACGTGTGGCAAATGTCTCTCCATATTTCACTAATTCTTTTGTAGAGTAGTATTAACTCAGTTTATCTAGTAATTAATAAAATGCTGTAAACCTAAAAACGTTCTTGGTAATTATTTCCAATCAACAAATGCATTGTTCAGTCCTCAGAACTCACGCAAACATAACAGATAGAATATTTAATTCTGATTCAAAACAGTTCACATGTGTGGATGAAGGTAAATGATTGACATGGGACAGATGGTGAAACATTTAGCAGAGATTACATCACTCTAAAATACCCCAATCTGTTGTGATGAAAATAAAATGCCGAACTAATTCAACCAATCAAATCAACCTAAAAAGAAACTTATTTACTACTTTCCCTGTTTTGAGGTTCAATTTTCTATGTTCAAGATTTTGATTGGTGGGTTAAATCATTGCTTTATGGATTTGGTGTCATAGCAATAAAGAGTTCAGTCCATGCATTCGGCAGTGCAAACATAGTCTCATTGGAATTAACGTTTGCTATAACTGAATAATATTACTATAAAAAGATGAGATATTGCTAGATATGGACAGTGGTAGGTGAACAGTCTACTCCCATAGTTTAAATAAAGGGTTCAATCAGAAATACCCTGATAATTACTCAAATCAATAGATACCTCCAAAGCTAAGGGAGAAAATCTGCCTAGTCAGTCATGAAACCAAAGAGACATGATTGCCCAAGTATTTATGATGTATGGCACTTAACTGATTGACTGTATAAGCTACTGTCAAATAGTGGACCAGTCTATTTACTTATGAGGAAAATAAAAATAAATTATATATATATATATATATATATATATATATATATATTTTAAACATGTAGTATTGAATGTTAAAGACAACATAGTCTTGCATATTTTCTTTTGAATTTTCTCATATTCTCTGATGAGACTTTTTATTTGAAAATGATTTCGAAATATGTATTGTCCATACAATGACCTAGATGATATTTCGAAATCATTTTCAAATAAAAAGTCTCATCAGAGAATATGAGAAAATTCAAAAGAAAATATGCAAGACTATGTTGTCTTTAACATTCAATACTACATGTTTAAAAGAAAAGTTGCTGCCAAATTACACACACACATATATATATATATATATATATATATATATATATATATATATATACATAAAATATAGAAATATAATTTAAACATAAGGTGTGATGGTAAGTACAGAATTCAATCTGGTTCAACATTTTACAAAAGATATTTATTTTTATGTCAACATGACCATTGTAAGATTTAGCTTTTACCACCATTTCCCATGTAATAACTGATCAGGCTCGACCATGTTTTATTTTCCAGTAATATTACAGGTTGGAGAAAGATGTAAGCTTTGACTTTTGGAAAAATTGTCCATTCTAAAAAATACAGATTTACTAAATAGAGAAAGTGAATTAATGGTCATATGAATCAATTATTAAATGTGTTGCATGAAAATTTGGCTCAGTGTGGTGCAATAGGCATCTTACTCATCAGAATCTATCTTGTACATTTATAAAATTACTGTTTATCCTTGGATTGAATATTGCTACAACAGCTGTATACAATTAATCTATAGATTGAATATTGCTGCTGTCATGTCCACTAAAATATCAAATACAATAATTATAAATGCTACATACACTTTGTAAACAATTTGCAACTCAGTTTGAATTACCTGAGTAAATTCATTCTTCAGTTTTGTATATTGTTGATATAAAAATGTATTTTTCTTTCTAGAAAATATATTGTTTTAGATTTTAGATTTGATAGACTTGTGCCATACTCAAAGTTAAATGTTTGTGGAGAAGTTTATTTTCATGCAGCCAACACAAATAATACCTTCTGATATATACATATTTTTTCTAATAACCTACTCCTCTGCACTGGAGTAAAATAAATCACGTCGGGCAGTCACCAAACTTGTAGTGTACCGTGGGTTTTTTATATGTTGTGATATGAACATGTGTAGAACTTCTGAAATAAAAAAGTCCACTACCAAAATATAGCATACTAGAGATGAGTCCAAGCAAAAGAAAATTTTACAGAAAAACAACAAGAAACTGATATATATATACAAACAAGTATATGTATTAGACAACACAAAGGGTTTACAGAAGACAAAAACATTGTGTGTGCGTGCATGAACGTAAAGAGTTTGTGTTTCAAAGTATTTTCGTATGTACGTGTGTGTGTGTGTGTGTGTATAATGTTCATGGCATCTTTGCAAGGAAAAGCATAGTGCCTCCCCATGAAGGGGGAAACACAATCTTCTGCAAGAGCCTTACATGGTTTCAGTGTCGACTGAAAAATGGAAGAAAGAGAGAAAGAACAAAGTATTCTCAAGAATTTATACTTTAGAGATAGCGAACCCTAGGAACAATTTGGACAATTAGGAAATTAAGGAGGAGTTAACTCTGACACTGCCACATCTGTCTACCATTCATCCATGGATTTAATATTTCTGTTATATCTGTCTACCATTAAGCTATGGATTGAATATTGCTACCACATCTGTCTACCAGTCATCCATGGATTGGATATTGTTGCCACATCTGTCTATCATTAATCTATGGATTGGATGTTCCTACTACATCTGCCTACAATTAATCTCTGGATTGAATATTGTTACTACCCATGTCTGCCATTGATTCATGTATTGAATATTGCTGCCACATCTGTCTACTGTTCATCAATGCATTGAAAATTGCTGCTTCATCTTGCTACCATTCATTTATGGATATAATATTGCTACCATATCTGCCTACCATTAATCTCTGGATTGAATATTGTTACTACCCTTGTCTGCCATTGATTCATGTATTGAATATTGCTACCACATCTGTCTACCATTAATTTCTGGATTGAATATTGATGCAACATCTGTATATCCTTCATCCCTGTACTGAATATTTCTGTAGGTACAAAATTTTATAACTGAAATGAAGGTGTTAAGCTTAATATTACTAGACATATTAAAATACTAAAGCAAAGAATAAAAAGGGAAGCAACCGGTTTTGCTCCCGCTCTTCAGGCTTCTACGGGAGATTTTAATGTCATTAAAAATCAGAATATGCAATGAAAAAGGAAATGAGTGTGAGGGGAAAAAAAAAATTGGAGCTAGATACAAATGACAGCGAGCCCCAACAGACACTCACACTGTTTACACATGTAGGGCCTGCGGGACCCGATGTAAATTGACTCCAGCACCTTTAGATGAAATGAAGAGTGTGAACGGGACAACACGTTGAACCAATCCACACTGAATTTAGCCGCACACCTTCTGTTCTTTAATAGATGCTCACAAATGGCTGAACTGTAGGTGTTCTAATTTTTTTATTAATATTTTCAGGAGCCTAGACATCCGGTTATTTAAAAAATCTGATGAAATGGAAAACTGTTTATTGACTATGTGCTTTGCTTTTGTTAGATTTGCTTCTTCCAGTCATAATGTGTGTGCGTCTGCATGTGTTTTCACAGTTTTCTTTCAATCTGACCTGAAGAAGCTTATCTAATGAAGGCAAAAACACACACACACACACACACACACACACACACACACAAATATATATATATATATATATATATATATATATATATATGTGTGTTATTTGGCAGCAACTTTTCTTTTAAACATGTTGTATTGAATGTCAAAGACAACAGTCTTGTATATTCTTGTTTGAATTTTCTCATATTTTCTAAGAAGACTTTTTATTTGAAAATTATATCGAGATAAATATTGTCCGTAAGATAACCGAGTACTTTCAAACATCATTGTTCATCTTCAGGGTCAAAATTTTTAACAATGTCTTATATATATGTAGAGTCAAATTTTTTAAAACATTTGCAAATTGTCTTGTAGTGGAATCCTGTTGCTACATTTTATTTTTTTACAAACTAAATAAACATTACAAAATCATTTTAATTTCAAAAGACGTGATGATCTTATCACATGCATGGCGAAGATTTTTAATCATGTGAAAGCGTGAAAAAGATTTTTTATTATACAAGCCAAACGATCGAAGAATACGTTATGAAATTTAAAAAGTTCAAAGGAAATGGTTATGTGGTGTATCTAATTATGAAGAAATATATTATAAACACTGTAGGATGTTTCCAGAAATATTGTAATCTATGCGATTAATAAGAGGTATTTTGCTTTTAATATGTAGTGCTTCTAAGATTTTAAGGCATCTAATGTCTGTATGTTTATCAATAATTTTAGTATTATATATATATATATATATATATTCGGACCTTGAATAAGTTCTCACTGATTTTTCATGAAAATTAATGTTTTATTTACAAAAATTAGTAAGAAACATGTCACTGAAAGTATTGCCCATTGCTAGCCACCACTTTTTCTCATCTTTTTGGCAGCATTTGAATTCCATGTCAGAAAAACGGCGCGTCTTTTGAGGCTAACCATGAGTCAACACATTTTTTGGCATCTTCATAAGAATGTAAGTGCTGCTTAGCAAGGCCATGTGCCATTGATTGGAACAAGTGATAATCGGATGAAGCAATGGCTGGTGAATTCAGTGTGTGGGGTAGCACTTCCCCTTTAAGCATTTCCAAGTAGGTTCTCAGCCGTTTTGCAAAATATGACCTTGTGTTGTTATGTTGCTGTTGTCTCTAAGCTCATATAGCAGCCATTTTTTTCTTTGATGCTCGGCTCAAATGCATCAATTGTAGTTGATAACAATTTCCCATGATGGTTTCTGTCAGTTTGAGCAGCTCATAATAAACTACACCCAACTGATTCTACCAAATGCAGAGCAGAAGCTTCAAACCATGGATATTCACTGATGTTGATACATGGCCAGGCTTACCTATGGTCTTCTACACTTAGAGTTATCATAGTGTATCCACTTTTAATTGCTGGTCATGATACAATGCAAAAAACCTTTCCTTTTCTGCTGTTGAAGCAGCTGTTCACATGTGACAAGACATCGTTCGACGTCACTCGGCTTCAAGTCATATGGCACCCAATGTCCTTGTTTTTGAATAATTTATAATGCTTTCAAATTTTTCAAAACTGTTGTGTGATCAACTGCTACTGATTCTTCAAGTTCAGCTGGTGTCTGACATCAGTTTTCATGAAGTAATGACTCCAATTCCTTGTCTTCAAACTTTTTCTGTGCGCCAGAGCATTCTTTATCTTCAACATCAAAATCATTATTTTTGAAGTGTCTAAACCAATCTCTGCATGCTGTTTCTGACAGAGCATGGTCGCCATAAGTCTCAGCAAGAATTCTGTGTTTTTCAGCTGCAGAGATGTGCAGTAAAATTTCCTAGAAATACACTTTCTTTGGCACAAAATATGACATGTTTAACACTATGAAAAACAAAGTTTTTACACTTCAGCGAAATGATATGCACTGAATTTCAAGCTTGCTTATAGTACTTCCTTATAGATGCATTACCATCTGAAACTATACGCATGCAGTTCTGGGAATGCTATCTATTAGAAAACAATGAGAATTTATTCAAGGCATTACATATATATATATATATATATATATATATATATATATATATATATATATGTATGTGTGTGTGCATGTGTCTGTGGAAGAATATGATATATAAATAACTCTGTATATATGTGTGCATATATATTATATATACATATATGAAAGAATATGATATCTAAATAACTAAATAAATATATATATATATATATATATATTCTGTTTATACATTATTTTTTATGGATACACTTATTTAAGTAAATGGTCTGTTCTTTAATTAAACAGTATTAATCACAATTACTGGCCTGAATGTTCAAGAAATTTTGTAGAAAATATGTGTTCTTGAACAGGAATTGAACCTGCATCCTTTGGGTAACCACCATTAAACCTGGTGTGCTATGACCATTCAGCCATAGAGAACATCCAGTTAAGCAAAGTTTAAATTAATGCTTTTAAACACACACTTTTGCCGATCTTTCTAGATTTATCATATTTGCTCTGAATTCTTGTCATTTCGTAAACGATGACAATATATCACAGGACATGCATTTAATCCAATAAATATTTAATATATTTTCTGTTTATACATTACTTTTTATGGATATACTTACATATAAATTTATAAGGTCATTCTTATTAGTTGATTTGTGATAAACACTTAGTTTTAGGTCATTATCAGTAGGGATTAACATGGTACCAAGGAAAGTTAATGTGTTGTTTGCTTCTGTTTCATAACTACATTCAACTTTATTTAGTTTATCTACTAGGTCATGTAGTGTTGTTTTGCAGTGATATATTAATAGGGCATCATCAGTATAGAATTTGCCGCCGTTGGAATCGGGAATGGCTGTCGCTCGTTTCAGCATTGGCGACGGATCGCCGTGCTTGGTCGGCCTTCGTTCCGGACGCGGTGAATTCCTTGGAAGGAGCCGGCTTAACCGATCCAGAGTGAATGCCGCAGCATACATACATACATCATCAGGATATAGGAAATATGTTGATTGTATAGGTAAGCTAATCTCAAAGTACCAGATTCAAGAAACTCCAAGAAATATCAAGCCAAATCAATGAGAGGCATGAACAATTCAAATTTTTGTTTATAAAAATTATTGTTAAAAATAAAATAGAATTGATTTTGATGACTCAGCAAATTTTTATGATTTTATTGCTAGGGAGAGGTTTATTTTTGATTGTATTTTTTTTTTTTTTAAATCTTAAGCATTTGTTAAGGAACATTGTCATAAAAAGACAGCTAAACCAGTGGTTCTCAACCAGGGTTCATATGGACCCTGGTGGTCCATGTTACATTGCTGAGGGTCCACACAAAAAAATAGCAAATTGGGGGGTCTAAGGAAATATTTTAGTGTTCCATAGTGCAATTTCACTTCAGAATGGTTGTTGCAACAGAGAATTGGAATTTTTACAGTAATCTAAGCCATATTAAAATACTAAAAATAGAAAAAAACAACTCTAAAACTAGCAGAAAATGATATGAAGTGCCCTTTTTACTTTATGAGATGTTTTGATTATTAAAGTTGAATAAACCTGAGAAGGATATATAAAGGTAGGATTATATATATAAAAGAAAATTATATAAAGATTATAAATTATTATATAAAATAATTAATAAAGTAATTAAGATTGTGAAAAGGGGTGATCATCTTGTATTATTAGCATCAATGGAGCCAAAGAGAAAAAACCTGCAGAGAAGCATCAACCACAGGAATCTCATTGAATAAATCTGCACTTTTGTTATTTATTAATTAATCACATATTTGAATAAAAAAAGGTTTCTTATGAGTTATTTTACGTGTGTACATAAATGTTCCATAGAATTTAGTTGTTAAATACAAGTTTATTTTCATTAAATTAGTTTTACTTCAAAATAAAGCATATAAATTTACTATTTCTATAATAAAATCCCTAAACTTAGCTATTAAAAAAAATAAAATAAGATTTTTATTCATCAATATAGTTATAGAGTTCACCAAACAAAATTACGGGTAAAAGTGACCCATGGCTAAAAAATGGTTGAGAACCACTGCTTTAAAGCAATGCATAATTCCTCATTCAGATTTCTACTACAAAACAATTTCTTTCATGGTTCTTTGGAGTTCTTTCTTGCTTTTGACATTATTTAAAAAAATCATAAATTTTTAATTCATATATTTTTTCTAAAGTGAACTAATTTATATAGCTCTTCTAAAGTGAGCTAATTTATATAGTTCTTCTAAAGTGAACTAATTTATATAGTTCTTCTAAAGTGAACTAATTTATATAGTTCTTCTAAAGTGAACTAATTTATATAGCTCTTCTAAAATGAACTAATTTATATAGCTCTTCTAAAGTGAACTAATTTATATAGCTCTTCTAAAGTGAACTAATTTATATAGCTCTTCTAAAGTGAACTAATTTATATAGCTCTTCTAAAATGAACTAATTTATATAGCTCTTCTAAAGTGAACTAATTTATATAGCTCTTCTAAAATGAACTAATTTATATAGCTCTTCTAAAGTGAACTAATTTATATAGCTCTTCTAAAATGAACTAATTTATATAGCTCTTCTAAAGTGAACTAATTTATATAGTTCTTCTAAAGTGAACTAATTTATATAGCTCTTCTAAAGTGAACTAATTTATATAGTTCTTCTAAAATGAACTAATTTATATAGCTCTTCTAAAGTGAACTAATTTATATAGCTCTTCTAAAGTGAACTAATTTATATAGCTCTTCTAAAGTGAACTAATTTATATAGTTCTTCTAAAGTGAACTAATTTATATAGTTATTCTAAAGTGAACTAATTTGCTACATGATGTCTGTCCTCTTGCATGACAATGCTGCGCAATCTCCTCAAAGATGAAGAAAAGGCTTGAGGCAACAGAAATGTGGTTCTACAGAAGGATACTGAGAATACAATAGACTGAATACGTGAGCAACAAAGTGCCAGTTGAGTTTTCTGGGGGTACATAATGAGGAGGGAGGGCTCGGAAAATCTGATATTCACAAGACAGATAGAGGCGAAGAGGCACAGAGGAAGTCAATGCATAACATACTTGGTAAGCTTGACTGAATGGATGGTAGAACAGGGCTTAAGAGAAATAACAGAAAAACAAAGCTTATTAAGATCTACAAGAGACAGGAAGTTGTAGAGAGCCATGGTCATCTACATCCTGAGAGGACGCAACACATAAACAAGAAGAAAGTGAGTAGTTCAGTTTGATCCATTTTTAGAACCTAATTTATTACCAAATAAATTTTTTAACTAGGGTCAGGTACTTATGCACACCTTATTATTACAAATTACTAATTATTATTACTAATTGCAGGAAGGAAATAACAATATTAATTATCTCTTATTCATCCACTAAAATGCTTTACTAAGGCTGATTGACTTGGTAAATGTCATGAAATCAAATTAGAATTGATTAATCATAAAAATCAAATAATCTCAGGTCAGATACGTTTTAAAAATTTATTAATTACATCTTTTAAAATGCTTTATTATAAGTTATTTTACTAGTGTACATAAATGTTCCATAAAATTTAGTTGTTAAATACAGTTTTATTTTTGTTAAATTAATTTTACTTCAAAAATGAAGCATATATGTTTCATTTACTAATTCTATAATACAAATCCTAAATTTTTTCTATTAAAAATAATCTCTTTTATTTTCATTGAATGATTATAGGGGTCTGCAAATAAAAAGTAAGAGTAAGAGTGGTCCATGGGTAAAAGAGATTGAGAAGCAGATTGAAACTAATCATGAGTTTATCTGTCATATTTTTTCATCCTAGAACTTTTAATATGTGATGAACTGATTGTGCCAAAGAGGGGTGTTAAAATTTTTGTCATGACTTTCTCACAATATTCCACTTTTCTTGATGGATCTGTTATCACAATGTGGGATACTTAATAATAAAAATGATAAAAGCAAACACATCAGGAAACTGAAGGAAAATGACTAGACTGCATAACCAGACACAACTAGAAAAATAATTTTAAATTTTGGCATTTGAACATCTTCAGCATTTCCTATCAGTGCATAATTATAACAGACACTTGCATTTACATATATCCTCCTCTCCTTCCTACACATATATAATTTCACCAAATAGAATATTACTTTAGTCTGATAAAGTTCTACTAGAGGACAAAACGTGTTACAGTGAATTTTATCCACTTTGTCCTTCATTTGCCTAATATCATTATCTATAACTTTATAAAAAACAAAAGAACTAACGCCAATGAAAAGTGCATATATAAAAAAGAAAAATCGAGACGGATAAACAGTCAATTGCAGATACTCCCTGATGAGTGGACAGAGTAATTCATGGATGGTTTGTCTACGAAACTCTGGAGTTGGGAGGCTGATGGTAACATCAACCAGCTAAGTGACAAAACCTTTACTTGTACTAATTATATATAAAGTGTGTTCCAATAATTTGGACTGATTTTAAATGTGAATTAATTTTAAGTGTCTAATGATTGCTTTTTCTTTTTCTTTCAGATTTAACAACTTAAGTCTTTGGAAATTTCAACCATGGAAAGATTAACAATCAAGCGACGTGTTAAAGTTATCAAAGCATATTACGAAAATGGACGGGCAAACAGAAATGCATTTCGTGCACTTCACAATTATTTGGATCAACATAATCGACCAACCGAGTGTGCAATTGGAAATGATGTAACATTGTTGTGTAACGGTTCAATTTCTGCATGCGATGATAAATAGAAGTGTCTGGATTTTCAGCCATATTCTCGAGTACTGTAGCAATGTTTTCAGCTCAATGGCATAAACGAACATGCAGTGGTGATTTCTCATCTGCCACCGACCCAGTCTGTTTGAATTTACGAACATTTTTCCAATTGCCCTCTGGAAACTTTTACACATTGTTTGATTGTTAATCTTTTCATGATTGAAATTGCCAAAGACTTAAGTTGTTAAATCTGAAAGAAAAAGAAAAAAATCATTAGACGCTTAAGCATAATTCACATTTAAAATCGGGCCAAGTTATTGGAACAACCTTTATATATATATATATATATATATGTATATATTGTCATCCATAGACAGACTGAATTATATCACATTTATTACATTTATAATTTCTATTTGTAATGTTTGTATTAATTCCTGACCACTGACAATCCCCTTCTTGTTGATTTCCAATACATTTCTATCATGAAATCATTGCATTTACATTATGCACATAATAACTCTGTTCTATTGGTAATATTCATATTAATTAAATCATTAGCAATGCATTTATACAGGATATAGCAGAAATACCTCCCATTCCAATGTAAATCATGTCTATAGTATGCAGTATTGTTTCTTTATTTGCCATGAAGCATCTAATTGTTAGAAAATAACATGCACACACGCACACACATATATATATATATATATATATATATATATATATATATATATATATATATATCATTTGGAAAATCTGAAAAACAATATTATGTACAAAAGAAAGTAACCATTACCTCTAGCTGGTGAAATGGCTTCTGTGATGAGGAAAATATAATTTGTCAGCCATTTTCTCAGATATTAACACTAAAAACATTCATTGATACCTAATATATTTTTTTATAAAATATTTTTTAATAAAATTTAAAAAAAGATAGTGGCCCACACATTACGCTATACCAGGGTTTTCCAACCTGTGCAAGATTGGCCACCGGTGGGTGATTTCAATTGTTGTGTGGTTGATAAGCGACTGAAAAGAAAATTGTGTCCGATTTGAAATTTTCATGGCTGATACTGGATTTTGATTATTAATAAGATATTTCAACACATGCTTCCTGATAAAAATAACAAGAGGATAAATGGATATTAGCTGGGGTCACATTTCTAGATAAGATATAATATCCCTAGAAACAAGGAATATATTGTTATTTTTAAGTTCATCAACTTTACTCTCATTTAATAGTTAAACTACAAGGCCTCTGATCAGGAGATTGGAGGTTTTGTAGAGTGTGGAGCCAACTCTTAATTGCTATTGTTCCCAGGTTCACCCTGACCCAGTGTGGTAGAACCTGTTAAGGTCCCAGCTATGGGCCAATAGTGAACCCCCATACATAAAAGAATCCTATGAAAGTATAAAATACATTTTTATGGTAAAAATACCAGCAATTCATTTTTATATAAAAAAATGACCAGCAATATATTTTATCTATAGTTGAAGGCATACAACTGCATTCAAATTATTTAAAATTTGGCATTAAATAACTCATAGAGGTTTATAAGCTGCTAAAATCAACCCCACCGCAAAATGAAAGAATGTTCATGGCATTAATCAATATAATATCCAACAATTTCTTAAATCAAACTGTATATCAAAATATAACTTTAACAAAACTGCAACATAAAACACGCCTATCACTTCCTCTAAGAATCATGTCTTTACAAACATGTATATACAAAAAAGCTGAGTATCATCTACCATGTATTCAATTGTGAAAGCAGAATAACGTATTTTTATTACTTCAAAGCTCCCAAGAAAATTACAATTCAGCATTAAATAACACATAAGGAGTTGATATGCTGTTAAACAATAAATAAATAAATTCTTTAATAGTAGCAGCAGCTGCCACATAAGTCAGCGTTATTTGTTACCTCCCTTTGGTATTTTTTTTACTACATCATAAAGTCAGTTTATGAACCAGTAACAAACTTTTACGAAACAACTTTTGGTATGCTTTTGAATATTTACTATACAAGTGGGCAGTGGAGAATTTTTCCATGTGAAAGTGTTTGAAGATGCAAAAAAAGGTTGAAAATCATTACCCTTTACTGATTTTTGGTTGGCAGTCAATGTGTTAATGATGCTTGTTTTTCTTTTGGGAGTTAGTGTATTACTGAGGATGGAAAGTGCAACACTGAAATCCAAGGTCACATTGGGATAGACAAAGATGCATTCCAAAAGCTAAGTAGAGTATTAAGAAACAGAAAAACTTTGTTAGAAACAAAGAAAAGACTACTGAACTGTTATGTGATATCTGTCTTCCTATATGTGAGTGAATGCTAGACAATTTCCTCAAAGATGAAGAGACTTGAAGCAACAGAAATGTGGTTCTACAGAAGGCTACTGAGGATACCATGGGCTGAACATGTGAGCAATGACAAGGTTTTAGAGAAAATCTAATAAAAAAGGACACTTATACTTAGCATCAGGAAGAGACAGTTGAAACTTCTAGGGCACTTAATGTGGAAAGAGAGCTTGGAAAATCTGATACTCACAGGACAGACTGAAGGCAAGAGGAACTGAGGAAATCGATGTATAACATACTTAGTGAGCTTGATTAAATAGATGGCCGAACAAGTTTTAGGAGCAATAACAACAAGACAAAATTTATTTAGAGTTACCAAGGATAGGAAATTAGGAAATGGTGGAGAGCCATGATCGCCTATATCCTGAAGAGACACAGCAATTTTTATTTTAGCAAACTAACATTGCATTTAATGTAAAAATATTTTAGTAGAATGTTAGAGAGTCTAATATCAGTGAATCTGCAAGGAGTTTTGATAAGAAAACTTTATGATATCTTAGTGTCATACTAAATATAGTATCTAACAAAATAGTTTATCCTCAAACCATATGAATATATATTATATATCACAATAAACACAATATATATATTAGTAGATGAATGTTTTTTATCTGCTGTTGGCAGTGAAATTATAAAAGTTATTTATCTCCAAAATAGCAATAATTTTTTTGTTCGCTGATAATGTCTCCTCGCATTTCAAAAATGAAAACATCCAAGAAATTATGACCACAGATATGTCTGTGAATTCAAACGAAGACATCAAGAAACCAGGTTTTAGAATATAATTTTCTAGTTTCTATAAATTGCTGTTTTCTATAAAAAAATTGTTAAGATGTTCTCAGTTATAATATTCATTTCCTTTTATATGTCATGTCCTGTCAGGTCATAGATGATAATGGCTCTCCACAACTTCCTGCATTTTGTTGCTCTAAGTAATGGCAAAATACAGTAAGAAATTATGTCTTTTATAATTTTTTAAATATTTTTTTCTTCTTTCATGTGCCAGGTCACTTCAGAACATGATGATGGCTCTCTACAACTTCCTGTTTTTTGTTGCTCTAATTAATGGCAAAATACAGTTAGAACTTATGTCTTATAAATATTTTTTTCTTCTTCTTTCATGTGCCAAGTCCAGTCAGAATCTGGCTGACCATGGCTCTAAAAGTACATTTAAAAGCATTGGCATCATGACCACTAAGAGGGTGCACTGGTCTAATCTTTTGTCCAATGAGGAGCTCTGCTGGAGAACTGGTCAGTTGAACATCCTCTGCACTATGACTCAGTGGCATTTTCCTTTTTGTTCTCATTTTCCTGAAAACTTTGTCATTACTCTCATTCTCCTTCCATGTTATTATCAGCATCTTTCTATAGAACTGCATCTCTGTTGCCTCAAGTTTCTTATTCCTCCGTAAGGAAATTGTTCAGCATTTACTGCCATATGGGAGGACGGATATATTACATCAGAGCTCAGCACTTTTTTTAGCTCAATAAATCATAAAATAATCTTAAAAACAATAATTTCTGGAAAGACATTGATCATCGACTGTGCTCTACATAAATGTTTTGAACTGGAACTCACTCTAAATTCTTGGACCATCCATTGATACATTAATTGTCATCTCTGTCAACATCACATTACAAAGATGAAGGTTTTCATGATCGCTATCCAAATATCGGTCTAATTTATTTTTTAATATGGAACACATTGCTTTATATATTTATTAGTCACACATACAAGGGAAAGTAAAAAATTATTCACACTTTCGCCATAACATATCTTTAGGTTTGTCACACTGCCTTCTGCTCATGTGTGCTTAGAGTTGGTACTATTGTGGTCATGTGATCAAAGTTTGAGCTTGATCATGCCAGCTTTCTTGCTACTGTTACAGTGTAAACATGGCTGCTCTGCTAGCAGTGTGCACCAAGGAGTAACAAGGAGCAGTGATCTGAATCTGCAGAGTATATGCTATCTCATCAATGATAACTTGCTGGTTTGCCATTACCAATTATCAAACTGTAATATTTGCCTTATTCTACTAGTTTTTCTATTGTGGATACAAACAACTTCAGGCCAGCCTGTAATAGAGTCAAACAAAAATAAAGCAGAAATAAACACTGTTGTGCGCATGATACATATGAACATGAAACAAAGATTTTGTCTCCTGAGGCAATCTGTGTACTTTATTCTGCCAAAAGTCTGGACCTGATGGTATCCCTGTAATAGTCATTAATGTGCTCTGTCCTTTGATGGAGTCGCTCCTAAGTGCACTCTGTCCAAAGACAGAATCGCAACTGAGAGATGATAAATAGGGTGTTGCAAACCCCTCAAGAGAGAAGTTTACACACTGACTCTCCGGACTGTCAGCTGATTAGCTTCTACCTCTTTTTGAGAAAATCCTAGACGTCTTAATCAATGCTGAATTGGTTCCTTACCTTTCATCGCAGGGACTTTTTCTGACAAAAAATATGGTTTTCGGTTCTCCAGGTCACCTGCTGATGTACTGATGATAATTATTGAAAGAGTCTATCATGCTCTAGATAATAATGGTGAAGCCAGGGCTGTAGCATTGGACATCTTGAAAGCCTTTGACAGGGTTTGGCATACGGGTCTTCTCCACAAGCTGAAAAGTTATGGTGTCTCTGGACACATTTTTTAACTGATCCGGTCTTTCTTATCAAATTGTGAAATGCAGGTTATCCTGAATGGCCTCTCATCTAGATTCTTTTGTGCTAATGCGGGTCTCCATTAATGACCTTCCCAATGACATCAGCTCTCAACTTGGTATCTACGCTGAAGACACAACCACGATAGTAAGGCTGATCAGTCTGACAAGGTCAAAATGGCAGCTGATGTCCAAAACGACCTCAAGTCCGTTGTTAACCGGGGCAAAAGATGGCCTGTTAATTTTAATGCTTCCAAAACTAAACTTCTTTCCATTAATCATCTGAGAGACCCCTCTCCACCTTCCATCAGCATGGCTGATGCTAATCTCCAGGAAAGTGACTCATTGCACCTTCTCGGGTTAACGTTCTTAACTGAAATGAAGTGGAAAGACTGTATTGAATCCATTGCTCAGTCAACTGCTAAGAAATTTGGTTCACTGTATCATGCAACAGTTTTTCTCTCCAGAATCTATCTTAAAAATCTATAAGTCTACCGTTCATCCATGCTTAGAATATTGTTGCCACATATGGTTTGGTGCTCCTGCTATTTACCTTGAGCTCCTTGATAAAATCCAAAGAAGAATCAGCAATATTATTGGTCCTGATCTGGCGGTTCGGCTTCAGTCAGTTTTCTACCACTATAAGGTTGCCTCTCTGTGTCTTTTCTATAAATACTGTCATGGTAATTGTTTGGATGAGCTCTTCACTATGGTATAGTTAGTATTTTCATAGAGACAATGAGGTATTATGGTGGTTGTAGTAAGAAAGGTACGTATGAATGTGGTGCTTTGGTGTAAGGAATATTGTTTGTACGATTGGGTCAGTGTTTGCAGCTAGCTAAGTTATAGTTAAGACAGAAGAAGGCCGTCCTTTCCCCACCCCCCTTCGGCCTTGTGCCACATTTCTGTAATTTATACAGAATAAATATCGCTCTTGACTATGGTACATAGACTTTTTGAATTTAAGTGCAGTACTAGACTGGTGTTGAGATCTCATCAATTTACAGCTGAGCTGGTTATATGAAACCGTAAGTTCTCTGCTTATAGTTTCATTTCTCGCACCTTTTGCTTGTGGAACTCCTTTTCAGTTTCATGCTTTCCAGCCAACTTTAATCTGCAAAAATTTAAATCCAATGTCATCCAATCTATAGTTTCTTTGTTATAGCAAGGGCTGTGAAACAATTTATCCAAGTTTCGAGAGTGTCTGCATTTTCTGCATGCAACAAAGATACTATTGGTGATGTCATATTGTTATGTTATCTCAAGTAGTATTGGTTCTACAATCCAAATACCATTGCCATTACTAACATGAGCCTATAGACATATGTAAATTAGTGATAGCACTAACCTACCACTACTACAAGAATTAAATGATTGATTTGAACTAGTACTGCTCCCAATTGTTGACAGCAGTTTCCTGTTGATCATTTCACCCCAATCAAGGCTATAAAGCCACTGAGATTCAAGGGGTTACTGAGTGTGAAAGAATCTGAGAAAAACTTTATTAAGGAGAGAAGATAATAAAAAAAACAGAAATTAGGAAGACATTAAGTAACGACCGATATTGCTTTTAAATTTTCAAATTGATTAGAAAGCAAGAAGTCAGAAGTGCAAGAGAAAGGAGTAAAAATTGGTTTCATCGGCATAAATACCAAGTTGAGAACTGATGACATTGAGAAGGTTGTTGTTAAAAATTAGGAACAAAATAGGTCTATAGACATAATTCTAGGGAACACCCGTATTAATCTAAAAAGATCTAGAAGAGTTGACTGTTGCAGACAACTTTCATTTCGTAATTAAATCAGAAAGAGCAAAAAAAAAACTTAAATTCCTCCAGAAATGCTATAACCTATCAGAACATGTCAAATGCCTTTAAGATATCTAAAGCAATAGTCCGAGCTTCAAATTTCTCATGTAAAGTTTGACAGACTCTTTTAGAAATAACCATTAAAACATCAGTAATTGATTTATAGAAGTGTTAAGTCATATTGTTTGTTTGAAAAAAAGTTCTGTGAGGTAAGATGCTTAATCAATTTTGAGTTGATTAGAGACTTTAGAACTTTGTTAAAAAAGACTAATAGATAGAAGGATCAAACACTTCTTACAAACAGGAACTCTGAAGAGAATTTCTAACATTGCAGGAAAGCAAGAAGAAGCAAGGCATTTATTGTAGTTTAGAGGAAATGTGAGCCATTTCAGGAAAATTAGTAAAAAAGTGTCCATAATTATGTAATATAAAAAAAACTAGTTAATAGATCTTTCAGGATAACACCTTTTTTTGGTAAACAGTTCAAAATTCTTATAATTTGGCTTTTTTTTTTCATTAACACAGGATCTTGCTCAATCAATCAAGTGACAACATTGTTCCTTGAGAAGAAATTTCAAAAAACAAATACTGCCTAATAGTTAAATCCCCTTTGGCAGGAAGGTAAATAAGCTACTTCTACTGCTTAAAACACATCCATTATGCTGAGGAGCATGAGTCTAGTTTGTTAACTAAGGATGGTGAGTTCAATCCTAGGTAGGAGTCAGCATAATTAACATTCTGTATTCTCTGGATACTGCAATTTTTGATTATCGGTTATTTCAAATTTATAGAATTCTCTTTATGAAAAACAAAAAAAAATCTCACCTCTGACAGACTGTAAAAGGTATCTAGAACAGGTCTTTGCTGAGAAAGATGCAAAGTTCTAGGAAGAGGGAATTTTAAAGTTGTTTGAAAGCTGAAAAAATAGTAGGAAAAACAGTGTAAGGGAAGTTGACTCATGCCTTTGCACTTGGTAGTAATATGATCACAGTCAAAGTCAGAATTTGAATTTAGATTTGTTTTAACTTTGGTGATAATCATTATTCATTCCTGCATTGCCTAAATTAAAAACTACAAACATTAAATGTAGGGAGAAATAGATTCATGCCTTCATCTCTAAAAACTTTAAATATAATGCAGGGAGAAATGGATTCATGCCTTCATTTTTACAGACATTAAATACAGGGTATCTCAGAATTAATCATCTATTTCAGCGAAATTGGTAAATTAAAAAAAAATGACTCAATTTTGTGTTTATTACTTACTTATGATACTAAATAAATATATTTATAAATCTTATGTCAAAACTTTATTGAAATTTTTCAACATGTGCAAATCCTTGCAAATTTCAAATCTATCCTTCTCATTGCAAAAGACATTTTGAAGCATTTCAGGCGTTATCTTCAGCACTGCTAACTGAATACGTTCTTTAAGCTCAGCTAAACTATTAATCTTTTGGCAATTAAGCTTTTTTTTTATGAAACCCCATGAAAAGAAATCCAGGAGTTTCAACAAAGATGCGTTCTTGTGTATTCCTTATTTAATAGAGTTCTGAAAGGGAATGAAAATAAAATTGGAAAAAAAAGTAGAAAAAATATAAATTTATAAACAAAATTTGAAATTTATACACTTCTAACACATATTAAATATGGTGAACAGATAAATAAATGTGAGTTTTTTAAAAAAAATTGTTCAGTTTCACTGGGACACCCTGCTCTGTATAAGGTAGAGAGAAGTAGATTCAAACCTTCTTCTTTAAGTACATGAAATGTAATTCAGGGAGAAGTGCCTTCATCTTCAAAGACATTAAATTTAATGCAGGGAGAAGTAGATTCACACCTTCAGCTTTAAGTACATTAAATGTAATGGAGGGAGAAGTGGATTCGTGTTGTCATTTTTTTAGACATTAAATGTAATGCAGGGAGAAGTAGGTTCATGCCTTCACCTTTACAGATTCATGACTGTTTTTAATTACATTAAATGTAATGGTGAGAGAAGCAATTTCATACCTTCATCTTTAAAGATATTAAATGTAATGGATTGAGAAGTGGATTGATGCTGTCATCTTTAAAGACATTAAATGTAGGGAAAAGTTGCTTCATGCCTTCATCTTTAAAGATATTAAATATAATGTAGGGAGAAGTAGGTTCCTGTCATCATCTTTAAAGGTATTAAGACCTTTAAAAACAGTAAATATAATTGCTATCATATCTGGTCTGGTGCTTTTGTTTAGAGATTCTTGAAATCCAAAGTAGATTCTGCAATGTTATTGGTCCTGACCTGGCATCTCGGCTTTCCCTGTGCCTTTTCTATAAATATTCTCATGGTAAATGACATGATGAGTTTTCCTCTTTGGTACCTAGTCTTTATAAATTTAAGTTCTGAACTAGATGGGCAGTTAGGTCTCACTATTTTGTAGTTGCAATTAAGGAGTTAATCTATTTCTCTCTGCATTATATTTAATGTATTTAAAAATGAAGGTAGAAATCATCTTCTCCCTGAATTATATTTAAATCCACATCTCCCTGCATTATATTTAGTGTCTTTAAAAATGAAGGCATGAATCCACTTCTCCCTGCATTATATTTTCAATCCACTTCTCTCTGTTTTATATGTAATGTCTTTAAATATGAAGGCAGGAATCCACTTCTCCCTACATTATATCTAAATCCCCTTTTCCGTGCATTATATTTAATGTCTTTAAAGATGAGGGCATGAATCCACTTCTCCCTACATTATATTTAAATCCATTTCTCTCTACATTATATTTAATATTTTTGAAAATGAAGTATATCCACTTCTCCATGCATTATATTTAATGCCTTTAAAGATGAAGGCATGAATCGAATTCTCCTTGAATTATATTTAATGTCTTTAAAGATGAATGTAATTGCTAGATGCAGCTGTAAGTTCTGAAATAAAAGTTTCTTCTCTAACACTCCTTTTTTACTTCATTTTCAAAAATATTAAATATAATGTAGAGAGAAATGGATTTAAATATAATGTAGGGAGAAGTGGATTCAAATATAATGTAGGGAGAAGTGGATTCATGCCCTCATCTTTAAAGACATTAAATATAATGCACGGAAAAGGGGATTTAGATATAATGTAGGGAGAAGTGGATTCCTGTCTTCATATTTAAAGACATTACATATAATGCAGAGAGAAGTGGATTGAAATATAATGCAGGGAGAAGTGGATTCATGCCTTCATTTTTTAAGACACTAAATATAATGCAGGGAGATGTGGATTTAAATATAATTCAGGGAGAAGATGATTCCTACTTTCATTTTTAAATACATTAAATATAATGCAGAGAGAAATAGATTAACTCCTTAATTATTAAATATGATGCCAGGAGAAGTAGATTTAAATATAATGCAGGGAAAACTTGATTCAAGCCTTCATCTTTAATGACATGTAATGAGCATATAGAGAAAAATGGATTCACACTTCTATTATAAAGACATTAAATATAATGCAGGGAGAAGTGGATTTAAATACAATGCAAAGAGAATTGGATTCATGCTTTCATCTTTAAAGATATTAACTATAATGCAGGGAGAAGTGGATTTAAATACAATGCAGGAAGAATTCGATCCATGCCTTCACCTTTAAATACATTAAATGCAATGCAGAAAAGTATCTTCATGCATTCATCTTTAAAGACATTAAATATAATGTAGCTAAAGTGGGTTCATGCCTTTGCCATAGGCATTGATGTGAACATCGAGAACAGCAAGAATTTGAATTTGGTTTACAGGGAGAAAAAGATTCATGCCTTTCCCGAGGGTCGGGGCTTCATGCATTTTTGAAATAAGGTACTCAATTGAAATACATGTTTCTTGGAATCTATTCTTTTGTTTGCATCCTCTCAGAAAGCTTAGCATCATTTGCGAAAACGTTCTTGCAAAATTGTTAAGTTAAAATATTTCTTCTTTGTCTTGGACAACTTTTTTTTTTTTGCTGAAAAGATCTCATTTTAAGTATTTTTGCCAAAAAAAGAAAAAAAAAAAAGAAAGAAAAAGAAAAAGAAAAAAAAATTCCTTTACGAATCCATTAATGGAAATACATCCTTTGTAATAGTGCGTGATTTTGTTGTCTCATATTCCTGCTGAAAGGTGATGTATGTTTTCCCCTCCATTTTAACAGAAAAGGGTTAATGTCCTTCCAATTTTATCGCTTATTAAAGTTACAACAAAATAATCATGATAACATTTATTTTCATTTCTCTGACAGTTTCCTATAAAATAAAATAAAAAGGTCTATTAACACGGCTCTATTGGAGAACACGTGGTCTAAAACTCTTTGTTTGAGCTTCGGTTGGAAAAGCAAGGCTTTTTCTCTTGTTCAAATGGCTAAAATGGAATGCAATAAATTCTAGATATTAGCTTTTTAAAACAGTTCCAAGAAAGAATTCAAATCTTTCTGAAAATCTGATTTCTTGTTTTGCAAACACAATTGTATCTTCTGCACTTATATTTGGATCATAATTGACATTTTAATTTAATTTTCAAAATGATTTTTTTTTCAAATATTCAATTTGAGGTTTCTCATCTTTTGTATATCATTGTGACAACAATTGATATAACATTAACTATGATATAACAACATCTGTTTTATGTTGAAACACCGGTTCCCGTATGATTAGCTAAGTTAAGCAATGTTGAGCCTGATCAGTAACTTGAAGGGGTACTGATTAGAAATCACAGGTGCTGCAAGCTTGGATGTGCGTGTGGTGCAATTGATAATCGCTCGGAATTGTTATCCAGAAAGCCGTATTCCAATTCCAGTTTGGTTCGTTAAATTCCCTTATGCACAAATACCCTTGGGGAAGGCATGAATCCACATCTTCTCCCCTAAGGTATGGCTTAATTAGTAAGACTTGTATCGTTAAATAATTATTACCCCCTATGATCTTGAATAAAACTATGTTTTTGATTGATTTGTTTTTATGATGTATCAGTCTTTTGTTGGACATTTAAAGCCGAAACATATTTTAGATTATAAGAATTTTTCTCTTTTTTCTAGTGAATATGCCATTAATAATTTTTTGGAGATAACACTAATTTTCCAGATAAACGTTTTCCTATTTAACTCATAGCCGGGGAAAAGAGAGCGTTTTATATCTTTCCCAATGGTATTTGGGTGTAATCTTGACTTCCGCCATTTTGCCACTACCGTGAAATGGTTTCCCTCTGTGGTTTTCTATAAATATTATCATGTCAATTGTTCTAATGAACTTCTTCGTACCTAAGCTGCATAAATTTACGTGTACGACTAGATTGGCAACTAAGTCTCAAGGCTTGATTTTTAAAATAGTTAAATGAAAAGCATAAGTTCTAATCTAATAGTTTATTTTATTCCGCTGAGGAACTCTTTCGGTTTGTTGCTTCTCTGTCATCTACAATCTTCAAACATTTAAATAGAATGTCAATCGGCATTTTCTGTAATTCTGAAGCCTGTTCTTTTATCGTCCTTTCTCCACACTACTCACTAATGTCCTCAGAGCCTCTTAATGCTATTATCGCCTTGCTTGAGGTAAAATAATTAAAAAAAAAAGGGAATACAACAAACTCCACCCGAATTCGATCAGGGCACTCAGATTTTCAAGCTGCTACTCATTTCATTACTCGCACCTTCCTCAAATTAGTTTAAAAAAGTAAATACTTATATGAAATTTAACTTCATTTATTTCTTTTAAAAAAGTAGAAAAAAAGGACAAATATTGCTATTGGTTTTGTTTCCAAAATGAAATTGCTCTTGGTTTATTTAGCAAGGTCTCATCATTTTACAGTTGAAATGACTAGATGTAAACCGTAAGTTTTATCCTAATAGTTTCTTCTCTCACACTTCTCTCTTGTGGAACTCTCTTCCGACCTCTTGCTTCTCATTCAACATTGATCTTCAAAAATTTAAAAGCAATGTCAACCGTTATCTTTTGTCTTCTTAATTCTCGTTCTTTTATTGTCCTCGTCCCTTAGTAATGTTTTTCTTATATTCTTTCACACTCAGTAACTCTTGCCTACTTGTGGCTGTGTTTCCTTGCTTGGTGTGAAAATATTTAAGAAAAAAAGAAAAGGAAAAAGATATATGGAAAAAATGTGCCAGTTTAAACTTGCAGCAGTAGGTGCAACATTATAACAGTTGCAGTTGTGAAGAAATATATTTTTCTGCAAATGATTAACAGCTTGTTCTCATAATTTTAGAGCTAAAATGGCTGGATGTAACCGTAATTCCACGCTTGTGAAACATTCTCCCAGTTTCTTCCTGTATTTTTGTTGAGTCTTGACTCATTGTTGAATCTCGACTAATGCATGGAATAATAATGCAACACAAAATGTACTTAGAACAAGAATGTATTATAACAAGAAAGTGTACACAATATTTACATATAGTATTTCTGTATATTTCTGGGAAGACCGTTCCTGGAGAATGTGTTGACTAAGTCGCAGTCGGGCAGAGTCTCTAGCTGGATCTCTGTATTCGCCCCCCCCCCCCTGTCTTCCGGTACCAACCATTATTTATATAGTCGGTAGTCACCTATGCAGATTAGGTGGATCCTACCACAACAATTTTTAATCCTTGTTCTTTTATTGTTCCTTCTACTTAATAGCGTTTTTCCACACATACTCTCTAACACTCACCCTACGCGCAAGCTGCTGTTCTTCTTGCTTGTGAGTGTTAGATTTTCTAAGCCTTTTTTTTCATTATGTGCCTAGAAATTTTCAACTGTCTCTTTCAGATCCTAAATACAACTGTTCTTTTTATTTTCATTTTCCTTAAAACTTCTTGATGCTCACGTGTTCTGTTTATCCTCAGAATCCTTCTGTAGAACCACATCACTGTTGCCACAAGTTGCATATTTATCTATAAGGAGATTGTCCAGTATTTCCTTACATATAGGACTGCAGCACCCCGTTCTTCGTTCATAAACAAAGTAAATGTACTTATATGAAATTTCACACTACCAAGCCTTGACAGAGTTCAAGAGCATTTAGATGTCCTTGCAGAACTATTTTGTTGCACTATTTTCCAACCTGCATGTCTTATCCCACCAATGAAATGTGTCTAGCCTTTCACTATTCTATTGCCATTACTAACGAATTAGATTCTCAGTCCCGCTAACTGAGTCCTTCACAGCTAGGACCACCATGCCATACTGACGATGGAAAATCATCCCCATTCCAATCACGTTCCTTTGTTAAGGAGTAAGTTCCACTCTCATTCCTTCTTCCGCTGAATTCTTACGTTTTGGAACAGACCCTCGAGAGGATGCTTCCCTAACCACTACAGTCTTAACTAATCTAGAGCCAACCTTTATTTATCCTACATATCCTCATAATATGCACTTCCTGTGTCCTCAGTCTCTTTCCAACAACATCATTTAGTAACTCTACATTGAGTGGCTCTTGGACCTTGTACTTGGTGAACAAAAGTAAAAAAAAAAAATTATTTCTTAGAAAAGAAGAAAAAACAGAAAGATAAATATTGTTATTGGTTTTTATTTCCAAATAAAATTGTCCTCTGTTTATTTTGGAAATTTTCTCTTGAATCAAGGAACTTCTTTTTTTTTCATGTCAGATTCTTCTTCTGATTTTGTCAAGAATCTCCAAATGCAGCAGTAACTTAACATTATTTTAATAAACAAAGTCTTCATCAGATTTCGTAGAATTTCTGTTGGTCAATCTCTCTTGCTTTGCATTTAATTCTCTACGGCCTTCATCTTTTTTCTATGCTTGCTGATTTCCAAAGTTTTGGAAGTTTTGTAAAAAGAAAAAAAATATCGACAGCCAATCTTTTTCTCTGGACAGTGCTTTGATGTCTTCGCGAAAGAGAAGGTCTGACAAGGCTTTGTACACCAAGACTTTCTTCAATGATCAAAACAGATGCTCAGAGTCACCTTAAAATCTTTGGTTTGTCTCATTTCAGCCAGCATGACTACCTGATCTTTTGATGCGTCAGATCTTTGACAAGAAACTTCCTGGAGAATATTGTCGAAGGAACTTTCCATCTCTTTTACAGGTGAATCAGTTTGGAAAAAGGAAGTATATCTCGAGTTATTTCAGGAAGATTTTTGACAAAAATATTTTGATTATTATTTTGATTATTATTATTGTATTACTAGTTTTATTATATTATTTTATTTTTTTTAAACGACTTACGGCCACATCACGTTAAAAAATTGGTTCCTGCATGATCTCTGAAGTTAAGCTTGGGTGTGCGGCTGGTGTAATGAATAATGGTTCGGAATTTTTAATTTGAGAGACAAGTTTCAATTCCAGTTGGGTTCGTTGTATTCACTCATGTGCACATACCCTTGGTAAAGGTATGAAATCACCTGACGACACGAAGCCAGGCAGAAACATTTAACAGCACATGGAAATATATTTTATATAGTGAATAAAATTAACTTACGGCCATCTCATGTTGAAACACCGGTTCTCATAGGATCACTAACGTTAAACAACGACGAGCTTGGTTAGTACCTAGATGGATGACCAGGTTCTGTAAGCTTTGATGTGCAGGCGGTTTAATTGAACCGATGTCCAATTCCAGTTGAGTTCATTATATATATTCACTTACACGTAAATACCCTTGGGAAAGTTATGAATCCACCTGACGACACCATACAAGACGGAAACATTTAAACTTTCAAACAAATTTTTTTTCAATTTTTTTAATCATTTCACCCCAAGCAATGCAATAAAGCCACTGAGACATAAGGGGTTACTGAGTGTTAGAGAATATGATTAAAATATACTATTAAGAATAGACAACAAAAAAACAAGAATTAAGAAGACAGAAATTCAAGCCAAGTCAGTATGACTTATTGCGAATACCGGGTGCTGTATGCTTGGTGGTGTAATTAATAATGGCTTCGAATTGTTAATCAGAGTGCCGAGTTCCAATTCGGTTCATAATAGTCACTTACATGCAAACCCCTTTGCAAAAAGTATGAATCCACCTCTACTCCCCAGCTATAGGTTAATTAGTAAGATTTGTATCATTAAATCATTATTACCTCCAAACATAAAAAAAGTTCTTACAATGTGAAAATATTTTCTGTGTTTAAATAACCTTATTATCTGTCGTATATGGTCTGGTGCCCCTGCTATAAGTCTCGAGGTCCTCGACAAAATGCAGAGATAATGCAATAGGTCCTGATCTGGCATCTCGTCTACAGTCGCTTTCTCACAGACGTGCCGTCGCTTCCCCATGTCTCTTCTATAAGTATTTTCACGGCAACTGTTCCGACGAGTTGCTTTCGCTAGTTCCTAGACTGTATGAATTTAAATGAGCTACTAGAATGGCTTCTCGGTCCCACCCTTTCAATGTCGAAACGGTTAAATGTAACCCTCTCTTCTATTCAAAAAAATCTAAAATGAAACACGCAACACTGGCAGTGCAATAATCAAGACGTTGCATTTCTGTTTTCAAATAAAGTATCTGTAATCTTATACAACCAGTAGTTTAAGAATATTATTTTTATTCCATACAATTTTAAGAAACCTAGGAAGTAGTGGATCGAGAAATCGGAGAGCCGAGTTCGAATTCCAGTCGAATCCATTACATTCACTTGCGTGCTTGGGAAAGGTATGAATCCTCTTCTTCTCCCCCCCCAAGCTACGGGTAAATAAAAGGTCAGACCGGGTTCTATAGCCTTGGATGGCAAATCGTCTGCCGCAGAAAGAAATCGTAACCTACTAGGGGAAAAAAATCTGCCTCGTCAGTCATTTATCGAAAAATACATGATCGCCTAAGCGTGTATCACGCATGGCGTAGAATTAGCACATTAGAAGTAGTTTTTTTTTTTAGATAAATGATACGTTTGAATTTAATACATTGCTTTTATTTTTTAATTATTTTCTGACCTGTTTGATGTCATAAAATATCTAATTGCACTCAGTTTGATCTTTTTTCAAAAATTATATTGAATTCAAAAGTTATCATTTACTCTTGTTGGGATTGCTATGAGTTTGAATTTGTAATCAGAAGGTTTTAATATTAAGATGGTTAGTTACGGTCATGTTCACCATAA
>OZ038503.1:67295055-67495055 GCA_964036315.1 Acanthosepion esculentum | reverse complement strand
TCGGTTGGATAAACACATTTAAATCGTCTCCCAGTTTTGATTCTGATGGAAAATAAAGCCTGATGATGAATTGCGCGAAGCATTCGAAAGTACTAGCAGAAATAAAAAAAGATACACCATATCCATTTTATTTATTTATGAGGATCTCATCATTCAGAGGATTATCAGTAGTGGAATGCTTATGTTTATGTCTACTAGCGAAGTGATTTCGCCAATAATCGCATTCACATTGCTGATTGATTCAAGGTATGATTGACTCTTTGTAATATATATATATATATATATATATATATATATATATATATGAAATAGGATCAAAATGTATCGGGACTAGTGTTATAAAAAGAAAATCACAACACATTAATTGATATATAACGCATTAATTTGGCATTTGGTTTCATTCGAAGTAGTTCCCTTCTGAAACCACGCACTTTATCCAGAGTCGTTTTCATTGATGGAAACATTCCTGGAACTCTTCTTTTGGGATAGCGAGAAGCTGCTTCGTCGCATACTCTTGGATTTCTTCGACAGCTTGAAATCTAGTTCCTTTCAAGTGGGATTTGATTTTTGAATAGGAAAAGTCACAAGGGAATATGATGGTCATCGAGCCTGTGGAATGTGTTCTTAGTCAAAAGCTGCTGCACAATCCATGATCAGTGATGGAACCTCTGTGGTGTAATGAGACGGCCACACTCTACACACTTTCCTTCCAAGCACTACTATAAACAACGGAAGTGAGCGAGACCGTTATAACTCAGTGTGCAGGCACAACAGAGTTCAAGGTCAATTTCTGCCAAGCGGCTTTACTTTGCATACTTCAGCTCCATTACCATAACAACAGTTTCAATATTTTTTTATCAGACCTCGTATATATTAACCATTTCCACCCAAGCAAGTCAATAAAACCCCGCAAGGGTATAAGAAAAAGAAAAAGATTATTAAGGAGAGAAAACAATAAAAGAACGGGAATTAATAAAGACGATAAAGATTGACACTGCATTTATTTTTTTTTTTTTTTAAAAGATAAAGTTGACTGGAAAGTAAGAGGCCAAAAGAGACGTCTGCAAACGAGAGAAGAAACTATTAGCATAGAACTTACGGTTATATCTAGTCATTTCAAATGTAAAGTGAAAAGACTGTTGGAGACGAGTAGAATGTATTAAGTTTCTTTAACTAGAGTGTTGGAAATTATCAGAAGGATTTGGTTGTTAGGCTGGTGTGTTCTAAACATTCATCCTCAACAATAAAAATGTTTAACAATTGAAACACAACAAGGCAATAATTCAATTCAAATAATACGCACATTTATATACGATTAAACAATATTTACAATGATGTTTTGTGTTAGCAAAAGTTGGTGTGTTAATGATGTTTTGTATTATAATATCCGGATTGTTCGAGTGTTTCAATATATTCGTGTACTATTACAAAGTTATGGTAGAATGAGTTTTTGGTAAATTAAATGTTCATTTACAAGTCAACATGAATGTGTATGCAATTATTTACGTACTGTTTTTTGGTTAACTCATTTGAAGTTGCGTACCCTTAACTGTAGTTAAGGTTTTTGTTCGATCGTAATTTTTACTTAAATAGTAGTGAATATTTTCTTGTTCACTTTAGGTAAGCAAAGTTTGTTTAAAGTTCGGAAATCTTTCTTGGTCACAGAGGATTATTCGGGCCAGTTGTCGTTGAGTCAGTGATGTTCTTTTTGCGCGGGAAAGTTATTGTTTTCAGTAGCCTTGTTTTGTTTGGCATCTCTCTGTGTTCGATCCGCTGACTGACTTGGCGCAATTTACTTCTTTTCACGTGAGCTTTCGAATTTTCGAGCTGTAAGCCAATAGAATTCTCAGATCGGAAATATGAAGTTTTCATTGGATGAGCTAATTTTACGTGGATGTAAAGAATAGATTGTTCCCACAGTAGGGGTGTTAAAATAACATGGACGATTCCACAAGACTTAACTGTCCATTTAGTATTGTTTCCATTCCTAACTTTTTCTTTGAAGGAATGTTGGACATCAACATCTTGATCATATCATTACCGTCTCTTTTATGTGATTTCTATTTTAGTTGTTTGCCGATATTGAACGTCCTCAAGTGATATAATTTCTATTATCTCGTACAGTTTTTTTTTTTGTGATTCTGTAGCGCCAGTATACAATGTTCAAAGAAGGGTGGTCTTCACCAAGACATACAGGATTCATGATACGAGTTTTCAGGTTAAAGTTTTGGTTTTGTAGCGATTTGCCGTTTGGGATGAAGTTATCAAACAAGTAACAAAGGACCGATATAAATATTTTCTGTAGCTAGTACAGAAAATATTTCAATTCCGTTTTGAGACAATATTGCCAGTGGGTAAAGTATCTTCCTGAATGTCAAATCCACCTTTTACGCTCTTTCATCTTCGTTGCCACTGAGGTAGAAACCTATTATAAATGCTATCACGGGTTCTATCGACCTCCGGAAGTGAAGGAATTGTGAAACACAGCACAGACATGGCTAATAAAAAGTAAACTTTTATGCAACTTCTTTTGTTTTCTTTTATAGAAGAATGAAATAACAAGAGCAGTCTTATGGTAGTTACTTCCCTTGAATTAATCCAGTTTTTATTCGTTTTTGACATCCCCTCCTTTTGCAAAGATTTCTTAGTTTAAGGAAATAATTCTCGAGTTCTAGTCTTTGAGTTTCTTTTGTATTTGATCGTTTTCCGTGATTTTCTTTTATTATTTCACCCCAAGCAAAGCAATAAAGCCGCTAAGACGGAGGTGGGAGGTTACAGGGAGTGAAAGAGAATGAGTGAGAAGAAAATGACAATAAAGGAACATGTTTCAGGAAGACAGAAGATGGCAATTCTCGTTGCACTTAAACCTTTGACGATTTCAGGTGGCAGGGAAGCAGTAAATCAACTCGCGAGTTGTTCGAGAGAAGAAACTATTAAAATAGAACTTACGGTTGTATTTAGCTAGTTCAACAGTAAAACGGTGACATAGTTGCTAATCTAGTAGCACGCTTGTCAGTGGAAAACGTCAGTCCAAGAAAACGCAAAGTGTTGCTCTCCTGGGGTTTAACGTCAGCCATACTGATGGCAGGTAGAAAAGGTCCTCTCTGGTGAATAAAAGAAAGCAGTTTTGCTTTGTAGGCGTTAGATATAAGAAAATTAACTACCGACCAAATCTAAATTCTTGTGCCAAAAGCAAAAACCTAGGTAGTAAGAATAGAAAGTTATAGAAGGTGCAATTAACAAACTAGAGATGCAACGAATGCGTAAAATTTTAATTTTTTAATTTTAATTTAACACACTACAGTATACATTTTTTAATTTTAATTTAATACACTACAGTATACAGAAATGGAAAAATACAAAAATTTACATATGAGATTCTTTCACAAATATTTCCTTTTGTTTTTTTTATAAATAATTAAGTCAGTATACTATATACAGATATATTGCAAAAAAAAGTATTA
Organism: Acanthosepion esculentum; assembly: GCA_964036315.1. NCBI lineage: Eukaryota > Metazoa > Mollusca > Cephalopoda > Sepiida > Sepiidae > Acanthosepion > Acanthosepion esculentum. Next base: position 67,491,591 of record OZ038503.1, on the reverse strand, counting down.
ACCATCAAAAATAGAAAGAAAAAGTAGGTACTTCTACTTACTTGCTGAAAAAAACAGTATAGCGTGATGAAAAAAGTCCCCAAACTTATTAAAAACAAAGTTTATCGTCAAAATGCTTATGTTATTATTAAGAGGAAAGACCAAAGTATTTTTTATTATTTTATTAATTTTTTATAATCGTTTCTAGCACGCACGAAATTTTGGTTACGAATCTTGTTTTTTTTAATTACTTTTTTTTACGTCAGCGGACGACGTAATATTTACGATTAGTATTTTTTTGCCTGTTTTCCGATGAAAAGTACATTGATTTGGAAATTCTTGCAAAAATCAAATAATTGTAGGATTTTAATGAAACTTTCAGTACTTATTCACAAATGAATGAAATTATTTTTGAAAATTTTCCTTTTATGAAATTTCGCGAGATTAAATTGCAATCTCAAAATTTGTTTTATTAGTTAAAAGTAGGACTTTGAGAACGTAAATCATTTTTTTTCAAACTACTACTTATTTCCCGAAAATATGCTCCGAATCTTAAAATAAAAAATGCAATAAAACTATGACATTATTTAATTAGAAAAGCTTTTAATTGCTTTGATAAATGAGATTTAGTGAGACCACTATTGTCTTGAAAATTTTTTATTTTCGATGAATAATAAATTTTTACAAGAATTGTTTCATTTTTTTAAAATAAATTATTTATGCTACTTTATAATATTATAAATCGTTTAAAATTTTGCATTACTTCAATCTGTTTCGGTGATATTGTTATTAAGTGAAAACTCTATTTACGTATCAAAAATTGAAAAGCTCAATAAAAATCGTTTACCCCCAATATTTAAAAAATATTTTTTATGTATATAAAATTTTACGTAACTTGCCCCTGTTTGAAAGTATGGCCGACCGCATATCAGAAAATAAGAATGATGACTATAGTAAATTTAAATTAAACACGCCTAAAATTAGATTACGGAGAATATTTTCCGACATTTTTAAAATTACCGAGTACTTAAAAATTATATTAAAACAGATAAAGTCTCCGTAGAATAACAGTAGAGGTGTTGACAGATTTTATCATCTCTTGTCAAGTGATCTGCGAGTGACAAATGACGGTGATAAGCGCGTAATCACCGCTACCGTTTGTTTTAAAAATTCATTTATCAGTTATTTTAAACTTAAAGTAAATAATATTTTTTTAAATCAGATTAATTATACTTTAAATCAGCTAATATTCCTTAAATTAAGTATATTTTATTTTTTTGAAAGTTTTTTTAACTTTTGTTTACAAATGTGTCAAAATGTTACAAAAATGTCCGATTTTGTGAAAGCGACAAAAAAGTTGAGATTTCAATCAATATAATTTCTATTTGAAATACATCAGAATATTTTGCTTACTGGAAATAGTAAATTTAATCAATTAGCTTTCAATTAAAGCTAAAATGAAAGCTTCAAGAATGCTTTTTTCATTTTTTTAAATTAATTTTAAACCTTAGGTATAAAAAATTCAGTGGATGAGCCTAAAAAATATTAAAGTCTAGAAAAAGCACAAAGATTCAATTTCGCAAACGACGAAAGAGAAAGCAATTCAAGAAGGCAGTTAAACAAAGGTGCAACCACCTTTTAAAAATATGAAAAATCCTACTTTTTCTGAGATATATAACAATTTTGGAAATTACTTTTTTATATTCACACTGTTCGTGCTTGTAGGACCGGCGCTAGAGTCTCGCCCCACCTTCGAAACTTTGATACGCCCCTCGCTCTCTACTCCATGTTGATTTCAATGTTTCCGAACCTGGGGACCACAAACACACGAAGGAAAATGGTGTGAGGGCAGCGTATTTTTTTAAATTACCAAAAATCAGTGAATTATCCAATTTAAATGAGAATTTTAGTATATATTCATTAATTATTTACTTTCATAATTAATAGGTTCTTTTATTAAAAAGAAAATTAGAGAAAATGTTATTTTTATAATTACCATAATATTTTATGACCAAATTTTACTCGAAAGAAATGATTTGGTCTCAAAATTTTACATTTAAAAAAAAATTAATCGCCGACGCATCTCTGCTGAAAAAAAAAACGTTTTACAAAGATTCCAACACAACACAAACAGGATTGTCTTAAAAATTTATTTTAAAAACCGTATTTCAGTTTTCTTGAAATTTTTTTCATGGGTTGAAATCTTTAAACATTTTATTCTTTAAGCGATCATTGTCACAGTTTTATCGTTCTAGAAATGTAAAACTAGGGACAGAAATTTTATTTTAATTACTAGCCGTGGACATTTGGTTCGTATTACCGTCAGTAAAAAAAAAAAAAAATCAGAGATCCTCCTTAGTGGATGATCTCGGAATAAAAAAAATGATTTTACAGGGATATATTATCCGCTTAACTGATTCAAAATAAATGTTCAGGAAGAAAATTACAATTTAAAAAAATATGCGCTACTGAAATTAGGACTTCTGCACCCCATCTCCAGTAGGCATGGGGCTCCCACAATTTTGATAGGTTCGGGGTATGTTCACAGAAACATTTATGTGAACAAAAGATGAATATCAACTACCATGTATTCAACTGTGAAAGCAGAAAAACATATCTTTATTACTTCAAAGCTCACAAGAAATTTAAACTTCGGCATTAAATGACCCATAAGGAGTTGATATGCCATTAAACAAATAAATGAAACAAATCAGACAAAAAGTAAAAATTTATTAAGAGCTACAAAGGACAGGAAATTGTGGAGAGCTATGATCACCTACGCCCTGAAGGAACACGGCACATAAAAGAAGAATGAAATTTATATATCCGAGAAAAATATTTTACAATAAGAAGAAATTCTCGCGCAGAAATGACATCCTATCTACATACAGGTATCTAGATCCCTATATCTTTACCGAGGATTGAACATTGACCTCGGCAAAGTATGGGACGTTGCGATCCAGATACCCTTATGATAGTAGATAACGCGATATGTTGATTTTGTATGAAGTTTCCTGAGTACTGTGGTTCTCCGTTAAATATATATGGTTTTCATCTTTTGTAGTGTTTATTCCTATTTTGAATAGATTACTAATTTACACATGTAATTAAAAAATATCAAAATATATTAATGCATATTAAACAAATAATCAGTATTGTACCTTTGCGGATCTTGTAAAATCCTCAAGTAGGCCGCAAAACACTCGCGGGCCGTCTTTTGCCCACTCCCGGGACAGATTCTTCTCTTGTCAAAGATGTCCGGGGAAGCAGAGACCTTATGTTTCAGTAAAACTTCTTGTGAATCCGTGCTAACTGGTAGCATAGTGGATCTTGGTAAACTTAAATATGACACTAAAATCCGAAGGCGTATTGGGATAGCCAAAGGAACATTTCAAAAGCTAAGCAGGATACTAAAAATAGGAAAACAGCGCTAGAAACAACGAAAAGGGTACTAAAATGTTACGTGATATCTGTCCTCCTGTATGGCAGTGTGTGCTGGACAATTTCCTCAAAGATGAAAAAGAAATTTGAAGCAACAGAAATGTGGTTCTACAGAAGGATGCTGAGGATACCATAGACCGAAATTTTGAGTAACGACGATGTTTTAGAGAAAATGGAAACAAAATGATATCTTATACTTCAGGAAGAGACAGTTGAGGTTTCTGAGGTAGATAATGAGGAAGGAAGGCTTGGAAAATCTGATACTCACGAGAAGTAGGATAGAGGGAAACAACATATAACATACTTGACGAGCTTGAGCAAATGGATGGTAGAGGAGGGTTTAGAAATAACTAAAAGACAGAATTGATTTACAGTTAACAGGGACAGGAAAGTGTGGAGAGCCACAATCGCCTACGTCCTGAAGGGGCACGGCACATAAAGAAGAAGAAGCATGTATATTTTTTGGGGTGCATTCTAAAATTCTTAACACAGACTCTCCAGCCGTGTCTACATCTTCAGTCGACCGTGAATGGATGAACATCACTTCTGCTTTCTGGATCAAACCAAACACAACGTGGACAGGAAGCAGGGTTAAACCAGTGGACCGGTCGAATGATCTACGGATGCTCAGCGGACCTACGGTCACTCCCTTAAGTTCGGTTAAGACCGAGTAGACACCTCAATCCAGAGAGTAAGACGTCGGAGATTGATCGGCTGGGGCGAAAGTGGTTAGATCTTTATACTCGAGGAATTGAAGTGACGGCTCTAATCCTACAACTTTGATAAAAATGCGTGAAAACTTATAAATACACTAGCTTAAAAGCCACTCTATCGGGTTACATTTAAGCTAGCTCCTGTGGAGGGCTCTTGATTGGGCCTTCATCCTAATTGGTCAGGAGGAGTAGGTCCGATAGGCAACAATAAAGTACAGATGGACTCAAAATTGATCGCTGCATTTTTGTTTTGCATTAATTTTTAAGCTTACCTTTCATTAATTTTAAGCTTACATTTTGCATTAATTTTAAGCTTACATTTTGCATTAATTTTAAGCTTACCTTTCATTCACTTTCGTGCTATGCCCTTGGGAAAAGGTATGAATCCTCTTCTTAAGCTATGGGTAAATAGCAGGACAGAGCGTGTTCTATAGCTTTGGATGACAACTGGTCTATCGCAGAAAGACATGGCAACCTACTGCGGAAAAAATCTATCTCGTCAGCCATGTATCGAAAGATACATGATCGGCTAAACGTGTATCACGCATAGCAAATAACTAAATGAAATTCACTTACGTGCTAATGCCGTTGGGAAAGGTATGGGTCCTATTCTTTTCCACCCAGCTATGGGTAAATAGCAGAGCAGACCGGGTTCTATAGCCTTGGAAGACAACTGGTCTACCGCAGAAAGAAATGGCAACAAACTGATGGAAAAAAAATCTGCCATCTGTCGAAAGATACAGGGTGTATCACATATTACACATAACTGACTGTACCACCATCAGATCCATCGTACATAGATATCTTACATAAAATTATGGTTCGTTTCAATATAATATATGAAATATCTAATATATGTAATATCTTACATAAAATTATGGTTCGTTTCAATGATAATTCTTCTTCCGCTACTTAATTTAAAGATGTACGTTGGTGCTTGCTTTCTGTACAAACAATTATTTTTATTTCATAGGTGCGTTTCGCTGGATTTCGTAATTAATTTCGATTATTTCCACATTTATTTCTATGTTATAAAAATTGTTACCGTACAAAAAATCTCGTCGCAAAAAAATCACGTAAAAAAAAAAAAAATCTCCGAAAACGATCGCAGCAATGAAAACTTAGAAATCCCAAATTGCAGGATTGCAGGTCCAGATCCGGTCCAGAATGCTTTTAATTTGCTTATGGAATCGGCCTGATTTCAAAATGGTATGATGTGTTGGGTTATGGTCTATAGGAGTACAGTTGTAAAAGTGTGACATGATGACACACTGACATTCGCAGTTATTATTTTATGTCTATTTCTTGATTTATAGAATTTTTAATTTCATCTTTTATTTTACCAATATAAGAAAGCAAAGAAATAGAAGAACTGGGAGTGGCATCGTGTATTGTTTCTTTATATTCGAGGAATTGAAACGACGTCTTCAAGTCTACAACTATGCGAAAATGTGTGAAAACTTATAAATACATCTGTCTATTTCTTAATTTATATGTCTTAATTCATCTCATATTTTACCAATACAAGAACGCTATGGACTCGAAGAATATCAGTGGCATTGTGTATTGTTTCTTTATGTTCGACGAATTGAAGCAATGGGTCGAAACCTACAACGGTGAATAAATGCGTGAACACTTATAAATATATATGTCTATTTTTTTAAAAATTCTTTTTTCCTTGTTTCTTTTTCCAATAAGAATGAGGGATAACTGATAATTTACAAGAACATGTAAAATTACGGGTGAATGTTTACAACTTTTTCGCTTTCTTTACTTTTCATGTTTTCTCGTTTCCTTTCAGGGCGTAGGCAATTGTTGCTCCTCAGAACCCCCCTTTTTATTCCGTGTGAATTGCCACGACTTTCTGTAAAATAAAATCGTGTTCCTGCTGCTGGGTTTTAAATTCAGGGTACCCCAACTAGATTAGCTGCAACCCACTGTTAGATGTAGACGTCTCTTCTACTTCAATAGCTTCATGTCTCGCACATCTCGCCTGTGGAACTTCCTTCCTTATTCCTGTTTCCATGACAAATACAATCTCCAACTATTTAAGTGTAACGTCAATCGACATCTCCAGTTGCCTTGATCTATCCACTTCCCTTCTCCACATCCTTTCACCTTTCATTCCTATCTGCTCTCGCTCCAAATCTTCTGTAACCCCCTTGCCTTGATCGATCCACTATATTTCTCCACATCCTCTCCTTTACCACTCCTACCTGCTCTTCCTCCAAACCTTCTGTAACCCCTTGCGTGCTAGTGGCTTCCAGCCTTGTTTGGGGTGATAAGCTTAAAAAAAACAAAAATTGATTGATTTGTATTTTTTACGGCTTATCAACCATTTGCGGGCTATTTAAAGCCGAAAAATATTTTTGATTGTAGGATTTTTTTTTAATAGCTGGAGAACTGTGTTCATAATTTTCTCAAGTTTATCTGCACGTAAAACGAGCCCGAGTGCAATTGGAACTCGGCTCTCCGATTTACAATTTTTTCCTGCTATCCATTACACCACCTGCACATTCAAGCTTACGGCACCTGGTATTTTTAAGCGGTCACCCATCTAGGTACTGAACAGGCTGGACGTTGCTTAACTCAGTTGATCGTGAGAGAACCGATGTTTCAACCTGATATGACCGTAAGCATAAGTTTTGGAGCGACAATTGTAACCTGCTATTTAATCCATAGCGAGGGGGATCGAGAAAGAAGATATGGATTCATGTCTTGCCCAAAGTTATTTGTGCGAAAATGAAGGCAACAGCCTCGACAGGAACTTGAGCTCGGCTTACCAATTCTACTTTCTGACCCGATAAATTTTACACTACCAGCCCATCCATATAAGAATATGATTGTCAAAAAAAAAAAATGGAACCTTATTTTGTGATGTCAACGAACACGCGTTGCCACTTTTGTAATGTCAACGAATACTTATTGTCACTTTCATAATGCTTGTTGTAGTAGAGACTTTGTAATCGCAGATACAACTATAGTAACGCCGTTGAACAATACTGGTGCCAGACGCCTTCGAATAACACTCGCACTAATAGTACTTGCTCGATAATACTCGCTCGAAAAGTAACCACCGAATAGTAATCCGTATATTGATCCCTTAAGCGCCACGCTTATTCCGATATATACATTTCCTTTACCATCACGTGATCTACTTATTCAAAATGGGATCGTCTGTGTTTGCTCTCTGGTGATCTCTGTTCAAACTCCAGTGTCGGCAGCGACATTTATTCCTGTATAACATCTTATAAACTCGTTATTGTTCAGTCGGAGTACTTTGTAATCACTTCTAGGTATTTTAATTTGTGTTGAACTTTGTAATCGGGAAAACTTTACATGTGGGTGAGTTCAAATAGATAATTTGGAATGTGTAGGTCGACAGTTTATTTCATTACTTGTTCATGAGCCAGTAGTTATTATGCTAAGGTGACAGGGTCCTAGAAATGAACATGATTATGCTAGACAGTTTATTTCGTATTGGACACTATTTTATTTCTTTGTGGATTCATGAAATAGAGGATTTCTGGTTTTGAACATTTTGCCAATACAATAGCATGTTTTCTGTATCTATTTTGGTCTCGCAAAAGTTCAGGATGTGGAATTCTGTTAAGTGTTTTAAGAGAGGATAAAAATGCGAAACCAAACTCCGAAGGCACATTGGAATAGCAAAAAAATGCCTTCCAAAAGCTAAGCAAATTGCTAAGAATCAGGAAAATTCCAATAGAAACAAAGAAAAGCGTGTTGAGATTCTATGCATCATCAATATTACAGTGAATGGAGGGCAATCTCCTCACAGATGAAGACGAGATTCGGAGTACCAGGAATGTGGTTTTCCAGAAGAATGCTGAGAATACCATCCATTGGAACGGATAAGCAACGGACAAGTCTTAAGAAAAATGGGAATAAAAAGGACACCTGTACTCAAAACCAGAAAGAGACTGAAATTTCTGGGACACAGGAGGATTTGGCGAATTTGACTCTTACAGGGCATATTGAAGGTAAGAGACCTGGGAAGGCAGTGAGCCATCTATTGATGAACTTGGGTGAATAGATGGTAGAATGGTGTGGGTTGAAGTAATGACAAAGGAACAAATGTTTTTCAAAAATACAAATGATAGGAGGTTGTAGAGAGCCATGACCCACGTTTTGAAGAAGAAGAAGAACTTCAAATACATTGGCGTATGGATTAGAACAAAAAACAACAAAATTAATATATGGAATAAGGAAACTGAACACGCTAAGAGTAGTGTCTCTCAACACCTCAAGACGCTACAGAACCAAAAGGTTGACCCAAGAACTCTAGAACAGTCTACCCCAGTGAGTGAAATAAAGGGTTCAGGTCGACATTCCAACCACCTGAAGAAGGCCGGAGCGTACAACGACCGAAACGTTGTAATAAATATGGCGACAAAGATGTGGACAATAGTCCGAATAATGTAAATAGTGCAGGAAAAAAGGTCGGTTCCCTGTACGACACCAAGAAGTACCTGCCCCAACCTGCTATTCTCTAGCTTTACAAGAGGTCGAAAATGGACTACTGCTGCCATATATGGGCAAGAGCTGCCCAGTTGCCACTTTCCAGTCTCGATAGACTCTAAAAGCGTCTCCGCGTCCTTGTGGGTGATGAATTATTTTCTACCCTACAACCCCTTTCGCCACAGACGAAACGTCACTTCCAGATGAATTCGACGTGGTGTAATGGTTAGCAAAATTGTCAGTCTAGATCAGCTATGACTTTGAGTTCAATCCACACTGTGTGCCCCATACTTTCAGCCTTGTACAACATCGAAGCTACGCTTAGAAAATCACTATAGGTTCCATCGTTAAAGATGCTAGGAAAATGGTCGGTTCCCGGAACCGTCCCAGTAAGTACTTGACTCCGGCTATCCTCTACCTTAGCAAGAGCGAGACCAGGCCGAGAATGGAGTACTGCTGCCATATATTGGCAGGAGCTGCACTTTTTTTCACTTTCCAGTCTCAATAGTCCAAAACTATCTCCGCGTCCTTGTGGGTGATGAATTACTTTCTACCATACAACCCTTTTCCCCACAGACGAACCGTCGCTAGTCTCTCGTTGCTCTATCGCCATTCCATAGAAAGTGTTCAGACGAACAACATTCTTAGAGTTCCACCATTTCTAACCTTCGCGGCTAAGAGCTGCCATGCCGTGCACATTGTGGTAAACCATCCCCGTGAGTTCCGCTCGAGCAGCTTCTTCCCGCAAACAGATGATGTTTCCTCGATCACTACAATCTCAATCGGCTCAAGTCTAGAGTCAACTGTTATCTTCCTCGCATATTCCCATGAACTGTGCCTCTGCCTCTGCTTCGGACTTGTACAGGGTGAACATCATTGTAAAAAAAAAAAAAAGGAAAGAAATTTCTAACGGATCATCTCCATACAACGGTTTTCCCTTTCCCAACAACTGCTACATTGTTCATATTTCAATGAGAACAGTTCAAACGATCTGCCTTCTTTAATTCTACCAGTTCAGATCGTCACAGCTAGGACCCGCCACACCACGTACACTGTGCCAACACATCCACGTTCATTTTGTATTCCTTTGGCAAGGAGGAAGTTCCACTCAAACAACTTCTCCCCCAGAACTGTGACTTTTCAGAACAGACTCCCGAGGGGGTGCTTAACCGTTATCTATCTTATATATCCTCACAATATGCCCTTCTTCCCTTTACACCCTTACAACAACCTTATTCATTAACCTCTACCTTGAGGGGCTCTTGAGCATTGTACTGGATGAATAATAGCATTAAAAACAGACCCCAAGAGCATACTTCCCTGACTACCTCTACCATTAGTGACTCTAGGGTTTTGGCTTTGTATTGGGTAAATAATAATTATTAAAAAACACACTCCCGAGAGGATGCTTCTCTCATTACTAGTTTTCACATTTTCAACTCTCGAGTCAATCGTTATCTACTTTTAGCAACCTCATTCTGTAACTCACTACCCTGAGTTGTTGTTAGGTGGGGCTTTTATTATGTGTATCACAGAAATAAATTATAGAGGACAGTTCTCTGCTATTTTTACTTCAAGCATAAATCCTTGAAAACCGTGGATAGCAGCAGAAGAATATTTGAATTCGAACATTTGTTTGAATCAATCACATAAAGAATAAAACTAAATAATCAATAAACAACCAAAATACATTTTTCCTGGTAGGCTGCTGTTAGTGGGTGTTGCTCGCAGGCATAATCTTGCCAGAAACACGATCCATTCTTGCTTGGGTCACTTTAAATAAGAAACTGGACATTTCTTGGTCATGTTCTCCAAGTCAGTGTTGATTTATTTCCAATATGCTGCATCTATAGCTTGGAGACGTTTTCACAATGATTTGAAATTGTAATGAAGCTGATCTCGTATGTGTAACTTTCTTCTTCGCAGTATTTACAAGCGGACTATTGTCCTCATCTTTGCCCGTCCTGGCGATGACGATAAACTACATCCGGTAGCAAGGTCGTTGATTAGGTTGTTTTGAGTAGCGTGGAACCACTTCTTAATTGGTTTTGTTCCCAGGTTCACCCAGACCCGTACGTTCACTGAAATTAAGCAACGTCGAGCCTAGTAAGTATCTAGATAGGTGACCGTTTTTGGAATATCAGGTGATGTAAGCTTGGAAGTGTGGATGATGCAATAGATAATTGCTCGAAATTATTAATTGGAAAGCCGAGTTCCAATTCCAGTCGAGTTCAATATATTCATGTACACGCAAATACCTTTGGGAAGGGTATAAATACACTTCTTCTTCCCCTCAGCTATGGGTTAATTAGTAAGACTTATACCACTAAACCATTATTATCTAAAAATTCTGACAATCTGCAAATATTTTCTGCTTTTAAATAATCCACAAAAATCGTAAAAATTGAATGAATCAATCAATCATCTTCCTTTTATTTAATACTGGTCAGCTATTGCTCGCGGTGTCTCCACCATTCTGTGTACGACGATAAAGTACATCCGGCAGCAGCACCTCTGATCAGGAGGTTTTGAGGAGCATGGAACCACCTCTTAATTGCTGCTGTTCCCAGGCCCACCCTGACCTAGGGTGGTAGCATCTGTTAGGGTTCCAGTTATGGGCAAATGACTAACTCCTAGACTAGGGTCAAAACGCTATGAAAGTATAAGCATTTTTATAGTAAAAATACCAGCAATACATTTTTATATAAAAATTTACCAGCAAGACATTTTTGTAAAAAATTAACAGCGTTGCATGTTTGTAAAAGAAATTACTAATGCTACCAAGAAAATAAAATTTCGTCATTAAATGACCTATAAGGCGTTGATATGCTACTAAATAAACAACAAAATCATCATCATTGTTGCTATGTCCACAACAATTTGAGCTATGTCTTTTGTAGCAATACTATTTCTCAAACGTCCATTAGGAGATAAATTCTTTTTTCTTTTAAGTCAATTTAATGACCAGGGTTTTCAGGAACCTTGTCTCCAGCCTGCCTTTGAATTGGCAAACATAAAATTTTGTTAGTGATTTTATATAATTATAAAAGTAGAGTCCTTTGAAAAACTGCCACCCAAAACCTAAATGGGTGGTCTCCTTTTCCAGAACCCAAGTGAACGGATAAGGGTGGCTGAACCCCAGCCGGTGTCCATATAGTGAGTCAGTCAGTCAGGAGGAAGAGACCAGCAGTAAGTGAGGAAAGGACGAGTAGGGAGTGAGTTAACAGTCGCTGAGATCGGGCAGTGAATGTAAGGACCCCTTTTCCGTGGTAGCACTTGTTAGGGTTCCAGCTATGGCCAAATAGTGAACACTCAATTTCAAACAATTACTAGCAATATATTTAAAAAAAAAATACCAAAACTCACAAGAAAATAAAACTTCGACATTAAATGACCGACAAGGAGCTGATATGCTGTTAAATGAAACGAACCAAACTAAACCGTGTGACCATTTAGTATAAGTACACACCGTCTAAATACTATTACATTGAACTTCCTATGTCACCAGATTCACAAACCCAAAGCTTTAACCCGCAAGGCTATTGTTCCTTGGGACAATCCTGAGTGAAAAACTGCCAGCTTTTGAGCCCTGCTTCTTGTCACAGTTGACTGCACACACCGAAGTTTCTCTTTTCTACAAAGACTATTGTTCTTCCAATGTAAATAATGGTAGCTGCCTATCCCAGAAATTCAGACAGCATGCTTTTCTGTCGTGTGACTGAAATCAATTGTTTTTACTACTTTCAGAAAGATAACATTCTTTACTGAGATTTTTTCTTTATAAGAACAGCACGAATGGAGTGGAGATGGTAACCCATTGATTGGACCTGGCAATGTCATGTAACTGACTCACTCAATTGCTTCTAACACCTTGTTCTTGTTTTTCTTACCTGGAAGATGCAGTATATCCGATATATATTTCTTTCCCTGCTCTATGCCCATTTGGTATACCTGCAGGTTAAATATCATGCACTTTAATCTGTTGTTTCTGTATTATCACCTGTTATCTCGGCTTCAGTCACTTTCCCGCCGCCCTAATGTAACTCCCCGGTGCCTTTTCTATAAATGCATTCATAGTAATTGTTCTAATGGACTTCCTCTTTGGTACCTAGACTTTATGAATTTAAGCGCAGTACTAGATTGGCAGCAAGGTCTCACCTGTTTACAGTTGAAATTGCTAAATGTAACCGTAAGTTCTATGCTAACAGTTTCTTCTCTCGCACTTATTGCTCTTTGAACTCTCTTCTAGCTTCTTGTTTTCCAGTCAACTTTGATCTTCAAAAAAGATGCAACGTCAATCGTTATCTTCTGTTTCTTTGAATTCTGTTTTTTGTTGTCCTCTCTCCTTAATAATGTTTTTTTTTTCGCATTCTTTCACATTCAGTAACACTTGCGTCTTAGTAGATTTATTATCTTACTTGGAGGGAAATGATTAAAAAATACACAATCGCATGAAGTTGAAAGTTTATATTTAAGCAATTGCTAGGTCTGCTGTTAGAAAAGTCGGTTCAGTGTCTTGCTAGAGAATTTTCGCTCTAGAATTTATCTTACATATTTATACGTCTACCATTGGTCCATACTTTGAATATTGTTGCTATATGTTTAGAGATTCTTGATGAAATCCAAAGAAGAATCTGCAATGTAATTGGTCCTGACCTGGTGTCTCGGCTTCATTTACTTTTCTACCTCCGTAATGTACCTTCTATGTGCCTTTTCTATAAATATTTTCATCCTAATTGTTCTGATAAACTTTGCTCTATGGTACCTAGACTTTACGAATTTAAGCGTAGTACTGGATTAACGGCACGGCCTCATCATTCTACAGTTGTAGTGGTTAGCTGCAACTGTAAGTTCTATTCTAGCCGTTTCTTCTATTGCACTTCTCACTTGTGGAACTGTCTTCCGGCTTCTTGCTTTCCAGTCAACGTTGATCTTCAAATATTTAAATGTAACGTCAATCGATATCTTCTGGCTTTTTAATACCTGTTCGTTTTTTGTTCTTGCCCCTTAATAATGTTTTTCGTCTCTTATAGTCTTCCTTTCACACTTAGTAAACCCTTGTATCTTAATGCCTTTATTGCCTTGCTTGGGGTGAAATGATTTAAAAAAAAGCATAACCAGTTGCTCGAGACCAATGTGTACACTGAATTAACCGCCATAGAGATATATGGATTTCTTTAACCCTAAACACAATTTCCGGACTTTCCATCTCCATAGTTCTCTGTATCTGACAAAAACTTTGATGCATAAGCATTTGATCAGCCATTCTGCATCAATACAGTGCCAAGCTGTTCCAGGCTTGCATCTGCTGAAGTATATATGGATTGAATTCTAGCTAATCTCTGTCTTGAGATTTTGAAAATATTGATTGTGCTGTTCTTTTTCTGCCATAAACTTACAATTTCCTTTAACCCAATCATGGCCAAACTGCGGCCCGTTTACTCTTCCTGAATGCAATGCTGATTATAAGGGAAATAACGTTTCTTTAAATTTTGTTTAGTTTCTTTCTCGCTTGTTTACTCACACTCTCTCGCTCACAGGCACATACATACGTTTCTATCGCTAATTCCACGGAAAATACTCAGACCAACTACATTCCTCGGTCCTGTCAATTCAGACCTTCACGGTAAGAACAATCCATGCTTCCACACTGTAGCGCACCACCTATATTTCCTCCGTATTCCATTGGTGACATGTTGTAGAGTTATTTCCTCGGTGGAAACTGTATTTGGACTAAATTCGATCCTAAATAGAATCAACGTACAAAAACGTTAGGAACTTGTTATAATAAGTATTACGCAGAGAAATCTAGTTGTGGTATCTGACTACTTTCGTATTCGACTCCCGTCGTCCATCACTGACTCCTACTTATATTAGATGGAAGAGTCTATAATCTATAGACTAGGTATGTTTCCCCGTAACACCCCCTCCTAAAACTTTACTCCGTATGAGTGCAAATCCTCGCCGCCAAAGTTGTTGTAGAGTTATTTCCTCAGTGGAAACTGTATTTGGACTAAATTCTGTCCTAAATAGGTTCAACGTTAGGAACTTGTTATAATAAGTATTACGCAGAGTCATCTCGTTGTGGTAGCTGACTACTTTCGTATTCGACTCCCGTCGACCCTCACTGACTCCTACTTATATTAGATAAGAGAGTCTATTATCTCTAGACTAGGTGTGTTTCACCATAACACATGTTCCACTCTAACAACTTCTTCCTGCGAAACACTGCTCTACAACTGTTCAAGACTAGAGTTAACCGTTATCTTCCACTCCTTTCTGCGTAAATTGTCTCATAATGTAACTTTCTACCTCGAGTTGCCCTCTGGCCTTGTAAATGGAGAACCTTACTGAAAAAAATAAAAAGCAATGTGGAAGTACAATGTTGAATTCTGAAAACATTCGGTGAAAGTGACGTTTTCACCATTTTAAACCATGGACGATTTTTACCAAGGAAGATCATACGTGTAAATATCTTTTGCTTTGGAAACAGGAAACATCCATGATAATTTTTTTTTATCTAAGGAAGAAATATGTTTTTACTTTCAAAAGAATAAATCACACGCAGTGACATGTGTTAATCCCACTGTCATCGGTTATAATATTATACCAAGACTTCAATTTTTAATTATTGTAAAATCTTTTCTCCAAAGAAAAAAAAATCAGCATTTCCACATTTCTAAGGTATATGTTTATGCCTATAGTCTTCTGTAATGAAAATAGCTGAGGTACCTAATACAAAAAAAAATAATTAAAAACTGCTACTATAGTATGATATCTATTGAGGCATTTACGACCTACCGTAAATGACGATGCATTCATTATTGCTGGAAAATGCTCATGAAAAATGATGACCTATTTACTGTATTATTAAATGACATCAAATCAGTTTACAAACATTAAAAGCACTATTTGACGATTTTAAAATTTTTTGGGATAAAAAAAGTTGTTAATGATTTTTAATACATAACCAGTTCCCTGTTCATTGTCTTTCACCCTAACTACTAACCCTAACATATCTTTCATACTTCCAACAGTTGGTAAATATTATATCATAGTAAAAAATTTTCGTGATGTCAATGAACACTCGTTGCCACTTTTGTGATGCCAACGAATACTCGTTGTCACTTCCGTAATGCTCGTTGTAGTAGAGACTTTGTAATCGCAGGTACAACTATAGTACGCCGTTGAACAATGCTGGTGTCAGACGCCTTCGAATAACATTCGCACTAATAGTTCCTGCTCGATAATGCTCGAATAGTAATCCGTATAGTGATTCGAAAACAGAAATAGTATAGTGAATAGAATAGAGAATAGCGGTACGTATAGTAATAGAGGATAGACTAGAAATAGAGATCAATTAGACACACGCTACCTTCCATATGTGCGATTCTTCTATGGTTACGTGGCCTACTTAATTGAATAATGGGATCTATATTCAAACTCACTGGCGATCTATATTCAAATTCAAATATCGGCAGCGACACTTTATTCCTATATAACAAAAATGAATAGTAGATATCATACTATGGTAGAAAATGGACGGTAGATATCATAGTATAGTAGCACAAAAATTACCTCGAATCTTTTTAGTAATTACATCCTAACTTATGAGGAGCCACCGATCATGCTGTCCACCTCATGGAAAAAGGTTTCCGATGCCCATATTCTACACAGGGTCAGTTTCGATTGACAACTATTTTCCATATATTATGACCATTTAGCATATGTCCTGGACATGATGGTCAACTACATGCGGCCTCCGATAGGAAGATTGGGGGTTCTGAAGAGCGTGGAACCGCCTCTTAATTGATATTGTTCCCAGATCCACCCTGACTCAAAGTAGTAGCACCTATTAGGATCCCAGCTGCGGGCAAAAAGTGAACCCCCAAACAAAAAGAAAATACTATGAAAGTATAAAATATATTTTATAGTAAAAATACCAGTAATACATTTTTATATAAAAAGGACGAATAATATATATTTATCGTAAAGTGACCAACAATACATTTTTAAAAGCAAAATGACTAACAATACATTTTATCCGTAAGTGAAGGTATAGAATTACATTAAAAATCTATTTAGTTGAACCTATAAAAATGTGTTCAAAACATTTAGATTTCGGCGTTAAATAAACCATCTAGGTTGATACAAAAATCAAACAAACAGACAACATAAAAAGAACTCTTTCATGCCATTAATCCATATAATATCCTACAATTTCTTAAAGAAATCAAACAGTATTCCAAAATATAACATCAATAACGCTACCATATAAACACACACATATCAACGTCTCTAGTAATTATGTCCGCAAAAACATGTATATGTGTAAAAGAGAGAGTTTGGGAACGACACACAAACACACACAAATATTTTTTTATTGAAATTGGAGTAGATTTAAACAGCGAAATTAGATCAGAACAATTTTGTTTACTGATGGGAATCAAGCCAATTTGGAATTGGGTCATTAAGAAGACAATGTAAGATGATCGAAATAATTTTTATCGATTAAAATTTGAAATAGAGCTTACTAAGGCTATGAGGAACTTTTAAATTCACATGATTTGGGGTTGAAGGTGGCACATCTACATCTTCAGTCGACCATGAATGGATGGACATCACTTCTGCTTTCTGGATCAAACCAAACACAACGTGGGCAGGAAGCAGGATTAAAGCAGTGGACCGGTCGAATGATCTACGGATGCTTCTACGGTCACTCCCTTAAGTTCGGTTAAGACCGAGTAGACACCTCAACCCAGAGAGTAAGATGTCGGTGGTTGAGGGGCTGGGGCGAAAGTGTTAGATATACACAAAACAGAGTATCATCTACCATGTATTCAATTGTGAAAGCAGAATAACATATACGATATTTTTATTACTTCAAAGCTCCCAAGAAAATTAAATGACCCATAAGGAGTTGATATGCCGTTAAACAAACAAATCAAATCAAAGCACTGCAGAAATTTATATATATATTAAATGACCCATAACGTGTTGATATGCCGTGAAAACAAACAAATGAATCAATTAAACATTTGACTTAACGTTCATACCTTCCTGATTTCAGATGAAAACTTTTCCAACGTATTTCAGTAAATTGTAATTTTACAAAATTATCGCTTATGATTACAATCTAGATAATAATGAACTGTCGTCAATCGTACAGAAACTTTATGAATTTAAACGCAGTGCTATGGGCGGTGTAATGCTTGTATTCTTCGCATTGATCACACACTATCAGCCTTTTAAAATGTTACTTTTAAGCCTTTCAAACCATAGAATGTATTAATCCATCAATTCTCCCCCCCCTACCAGCTACGGGTTGAATAACAGGCTAGAGTGGGTCATAGCCTTGGTTAGCCACTAGTCTGTTGCAGAAAGAAATGGCAATCTACTGCTGGAAAATCTTCTTCCTAGTTCGTAGTGAATCGAAAAAGATTATCGCCCAAGTGAGTATCACGTATGACACATAACTACAGTGGTGGAACATAAAGTTGGTGGGGTGCAGCGTCATCATGGAGCGCAAATTCGCTCGGTCGCAAGTTTATTGACGGAACAGGGAATGAATTGCAAGCGAAATCTTCCCCTTCCAATATTTTCACCCCCCCCCCAAAAAAAAAACAACATGTGTAAAGGTTTCGCCTAACTCGACCCGTTCCAACCAATGTGGTAAAAAATTAAGACCAAGTTTGATTAAGGTATGCCACGTTTTAACATCGGTGAAAATGTAAGGAAATTAATTCAGTAAGTGGTGAAAGACGGTCTAAAATTCCATCCTTTTTATTTACTTTAATAGCCTTTTGGTCACTACACGCAGATACTTTTTTCATTAACGGCGCGTCGTGAATTATTTTGGCGACGGCGCTCAGTAGTTCTTCGATCATGCGCAGTGCGGACGAAGTGCATGTCGGCCAAAATGTAAACTGCGTTAAAGAAACAACAAAAAGTGTTGTTTAGTTCTGTTTTCCCTCGGTTGAGACCAGATTGAAAAGATGTATTCCTGGGATGGTAAACCCAGCGTTTCTTTGTAAAATGATAATAATGGTAATTTTTCTCCACACCTCAATTGGTAGATCATAGCATTTCAATGAATATATTGTTGCGGTGATCGATAAGGATGTCGCCCCCGCAAGCTTATCGAAGAAAAGGTGAGAAACAGCAAAGACAATGAGAGGACAAAGGCGGAGGTTTATGAAACCATAAACGTCGAATTTATTTATCCAAAGTGTACATGTGTGTACTTTGGAGAAGTGTGTTGTATCGGCGTCGGGTCCGGTAAGACTGGTTTCCTTCAGGGAAGTTGGTTCGGTTGTATCGGCGACATGAGTGTAGAGTTGGTCGCGGCGGTAGCTGGCCGACTGCCGGATGGGAGAGTTGGCAGCAGCTGGTTGGTCGAAGACGTACGAAGGTTCGTTGGGTCGGTTAGGACGAGTCCCTAAACAGGGCCGAGTCGGAGTAGTGATACGACTTCCAGGGCGGATCAACCACGTAGGCGGGATCGCGCCGAAGTGTAGTGTATTCTCTCGACAAAGCACCGGAAGCTCACAAAGGTAGCGTACTACACTGGCCACCAGGCAAGCAGCTCGAATTTGCATGAAAAAAGGCGCTAACAATATGTGAAACGATTTGTTCAAGTACTCCCTGGCTAAAGGGAGTAGAAAACCGTAAATATTAAATTAATCCCAATGTTGTTCGATGGTTGAGAAGCACTGCCTTATCCGATACTCACGAGGCACTGTTTTAGAGTCAACAATATTGGCCAGTCGTCCAGTTTCTCGCATGCTGCTTGACTTAAATCAGCGAGATCAGGTGTTGTGAAGGTCAAGGTCGTTTTACTGGGAGGCGGCTAATGGCGGCCGCGACAATATAAAAGATTTAGACATCATGATTTCATTGTGACTTAGTGTCGGATATAACGTGCCGTATATTCCGATATATATAGGGTTTTGATGCGAAAAGATTCACGAGTTATATGGCACAATTTTAGTTGCCGTTAGCGATGGCAAAAGCTTTTCAGGGTGTTTTTGTAGCCTTCGCTGCAATAATGATAATAATATTATATAATCATACTACGCCAAGCAACTCAATGTATGTCTTTGAAGTTTATTACGGAAAAACATACACTCCCGCTGACATTATAGAAAAAATGCTTTATTGCAACGTATATATGTATTCGACTGTTAGGTTATATTCTGTATTGGGATTTTCCCAATTATATTCGGTAACAAAAATATTGTGACGCCGGCAAGAAGAAAGGAACACAACACAGATGGAATTGTTTGAAAATACTTGTATTTGTTGGAAAAGAGAGGAAAGTTTCTTGCAAACAGTCGGGTTTGCGGAACTTATCTGAAAGATGCGTCCTTTTAACAGTTTTACATTTCCTGTGTCGTTTTGGCTGGGTTGAAGAAATAGAGCCTTGACTTATGAGCTTCAGTTGCTGTCCAAATCCTCACACGTCATGGTCTTTAGATGACGGAGAGTGCAGACGGGGAACGTCTTGTCTCTGAGGGTCCCACAAGCAAAAGAGAAAGAAGGTTCGTAAAAACCGCTCTCGTTAGAGTTGGTGAAGATCTAAAAAGGTAGCCTGTGATTGGTTGTTTTTCATCCAATCACAGGGCACCCAGTTAGCGACTCCGCAATAATTTCAATATCTGAGGCAAAGCAAACGGTTTTATTGGATTCTTTCGATCAGCCCTCATCTTCGTTTCGTTGCCAATCTGATGAATATTCCGAATATGATGAAAGTAAATATGCAGGATTGACTGAGATAGATGCAGGTTGCTTAAATGTGTATGCAAATTGTGATAAATCACACATTTTTTGATAATCTGCGCGTACAAATGGTAAAGGTGGGTTTAGCACCCATCTTTACCATTTGTACTTTTCAGAAGAAAGACGGCACATTCAAAGTTACAAAAGATCGGGAAGTTATTGAAAGCTGACGTGTCGAAGACGCGATGAGAAGTGAAACGAACACAACATATATGGATGTCAACCGCAGCTTCACGAATTACTGGTTTCAAATAAAACTACAGGATGGGTCTACGATTCCACGCAATTGGTTGTTGTATTCCATTAAAAATGATGCAGTGTTTATTGTTTTCAACAGCCCCAGTCAACCAAATCATGGTATTTGAAAAATATTGTGGATTTCGAAAATGGGAAAAATGCAACGAAAGAATACCAGAACATAGACAGGGCACTCATCATCGTGCTCCATTTCTTGCATGGAAAGATTTTGAGAGATGCATACCAGAAGGGTCTACAATTGACAGAGTAATACTAAAACACATGATAGAACAGAAACAATTATTGAAGGACCTGCTCATGCGTTTTATGGATTGTATTAAGTTTTTGGCAACACAACATCTGGCATTTCGTTGACAGCGCGAAATCACTGCATTATGTAATAATTTCGATAATTTTTTTCACTCGTTAAGCTACTTAGCAAGTACGACACTATGTTGTAGCATCACTTGGATTATGTCAAGTCGCATCTACATTTTGCAACATTTTTGTCTGGCAAGATACAGAACGAGTTCTTTGAGCTACCAGGGGAATATGGATTAAGAAGTCTCAAAGGATGGATATCTTGTCAACCAGCTTTGGAATGGATGGTGATAAATGATTACAACGACATGTATATGTGGGTGCCTAATTCAAATTAATCTTTGTGCCACATTCTGTTCGCGTGTGTGTGCGGATACATATCTATTTTAAAATTCTCACATGGTTGTAAGCACTCAAGAAATTTATCAAAAATAGTTTCAGTTGGATGCTATAAAAATGATGTGAAAAAATGATATGCCGCCTATCACTACATACAAACGAAAACTTGAATGACCAATGAGATGTTCGGGGGGATCTTCTCGATACGCCTTGATGTTGAGCCGATTTAGGGCGATGCTATGGCAATGAAAATCAAAGCTTATGGAAAAAGAACCGAGAAGAAAAACACTTTCTTTAGATTATTTTTCACCAATCGGAAGAACAGAATTCAAACTCGCCATAATTTGAAAAAATAACTGAATGTTTCTAGCGACTTAAATAAAAATAAGGTCACTGACCGGTGAAAATCACTATTCCTTCACGCGTCGTCAGGATAAATTTTCGATTTAACACATATTCAAGAACGAATAATATTAAACAAGATATAAACCCTTCATGATTAGGTGCAAAAATGATAACGTTTCGTGTTTTTAAATCTTTGATTCCACATAAACTCTGCAAAGTAATAATACATCATACACGGTTTATTGATTTATTGCTCGATGTATTGCATTCATTTTTAATATGAATCTGTGTCAAACAGCTTCCACGAGATTTGTGATTGTAGGGGTACAAAAATGTAATAACACCGTTAATAGTTTCTATTGATTCATCGAAATATCTATTGTTTAGCGGTTTTTAGATAACCGTTCGTGATTTTTTAACACTAATTTGCACCGTGTACAAGTCTCAAGAGCCACTCGAGGTAAACGGTTCCTTAGTAAGAAACACGGTTTATGGAGAACATGAGGGAAAATAATGTTTAACTCTAGACACAGGAATTTCTTGTACTTAATTTGGTTTCGATATCCTATAAAACAACAGAAAAATAAAAGTAATTAAATTTCGAACACCCGAAAGAAGAAATGCAGACATTTAAAATGATAAATGTATTGTTCGGAGCATAAACCGAAGGGGGCATTGATAAAAAATCGATCGTACTTGTAATAAATTGAAGGAAATAATAAATTCAGATCTAATAAGCATTTATGTTAGGCCCAATAAGAAAAGCAAATACAAATTCAGATCTAATAAGAAATTATTTTAGAGCCAATAAGAAAAGCAAATACAAATTCAGATCTAATAAGAAATTATTTTAGAGCCAATAAGAAAAGCAAATACAAATTCAGATCTAATAAGAAATGATTTTAGAGCCAATAAGAAAAGCGAATACAAATTCAGATCTAATAAGAAATGATTTTAGAGCCAATAAGAAAAGCGAATACAAATTCAGATCTAATAAGAAATCATTTTAGAGCCAATAAGAAAAGCGAATACAAATTCAGATCTAATAAGAAATCATTTTAGAGCCAATAAGAAAAGCAAATACAAATTCAGATGTAATAAGAAATTGTATTAGGGCCAATAAAAAATGCAAATACAAATTCAGATCTAATAAGCAAATATTTTAGAGCCAATAAGAAAGGCATATACAAATTCAGATGTTATAAGAAATTATTTTAGAGGCAATAAGAAAATCTAGTTTCGAACGAAAAGCATCTACTTCGAATTTCAAAGGATTCATCCGAAGAAGTTGCTATATTTTGAAAAGAAACGCCTTTCTCAGATTTATGAACCAATCAGAACGACGCCCCGAAAACAAAAAGTAAACAAAACAAAATCAGCTTATCTGATGGAACTAACTTTTATAGGTAGGCTATGTACAGTAGAGCCAGAGTCGAGTCCGCCTGTCTCTCTGGTCCGTACACACACACACACACACACACAAACTAACACACAAACTCTCATCGAAGACAGTCTGTCCGACAAAAAGTCAACTCTTCACTTTGTCACCTACAAGCGCACACATACATACAGTCTCGGTGTCAGTAAAATTTAATTTCTCCAGTGACTGTCATTTCTTATTCAATAAGAAAGATACATTTCACTTTCTACTGTTTCCAAAAACGAACATTTTGTATGACTTGTTAAAATAATTATTTCAATTGTTATTGAAAAAAACTTATCGTTCTTTTTTTTTTTTTTCACCCATTGTTTGAATTCAATTTCAAACTTTGTTTTCACTCAATTACTGCAAGGCTTTTTTTTATTTTTAAAGAAATTTTATCTGGGTCCAGAATTGAGTAATTATCAACTAACTTTTAAATAAGGAAGACTATCTCCTAGTATAGACAAAGTCGAGTCCGTTTGTTTCTCTGTGTTTCACACAAACACACACACATACACACACATGCGATTTATGTTTTCAAACCTCATATTTAAGTAGTAATTTAACTGGAATAGTAACTGATTTCTTCTTTTATGTGCCGTGTTCATTCAGGACGTGGAGGATCATGGCTTTCCATAATTTCTTATCTTTTGTAGTTCTTACTAAATTTTGTCTTTTTGCTATCTCTCACAATCCTTGTCCTGCCAACCGTTTACACAAACCCATTCTTCTCTGTGCTGCGTCCCATCCCATCAGGATGTGAGCGATCATGGATCTCCACAATTTCCTGTCCTTTATAGCTCTTAATAAATGTTGTATTTGTGCAATCTCTCCTCATCCTTGTTCTGCCAACTATTTCACAAGCTTCTTCTTCTTCTTCTTCTTCTTTGTGACTTGTCCCTAAAGGACGTGGGCGATCATGGCTCTCCATAATTTTCTGTCCTTTGTAGTGCTTAGTAAAATTTGTCTTTTTACCATTTCTCCTAATCCTTCTTCTGTCAACCGTCTACACAAGGCTGTTAGGTAGATTATGCACTCCTTTCCGCAGTTCCTCTTGCCTACCATCTGTCCTGTGTGTGTCAAATTTTCCAAGCCTTCTTTCCCCATTATGAAATTTCAACTGTCTCGTACTGATGTTATGCTCACATGTTCAGTCCATGATATTGTTAGTATTCATCTGTAGAACCATATTTCTGTTGCTTCAAGTCTCTTCTTCATTTGTCATGATACAGTCCAGCATTCACTACCATATAGGAGGGACGCTATTATATAACAGTTTCTAAGAAAAGAGTACTAAGCAATATCAGTCCTCCAATATAGCAGTAAATCTTGGACTCCCATCGACTCAGGTTAAATGTACTTAGTAATATAATTAATTTCGTTGATTTCAAGGGTTTAACGGCTTTTTGATTATATTTTTTTATGCACACGTGAAGTTGTTATAAAAAAGGTCACGGATATTGAGCAGAGTGTTTGATTAATATTTTCCCCCTGTCCTAGTCCTTCAACGTTTCCCGTGTCTCTCTGGTCATTAAAAGAAATGAACCAGTAAATAAAAAACCTAATTTTCTATCATTTTTTTTCCTTGCTTGTAGGATTACTCCACATTGTCTACCGGGGCACTTTTCCTAACGACCGCTAGGTAGCGTTGTATAAAAGCTTAAATGGGAAGGGCACAAATCTTTTCTCTGTCTCTCTCACTTTCTCTCTCTCTCCCCAACTACATGATTTTGTGGTAACAAGACTTGTCTCGTTTCCCGTCCAGTTGGACTTAGTTGCATTGCATTCTACTTACTACATTATCTTCTTTAAAAAAAATCCTCATGCAATCACAATAATATCTCCACAACGAACTATCATATAAATTTATATCTGCCTCTAACGCAAGAGAATATCCCAGTTCAACAACGAAATACCACAGCTACAAATGAAGAATCCCGTAACAAACTGGTAACCTAACACCATTACGATTTAACGTACCATATGTTTCAAGAAGTAGGATTTCAGATACGCTTTTCCCACAGTCCTGGGTATGACAATAAACTACACCCGACAGCAAGGCCTCTGATCCCAGGGTGTTCCCAGGTCCACCCTAACCCGAGGTGGTAGCGCCTATTAAGGTCCCAGCTATGGGCAAATAGTGAACCCCCAAACAAAAACAGAATACTATAAAAATACATTTTTATAGTAAAATTATCAACAGTAAATTTGTATAATTATATATATAAAAAAATTACCGACAAAACATTTTATAGCAAAATAACCAAAAATACATTTTAGTTGTAGCTGAAGCCATAAAATTGTGTTCAAAATATTTAAATTTTGGCATTAAATAACCCATATAGGTGTTGATATGCCGCTAAACAAAATCAGCCAACTAAACAACCAATATGAGAGAACACTTTTAGGACATTAATTCATATAATATCATACAATTTCTTAAAGAAATAAAACTATTTCAAAATATAACTTCAACAAAACTGCAGTATCACCGTCTCTAGTAAATATGTCCACAAAAACACATATATGCACAAAGAGTGAGTATCAGCTACCATGTATTCAATTGTGAAAGCAGAATAACATATATCATATTTTTATTACTTCGAAGCTTTCAAGAAAGTTAAATTTCGGCATTAAATGACCCATAAGGTGTTGATATGCCGTTAAACACACAAATCAAATCAAACTTCCCAGAGAAAATTAAAGTTCGGTATTAAATGACCCATAAGTTATTGATATGCCGTTAAAAACAAATCAAATCAAACCTCCCAAGAAAATTAAATTTCAGCATTAAATGACCCATAAGGTGTTGATATGTCGTTAAAAAAACAAATCAAACCAAAGCTCCCAAGAAAATTAAATTTCGGCTTCAAATAACCCATAATGTGTTGATATGCCTTTAAGCAAACAAACAAACAAACAAACGCCTTCCCCAAACAGAAATCTGGAATTGAAAGTGTTGATGGCGCTTACCCTGAATCTATCATAAACATTGAAGATAAGGAAACTGAACAGAGCATAAGTTGTGCGAGGAATACTTTTATCCAACAACGTGAGATGCTACAAAACAATAACACTGACCTTAAACAGAGAGTCATGTTGTTAAATAACCTCATCAGATCTAGATTGTCATATGTGTTGGATTGAGTTGTTCTACATCACGTGATCAGTAGTCAACTTCTTGCCTGTCTCTTACCTTATTGTACACTTTATATCTCTTCTAATTAACATATGCAAATAGGTACAATTCTATTTACCAATCAAATACAACTCCCTGAACCCAAGATGTTTAATGCTTTTGGTTGTTCTCGAACTCCTACAACTTCTTTCTCCCTCTCCCCTTTGAGGTTTATGCCCTGTGCTTTTAATGGAGTTCTTGGTCTCATTTCATCTTCTTCAGTGCCCGAGTCACTCCTGCTATCATCCATAGGCTCGTCTTCTATTGTACTGATCTGAAGAACTCACCCTTTCTTCTCTGTCAAGGTCTTCTTCCATTACAACGTTTCCCTCTTCAGTTCTGAGTCTTAATTGGTCAGAATGGGTCATTAGGCCTTTTCCTTTCTTTGATAGAATGTGTTATGTCGTCTTTGAATGATGAAATTAGTTCTCTCGGGGCTTGCTACTTTATCTTTCTTATACCACAGCCTTTAATTTGTCGAATAAGGTATTATTAATGGTGATCTTATTTGTCTACACATTAATGCAGGTGGGCTTTGGAATTGTCCTGTAACTAAGAAACCGTCTATATTATCTCTAGGCAAAATACTTTTAATCCAATTTTCGCTGTCTGTACCATTTTTTCCATTAGATTGTGGTTGATACGGTGGTGTTTTGTAAGGGAAGCAACTAATCCGATTCAACCAATTACATAGATCTTTATCACAAAATTCTGATGCATTGTTTGATACAAATGTTTTAGGGGCCCAATTTCTAGAAAATACTACTCTTAGTTTTGTTATAGTTGTTTTTCTATCTTTCTATCTTCAGGCCATTCCAAAAAGGAGTTTACTAAAATTAGAAATAGTCACATGCCATTAATATGTACATGGTCCATATAAACACGTGACCATGTTTCCGTTTCTTTGGGCCATGAGTGTAGTCTCCTTTGTTGAAAATCTTTCATTTCTGCACATTTTGGACATTTGTGTACATATCTTTCTATATCACGATAATAACCTGGCCACCAAGCCTCCAATTTTAATCTCCTTTGCATAACTGTTATCTCACAATGCACATCACTTCATCATATACGCTTTTTAAAATATCTCTTCTTACTGTTTCCGGTGGTACTATCAAAATTCCATTGCATATACCTGACTGTATGAATTTAAGTGTGCTACTAGGTTGGCATGTTGGTCTCACCCTTATAGTGTCGAAACTGTTAAATATAACCGCCTCTTCTACTCTAACAGCTTTTTCTCTTGCACTTTCAGGCTGTAGAACTTTTCCCCTGACTTGCTTCCCTGGTAACTATAATATTCAAAAATTTAAATATAATGTCAATCGACATGCCTTGATCCCCGTTCTTCTTTTTATCCTTTCCTCAGCCCCTCCCCCTATACCCAGTCTTTTCTCTTACTTTCACTCTCTACTAGTGGCACTCCCACTTTGCTTGGGGTAAAATGCTTAAAAAAACACCGTTTTCCATTGTTAATTTATGCCTTATTTCTTTGTAAGGTCTTTCAGATTTGGAATAAGTACTCCACCTCTTTCTTCTTATTCTTGTAGCAATCTTACTTAATATTGGATCTTGCAAAGTTTGCGGTATTAATCTTTGTAGAGATAATATGCCAGTTTCAACCCAATGTAATACTTCTTCGTTCGACATTGCCATTTTTGTTTGTCCTTATTAAAGTGTAACCTTGACAGCACATCGACATGTTGTATTGCTTTTCCTTTTTCGGACTCAATGTCAAAATCATCAGACATAAATTTTATGACCCAACGTCTTTCCTAATAGGAATTGTCGAACCCTGTGCTCCAGACAATGGCCAATATTTCTTTTTCAATATTTGAATAATTTATTTCTTCTGCCGTCAATCTTCGTGAAAAGTACATTATTGGATAGCATTCTTGCGATAAAATTGATGAAACAGTTCGCTCACTCGCATCCGTAGTTAACGTAACCTCCTTTCAAACATTTCTATAGTGGATTTTCCTGTGAGTATCTCTTTTTAAGCCTTGAACATTAATGTTTGCTTTTGAGTCCAATTGAACTCACTATTCTTTTTCCGCAGTTCAGGAAATTGTTCTATTAAGTCGATGTATTTTGGTAGGTATCTA
Organism: Acanthosepion esculentum; assembly: GCA_964036315.1. Classification (NCBI taxonomy): domain Eukaryota; kingdom Metazoa; phylum Mollusca; class Cephalopoda; order Sepiida; family Sepiidae; genus Acanthosepion; species Acanthosepion esculentum. The sequence goes on along the minus strand of OZ038503.1, from coordinate 67,463,253 downwards.
TTATGAAAAATAACCAATCCTAAAAAGGATTCTAATTCTTTTTTATTAGTAGGTATAGATACCTCTTAAATTTTCTTAATTGACTTTGGATCTGGTGCAATAGCATCTTTTAAAATTCGGTATCCTAAATATGATATTGTATCACAATCAAATTCATATCTGTCTCCGTTTATTGCCATTCTAACATTTTGTAAATTGTTTAACACATGTTCTGTTTTTTTTGTCTTAAATTATCTTTAGTTGTAGCTCCAAGACAAATATCATCTTGATAAATAATTATATTGCTGATTTCGTCAGTTAACACGTTTACTATTGCTCTGTAAAAAATGGCCCTTCCGTTCTCACTTCAAAAGGCATTTTCGTCCATCTTAATAATCATGTGAGGTTATTTATTTTGGTAATTTACTTGAATGCATAGTCAATTTGTATTTGATTGTAGGCAGATTTTAAATCAATTTTTGCAAACCATTTCATGCTCGATAATTTGTGAAAAAGAGTCCAAGCATATTTTATGAATTATGCATATTTTAAATCACCATATATTCTTAAATCTCCGTCTGCTTTTTGCAAGACTACAGTGGGACAGGTCCATTTACTACCACATGGAAGAACAGACTGCAAAATTCCCACCTCTACCATTTTCTTTAACTTATCAATTATCAAAGGTGAATAGATAATTTACGAGATTCATTTAATTGTATACTCGCTTTATAGCCCTTTAACACTCCATCTTTTTTTTTTTTTTTTACACTTTTTCTGATTTTAGGTTACCGATTATTTTCTATTTTTAGAATATCTATACCTAGTAGTTCATGATTTTTTTTCCATTCCACTACTGTAAGATTCTTTCAATTTCAGATGACGTTTTTCTCAATTTCGGTTTACCTATTTTATCCCCTATTTTAGGCCCATTTACTGCTACCTGGAGGAACATACACCAAAATTCCTTCTCCTACCATTTTCTTTAACTTAGCCACTATCAAAGGTAGAAGATGAATAAGTAATCTTCTAGTTCCAAAATAATAAGGGCTTTATATCTCTTTAACACACCCATTTTTACTTTCTCTGATTTTACATTACTGATTAATTTTGATGTATCTACCTTTAGCACCTCTATACCTAGTAGTCCATAAATTTCTTTTACATTCCATTTGCGTAATGGGAATAATTTTAAATTGGTCACAGGTTTCAAACATTCCATTGAATTATCCCAAAGTTTTTATAAATGATCCAAGATACATCAAATTGTCTCAAATTCAAATACCTTTTTCTCAATTTGGGTTTACTCATTTGTTACTAGAAATTTCTTCGGATCAGAGTGAGTTCACTCCGCATATTCACTAGCTTTGGAAATGTCATTTGATTTAATTTTTTCAAAAGAATTATTTTCCTTTGCTCCTTGTATTGAAAAATAGCCATCAATTATTTTCTCTTTTTCCACTTTTTCTGTTCTATTTTCTTTTTAGCTTTGCATACAGACTGAAAATGATTTTTTTCGTCAGTAGTTATAGCAAATTTTCCCAAAAGTGAGGCACTTTTTTCTGTCATTTTCATGCTCATTTGTATTTCTTGCGTTCCTTTTTCTAAACTGTACGTTTCAACATTGTCTTCAGTAGAATTATACTTTTTTTTATCGGTTGCACATGTATAACTTCCATACACGCAGTTAGAGACAAATTATCCAATTGTAATTGTTCCAATATCTTATATTTATGAAATGTGTCAGCCATAGCTTCAATCAAGTGTAATTGAATCAATTCATCCTCAACAGTCAAATCTTGAGTTCCAAGTTTCTCACACTTGAAAGTAAAGATTTGACTATGGACGATGAATTAATCTGCTATCTTCTCTTAATCTGTGAAGATGTGACATCATTGGTTCATCTTGTTTCTGATTAATGGACAAAAAATTGGTTCTTTCCGCTATGACAAGTTTCTTTTTAGGTCCTAAACTTCTTTTCATAACTTAAAAAAGTTAGACCGAATTCAAATTCTCCAATTGTTTGGCGTATGCCACAACGGAAATTTTCATTTGAAAGATGCCATTTATTTCCTTTTCTCCCAGTCTTGTTTGGTTGACTTTCAGTTTTTAGCGCTAGCCTGAGGTGCGAAACACCGGATCCAAGTCTCAACTATTCTGGTTCATCCAAGAGACTTAAACGTCTTGTCGATGCATGACATCCCATTCGTTCAGGAATGCCTAACATTGTATAAATCCTGTACGATCTTTCATCAGACCCTATAGACTGGCGCTACAAAATCAGAAGCACAGAACCTTACCAAATAACAAAAAATGCATTGCATGAACACTTCCAACAGCAACACATGTAACTCGAAGAGAAAATGATGATATAATCATGATGTTAACTTTTTACACTCCCTGAAAGAAAAGGTTTGGAAAGAAACTATCAAGAGTACGAGAAAGAACAATAAAAGTGATTTTGAGGGTCTAATTTAGAAAAAAAATTTTAAAGTTAATTTTGAGCGTTGAGTAGTGACACGAAGGACTTAAGATTTCACAACAAATGATTTTACTATAAAGATGCATTGGAAATGTTTTTACTATAAAATATTGCCGTGGAGTTTAATTTCCTGAAAAAACTATTTTAAGAAAAAGATTTCGCACCAAGAGAGAGTAAGCTAACTGCTCGTGTGTATGGAAACGGTTAATTTCACCATTATTAGTAATTTTTAAAAAAATTAACAAATCTAAAACAATGTAAATTTTAGACATTTATAATCTGGTTTCTCTAGCTTTTAGAATGTAAGTAGAAATCTTTTTTTACGGAGGAGAAAAAGCTCTTTTGTAAAGTGAATTCCAATCCGATATCGATATTTTCTCTCCGTTCGATATTCGTGAGAAAAGATTTTAAAATCCCCATTAAAGGCTATGAGAGTTATCTCCCTTGATTAAAAAAAAAAAGCCTCGATGTCACATTGCGAGGCAGTGTGATGTTAATTGGTTTGTGGGGTGAGGAAACGCATTCTCCATACGAAGATATTTGCCAAACACAAACTCCAAAGCAGCCTGATGTTAGAAAGGAAGAGAGAGAAAACAGAAAAAAAAAAAAAAAAAACAGGAAGAAAAATAAATTAGACTGATATAACATTTATTTAAGCGTATTTTCTTTAGTTCAAAACTCGTAATATTTCAGAATCGGGAAATATAATTAAATTATGTAAACGACGAATATTAATTTTGGTTTTTCATTTATTTACTTGGGGGAAATAAATTTCAATGCACAATAATGTCGCCCTGTTTTTCAATGAGTATCACTTAAGTGGTTGTTTTACTTACAATATACCATCGTTAATATACGCAAACAGTATCGTTGTCATATTCACACTAAATGATTAAATTCTTTATGATAATAAAACGAACACTTAAAAATATGGCGAAAAAAATACAATGATATTCACCCTATACAAGGCCTACGAGCCACTCCAGGTAGAGGGTTACATAAGGAAAACAGGAAACACGAGATAAACCTCTACGCTTGTTCAAAAAACTGGAGAGATGTGTGAACTGGACGATAGACGAGCCTATCTACTCTTATTGAGAAAATAAAAAATAATTCAATGGTAAATATAATTTTAGCGTCTTAGGCGGAGACGGTAGAAGTGTGGAATTGGAGTAGACGTTAGAAGGAACCGGAAACCCAATCCTAAAGAGGAAACAAGGGATAAACCTCTACTCCTATTCAAAAGACCGGTAAGGAGGGTGAACTGGACACTAGATGAACTTATCTACTTCTATTGAGAAAAGAAAAAGTAATTCAATGGTAAATAAAAGTTCAGAGTTTTATTCTTATAGAATAGTTGGCAAAACATCGGCGAATTGACAATCGATTCGAACTTCATAAAATGGTAAATAATAAGCGTTTAATTATACTTAGTTCACCTATTTTTATGATCGAATAATTTTCTATAATTGTATGAATAAAATCTTTTTCATATTTCTTTCTTTATAAATTGGTGAATGATAAACATTGCATTGTATTAGTTGGTTCGAATTTTTATAATGGTTTGGGAGAGATAACAAAAAGATAGAAGTTATTAAGAGCTACAAAGGAAAAGAAGTTGTAGAGAGCCATGATCGTCAACTCCCTGAATGTACACAGCACGCAGAAGAAGAGGGGGATATAAAAAAGAAAAGAGTACTGAACTGTTATGTAATATCAGTCCTCCTATATGACAAAGAATGCTGGACTATTTGTGAAGAGACTTGAAGCGACAGAAATGTGGTTCTACAGAAGCATGCTGAGAATACCATGGACCGAACATGTGAGCAATAACGAAATTTTAGAGAAATTATTCTTGTAAATAAACAATCTAATAAATAAATAGTGTTTAATATTTTTATCGTCTGTTTTCAATGAACAAAGAAAATGTATAAATTTACTTTTATATGTTTGGGTTTTATTAAAATTAGAATATCACTTTTTAAAACAATAAACATTGTCGAGGGAGTGAGGGTAGTACAAAATAATAGTGGTGTGAAGGGAAAAATCGTCCTTTTGACATTACGTTTTTTTGGGGGGGAGGGGCACGAAGGTTAAATATTGCTAGTGATTTCCTCAGGTGATGTCATTAATCTTAATAACGATAGCGTTACAAACTTCTACATCAATCTGAAATGGCATTTGAAAGAAGCGACTTAATACAACATACCCATATCATGTTTTTCCTTTTTGGAATCAATGATCGTCTCTTTATTTTTAATATCTAGCCGTTTTATTAAATATTTTAAATTATAGTTTTTATTTGAATTGTTTAAAATTAAAGTACGACAAAAATACCTGTTTAGATAAACTTGATATACATTACAAAAACATTACATAAACTTGATATAAACTACAAAAACATTAGATAATCTTGATATAAATTACAAAAACATTAGATAATCTTGCTATAAATTACAAAAACATTAGATAATCTTGATATACATTACAAAAACATTAGATAAACTTGATATAAACTACAAAAACATTAGATAATCTTGATACAAATTACAAAAACATTAGATAATCTTGCTATAAATTACAAAAACATTAGATAATCTTGATATACATTACAAAAACATTAGATAAACTTGATATATATTACAAAAACATTAGATAAATTTGATATAAATTACAAAAACATTAGATAAACTTGATATAAATTACAAAAACATTAGATAATCTTGATATATATTACAAAAACATTAGATAAATTTGATATAAATTACAAAAACATTAGATAATCTTGATATACATTACAAAAACATATTCGAGTCATTCGTAAGCTCTAGTTTTCCTATATGGCAATGGAAGCTGGACAATTTCCTCACAGATGAAGAAGATACTTCTTCAGAAGATACTTGAAGGAACATAAATATGGTTCTACAGAGAGATGCTGAGAAAATAATAGACCGAACATGTGAGCAACGACAAAGTTCTAGAGACAATGGAAACAAAAAGGAGGGAGAGATAGTATAAATTTATTGGGCACATAATGAGGAAGGAGGGCTTGGAAAATATGATACTCACAGGACAGATTGAAGGCAAGAGGGGCAGAGGAAAACAACGCATAACCTACCTGGCAAGCATGCGTGAATGAATGGTGGAGCAAGATTTGGGAGAGATAACAAAAAGATAGAAGTTATTAAGAGCTACAAAGGAAAGGAAGTTGTAGGGAGCCATGATCGCCAACTCCCTGAATGTACACAGCACGCAGAAGAAGAGGGGGATATAAAAAAGAAAAGAGTACTGAACTGTTATGCAATATCAGTCCTCCTATATGGCAAAGAATGCTGGACTATTTGTGAAGAGACTTGAAGCGACAGAAATGTGGTTCTACAGAAGCATGCTGAGAATACCATGGACCGAACATGTGAGCAACGACGAAGTTTTAGAGAAAATGGAAATAAAAAGGACACATATACTTAACATTAGAAAGAGATAGTTGAAATTTCTTTGGCATATAATGAGGAAAGAGGGCTTGGAAAATTTGATACTCAAAAGGCAGATTGAAAGCAAGAGGGATAGAGAAATAACAACACGTAGCCTACCTAGCGAGCTTGAGTAAAGTATGTTAAAGGAAGTAAAGTAAGTGAAGTATCCATATAAGAAACGAAAATTCTTTTGATAAATCCTAATAATAATAATAATATAAGGAAGTCATAGATATTCTTTAGATATGCAGATGAAATGAGCATTGGGTAAAGGGCTGTAGAAATGAAAATACTTTTGATACACCTGAATAGAAAGCCCCTGATATAGACGAGGCTAGCAGTGATCAATAATTACTTCTCAATCAATTAATTGTTGACAATTAAATTTGATAATTACTCAACAAAATTACACAGGAAAACACTTGTAAATTATGATTTCTGTCTATATTTTTGAGATGAGGTATTGTAATTATTTACACTATTTACATTGTTCGGACGGCTGTCTTCATCTTTATTGCCATATTCACGACTTTTCGTCCTTCTTCAGGTGATATATCTTGGAATTTCGAACGGTCCAAACAATGTAAATAGTGTAACTTATAACTTATCTATAAAATTTCTGTTCTTTTATTGCTTTTCATATATTCTTTCACGCTCAGGAACCCTCTGCGTGTTAGTGGCTTTGTTGCCTTGCTTCGGGTGAAATGTTAAAAAAAAAGAAGAAAAGATAAGTTATTTCTAGAAAGCAAGAAGTAAGGACTAACTGTAAGATGACAGAATGCATGGTTGTCAACAAAAGAGACAGCGCAAAGTGAGAGCTACGTATTGGGGATGTCAAGCAGTCATAGCAAGTTAACTATCTGGGTATTTTACTAACAGACGACGGTAAATAATCTGAAAGTATGTAGTACATAGTAACAGCGAAAGTTGTCTTCCAAAAACTAAGTTAGATATTAAGTAAAAAAATCAGTAAAGGCGCAGCCACTCGAATCTGAGGTTATCAGTCTACTAAGGCGGCTAGCTAGTCCTCATTGAAGACCCCTGCTCATTTGTGTTTGTTCAACACCCACACAACCCACCTGTGGTTTATACTGCAACTATACTGAGCGGACCTTAGTTACAGTTTCTGGGAGAGAGCCCGTTATCTAGCGTGACCAGCAATCTGAACAAGGCTAGTACCTTCAGACCCTTGGCTACGATGTCTCGTGACTTCATGTCAGCACAACTACCAATGGCTCCCAAGGCTTCCGTCTACTCAATTTCACTTGGTTTTCAGGCAATTTCCAAAGATGTCGCACGCTGGGATCGCCTCCGATAACAACCTTCCTGACAAATCGGCCATGGTTAGATTCGAACCCAGGTCTCATGGTTAGAAAGCGAACGTTCTAACCACTCGGCCAAAGCTTTAAGACAGAGAAACAAAGAGTAAGTGAAATGCTATATAATGCTAAGAATATTATGAGCAAACGAGGAAATCATGGGCAAAATAGGAACAGCTGAAATTATGAACGCATAATGAGGAAAGAGAACTTGGAGAATTTAACACTCACAGAACATAATGAAGACAAAAGTGGCAGGAGAAAACAGCAAGTAAAGCGGGATAGTCAAAAGTTAATTTGAGCAACAAAAGATAGGAAGTTGTGGAGAGCCATGGTTGATCATGTTTTCAAAGGAATTAGCATATTAAAGAAGATTAAATTAAAACTATAATTGTTAGGTTTCAAAATTATCTGTTGTAACGCTTTTTATTCAGTTTCTTTTTAATTTTCATTCCCAAACACACCGAGAAGAATAAAAAAAACATTCTATGAGATTCTTGATTTGACGAGTGGAAAAGCGAAATTATGTATTCAGAGGGTAATGAAGGCTGATTGCAGTAAGGAGAATAGTCAAAATATTCAGTAGGGTCAATAAAAAACAAAAAGACAATTACATTTATCACTTAAAATGTATGATAACCAAATGTCGTTGTTGCCAGGACAAGAGAATATAAATAAATCACTTAAAACTTTAGTTTGTTTAGACACAAGTTATAACAATACACAGAGCATGCGCGTACTACCTTATAAAAAACCCGACCGCAGGAGTGGGGACAATTCTGATTGTGGGCCACGGTAGTGCTTTGTGATCCTCGCTTATTAATATTTGCTTTTTCTACCTACATTTATATACAATTTTTTTTACAAATTAAACTAAACACAATTGACGATTCAACGATGAGAAGCTTTCACGGATTCTCACGTCATTCTGGGGTCTTTCTTTTCGTCCAAATCCGTGGATTTTTTTTCTTAAGTCACGAAAAAAGACAATATAAAATTCACTATTTTTTATCCATAATATTGAATGTGTTAAAATTATTCAACTTTTTAACAAGAAAAATATCATGTTGATGTTAAAAATGTCGGTATTAGATTACTGAATTATTTAAGGTGGAATGACCTATTATGGCGTGTCTCTAAATTGTATTTAGATACATTGTATTATTTTCAGTTTTGCTTGTTGAATTATTCTGATATTGCATATCATCCATTATTAGGTTACAATAAAATGCTTATTTTATATGAATACTACATTATGAAAACTGAGATGTAATAGAGTGGTGGGTCCCGTATCATAGATTGGGGGCACTAGACTGATTTTGTATTTTATTAAAAGAATATACTTTTGATATGCAGGACTGGCCAGACTTGTAAGAGCCACATACGATAAAGTTCAGATGTTTGAGAGCTGCAAGGCGTGAATAAAATTTACATATACGTTTTTGTTATATACACATGTGACCACTCTCACTCCCATTCCCACGGCGCCCCACAATCTTTAATCCGCTTCCCCATGACCTCAGTTTTCTGACATACCTCTCTGACCGTTACTGACCGGAAATTTCTTTAATCTCTCCCAGCATTCCTTTCTTCAGCACCAAAGAACAATGCCTCACTCAGATCTAGCATTAAAGTTACGATCTAAATTCTTAAATATTTTTACTAACCATGGACATTTAGCTTACGTTTTAATCCAATGGGGCCCCAATTCATGCCCAGTAAATAATTATAAAGATTGAAATTTTTCTTATTTACTTTTTATATTAACTGTGATGAAAAAAAGGAGCTGAGATGACATATTTCCACAAACCGCATATTAAAGGTCAAACAACGGCACGTGGTTCATGTACCACAGTCTGCCCACCCTTGAGATATATATGCTATTAGGGAAAACACTTTTTGAGCTTAAGTGTGCTTCTACCAGTTTGGCCATGGTCACTGTTACATGTGACATGTTTGTATATATGGCGGTCGTATCAGTGAAGGAAGGAACGCACACGGGAGAAAGGTTTTATCATGTTTATTCACTTAAGGGTAATAACCAGAAAAAGGGAAGAACATGACTCCTTAAGGAGAGAGTTCCAGATTTAAGGGACATAACTCAGGATGTTAAGGTTTATCCCTTAACACCCCCCCTTAAACTTTACATCCTGATAGTTTAGTCTTTACGCAGACTAGGCGGGTCCTTGCCAGGGGTTTTGTGAAGCAGTCTGCTGTATTTTTGTCGGTAGGCACATAGTTCAATTGGGTTGTACCATTGTTTATTTTGTCCCTTATATAGTGGTACTTTATGTCTATGTGTTTTACCCGCTGGCTAGTGATGGAATTTTTTGCTATGCAGATTGCGCTCTGGTTGTCGGAATATAATGTCGCTTGCTTCCATCTCTTTGTTTTATCCATCTCATTTATTAATTGCATGAGGTATTGTGTTTCTTGTATGGCTGGTGTCATTGCTGTATATTCAGCCTCACATGTGGATAAAGCTACTGTAGGCTGCTTTTTGCTTTTCCAAGCAATAACAGGTCCTTCTTCATTTAGGGAAAAGCAATACCCCGACGTGCTTTTTCTATCTTCAGAGCTACCCCAATCGGCATCAGTATATCCCGTCAACTTCAGGCCGCTTTCACATTTCCTGAAAGATAAACAAAAATCCAAAGTCCCTTTTAAATATCTGAGTACATGTTTCACTACATTCCCGTGTTCGATTGTGGGGTTTTGGTTGTATTGTGATAATTTATTTACAACCCATGAAATATCAGGTCTAGTGCAGGTAGACAGATAAACCAAGCTTTCTATAGCCTCTCTGTACTTTGTGGGATCAAAAACCTTTGCTTCCTTAGAAAAGGGTAATTTTTGTTCACAGGGTGTTAGTCTGGGCTTGCAGTCTAGCATATTAAATTTTTCTAGTATTTTCTCAGTATATGCCCGTTGGTTCATTTGTATTTCATTTGGTTTGATTATGAAGTCCACACCAAGAAATCGTGAGATCTGGCCTAAATCCTTCATGTCAAACTTCTGCTTGAGTAGGGTCTTGACTTCCGTTACTGTGTCTAAGTTATTTGCGGCAATCAAGATATCATCAACCCATACGAGAATAATAATTCTTTTATTTTCATCAACTTTCACAAACATGCATGGGTCGATAATGCTTTGATTAAAGTTTTCTAGCAGAAGTTCTTTACTTAGTAGGTCGTTCCAATTTTTACCGCTCTGTTTTAGCCCATAGAGTGACTTATTTAATTTCCAAACCAGTCCCCCCTTGCCTGGAACAATGTATCCTTCGGGTTGTTGGGTAAAATTTCACAGTCTATTTTTGCATTTAGGTATGCTGATTTGACCTCCATCTGGTGGATTATTAGATCGTACTGCACAGCAAATTGCATTAGGATTCGAATAGTGGTCATTTTTGTGGTGGGTGCATATGTTTCATAATAGTCTACATCCTTTATCTGACTGTACCCTTTGGCAACATATCTAGCTTTGTATTCCTCATTATTTTTGTCATCTTTTTTAATATTATACACCCATTTTCCCCCAACTACATTTTTGTTTTCAGGAACGGTTGTCAGAGTGAAAGTATTGTTTTCCTTTAAGGAATTCATCTCCTCCTCCATTGCCAATTTCCATTTGTATGCATCCGGGGAAGTAATGGCTTCATGGTACGACCCAGGGATAATTTTTGTTTCACAAGAATTTATATATTCTTCATCGCTTGGGTTATTGCTGGTGACATAGTCCTTTAAATAAGGGGGTGGCTTTCTCTGTCTCAGTGGGTATCTTGGATCTCTGTTTTCAATACAGTCATCTATTCTGTTACTTGTCTGCTCCCTAACTTGACTGCCGCCATCCTCCACATCTCTCTCGCAGGGACCAGGCAGAGGTTCGTCAGCTCCACTCCCATTGACCCCGTGTCGGCCAAACTGAGACTGATTTGGATTTATCGGTGGAATCAAGGTTGGGTCGGCGTATTTATTTTGGTTTGGGACGCCCCGAGTGGTCTCCCTTGCACTATCAAATCTATTTGTAAAAGTCACTAACCGTATTTTTTTTACAGATTTCTTTTCATCGAAATATACAAAATAGGCTGGACTGTATTTATTGTAGCCTACAATAAATCCCCTTTTCCGACCGGGGATCTAACTTTGTTTTATTTTGCGTATAGGCGTAGCATGTTGTGCCGAAAATGTTCATATTTTCAACATTTGTTTTTTTTTTCTTTAATGCCTCATAAGGTGTTAATTTTGTAAGAAATTCTGCAAATTAAGCGCCTATTGGCTAATTTTGTAACGACCAATCTCATTGGTCGAACTTTGACTTGCATTTTACAACAGCCCGCCCCCTTTTGAATCAGTTGCGACAAATCATTAGAAGTGTCCGGACTCATTTTGAACTATTTGACAGGGCTATTAGCGCCCGAGCCTAAATTAATTAGGCATTGAATGTCCACCAGCATCCAAAATGGAAATGCTTCAGAGACAGTTGTGGATAAACTTTGGAAGTGACCGGACTCACTTGGAACTATTTGATAGAGCCTTGAGTGCCCAAGCCTAATAATTAGGCATTGGAGTTTCAACTTCAGCAACCAAATGGTAATGCTCCGGCAATAACCAGCTAAGACTGCCTTTCTAACCTTGTTGTGACCGGTTGTGTTATACAGAAGAAAAAGAGACTACCTTTTCATTGAACTACCCTACCCTGTTCCCAGGGGCAAAAAAGGGCAAAATCTTTTTTTGCAAGGATACTATAAAATTTGTTTTGAGTTTTAAGGTAGGCCTTGTCGATTTGTTTGTCTTTCTTGTCCCTGCCAAGGGTTAATCTGTGTGAGAAGAAATTCTCACAATTTTATTCGGTGATTATAACACCTATTCCGGATATAAGTAGCACATAGAAAAGCATATGACCACAGCTCATGAGTTAAATGAGACTCTATTAGCATGCATCGAGACATTTCAAATAGCGTTCTCCATCCTCGTTCCGCAGTTCCATTTTGGTGTGGTGAATATGGGGCTGATGTTTCGTGTCGGATTTTATGTTGAACAAGAAGTGCTTTGAATTCTCTTGATGTGAATTCAGTACCGTTATCACTTCTTAATCTCTTTACGCTTCCATATGGAGAACTATCGGCCAAGAATTGTTTTGTGGCGTCAACTGTGTTGCTTTTATTTTTGAGGAAATATGCCATCACATAGCCTGAATAGTCTTCAGTAAATGTTATAGCGTACTTGAATCCCCCCATACCAACAGGCTCTATTCCCCCTGCCAAATCACAGTGCACTAGTTCTAAAGGGAACCTAGCCTTTTCGTCTGGTTTTCTTGATCGCACATTTTGCATTTTTCCGAGGGTACAAGTCTCGCACGGTGGAATAGTACTGTCTTTTTCAGTAATGGTCATTCCCTCAACAACAGTCGGCATTTTCAAAATATCAGGAATATTACAATGGCCGAAAATTTTGTGCCATGTGTTCAAGTCATGCCTCGTATTATTGACACCGTTTGTTACGCATTTATTTAAATAATATAGTTTCCCCCTTTTCTTTATTTTAAATTTAACACCGTCTTTAGTGGTTAGCATAGCTTGGTTTTGTGAAAATTTCACGCTGCAGCCTTTCCCTACAGCGGCTTGCACAGACAATATGTTTTGCGTGAATGTCGGTATGAATAAAACATTTTTTAAGTAAATATTATGTCTCTTTTTATTTGTATCATGTAACGTTATTTTTGCCGTTCCTTTCTTTAACGCTATATTATTTTTTTTTATCCGTCGGCAAGCTCAATATAATGTTCCTCTGGGTTAAAGTCATGTTCAAATTTAACGAATTTTCTTTCATCATTTATAATATGGGCGGTAGCCCCACAATCGACTAACAGTTCAAATTTATCAGAAATAATGTTAGGGTTTATTCTTACCTTGTAATATGAATGGCTGTTTTGTTCAGCAGTCTGTCTTTTTCTGCAGAATTTTGTATCATGGGTTCTTACTTCACAAAATCTGCGCCATCTGCTTTTATTACAATTTTTTGCAAAGTGGCCATTTTTGTTGCACCGAAAGCACGTGGGAGGTTCTTTTTTATATGAGGTTTTCATGATGGAGTCTTCCATTTTGGGTTTCGTGTTTTCCTCATATGCTCGGAGTGATGCCTTGAATTCAATCAGTGTCTGGGGTGTCTCTCGTTGGGTCACAATAGCTTTTAATGTGTTGAAGGTCGGTGGTAGCCCTTTAAGTAGCATGGCTATCGCTAATGCATCTGAAATTGTTTCTCCACAATTTCGTAGGGCAGCGATAGCTTTTTCGGCGTGTATGACGTAGCCGGTGACATCTTTGTCCTCGTGTTTCTGGAGGGTTGACAGTTCTGTATACAAGGCAATTATTTTTGGTTTACCTTGGGATAAATACTGTTCTCTTAGGATTTTTAAAGCTTTCCTTTCATCATCTTTAGCGTCCCGCATGATTAATGCCAAGCTTCTATCGTCCAAAACTTGGATAAGTTCTGCGAATATGTCCTCATTTCTCTGTAAGTCGACTTCATCATCTTCCTTTTTTAATTCGGCTTTTAGTTTTAGCCTGTGTAAATGTCCCATGAATTTAATTTCGAACATCTCGTAATTGCTTTCATCGCCGTCAAACATTAGTCTGGGCCCATAACCTGTTACATGTGACATGTTTGTATATATGGCGGTCGTATCAGTGAAGGAAGGAACGCACACGAAGGAAGGTTTTATCGTGTTTATTCACTTAAGGGTAATAACCAGAAAAAGGGAAGAACATGACTCCTTAAGGAGAGGGTTCCAGATTTAAGGGACATAACTCAGGATGTTAAGGTTTATCCCTTAACAGTCACCAGCCTGACAGGGCAATGTCAGAATTACCTGTTTAATGAAAGCACAGATAGAGAATAAATAGCAGAACTTAGTTATGACCTTACCCATAATAATAATGGACTATTCCGGACATCATAAATACTGCGCCGCAAGAGGGAGCAGAGTTCACAGTAAGTCCTTTTTGAACGACTGGGCTTGACGGTCGAACTCTCTGCCTCTGAGGCAGAGGGGAACTCTCTGCCTTTGGGCAGGGAGGAACCCGGACGAGGTTCCGCCGAAGGGCGGATCCTCGTTCGGGGAGATTGACCAACCCGATCCCGTTTATACGGGATCTACGGGCTATTTTTTGGCCGAGTCTACGGGCTCGGGTACCCCACTTTAAACCCGGCCTTGTGCCACATCTGTCCCTCGTGGGAGGACACTAAATACTTCAGAGTCAGTCCTTTTTGGACGACTCGGTTAAACGGTCGAACTCTCTGCATCTGAGGCAGAGGGGAACTCTCTGCCTTTGGGCAGAGAGGAACCCGGACGAGGTTCCGCCGATGGGCGGAGCCTTGTTCGGGGAGGTTGACCGACCCGATCCCGTTTATACGAGATCTACGGGCTATTTTTTGGCCGTGCCTACGGGCTCGAGTACCCCACTTTAAACCCGGCCTTGTGCCACATCCGTCCCTCGTGGGGAGGACACTAAATACTTCAGAGTCAGTCAGAGTCAGTCAGAGACAGAGTCAGCCGATTAGTGTAAGACATTGGAATAGTGATACTTGTCGAGACAACATAGTTCACTCTAACCAAATCTGATAGTCATTACTACTTCTTTGTATTATATTTCTGTTGTAATATATCTGTGTTATTCCATACCTGTGTTCGAGTTATTTCTTCATTGGTTCTAACCTTGGACCATCACCGTGGTACAAGGAACTTGCACCATAACAAGAGTAAACTGGGCTCTATAGAAATTCATGTATGCAGTTTTTAAACTGTTTACTAACCATGAATATTAAACTTACGTTTTAATCCAATGCCGTCTCAATTCATGCCCAGTAAATAATTATAAAGATTGAAATTTTTCTTATTTACCTTTTATATTAACTGTGATGAAAAAAGGAGTTGAATCGACATATATCCGCGAGCCACAATATTTAAGGTCAAAGAGCTGCATGTGGCTCGAGAGCTGCGGTTTGGCTACAAGGAAGCATTCTTTCGGTGACGCTTTTTTTGCATAAAAATTAACACCTTTGTTAAATACAATGCCTCACACAGATCTAACATTAAAATTAAGATTTAAATTCTTAAATATGTTTACTAACATTAAAATTACGTTTTAATCCAATGCCGTCTCAAATTCATGCCCAGTAAATAATTATAATGGTTGAAATTTTTCTTATTTACCTTTTATATTAACTGTGATGAAAAAAGCCAACATATTTCCACAAGCCATATATTAAATATCAAAAAAACGCATGTGGCTCTCTAGCCGCGGTTTGGCCAGACCTGATATATAGTAACAGTATTAAAGTGAAGTTTTAGGTAGTCTTTACATATGTACTATGAAAGTAACTTTGGAATAAAGGCCTATAAAATAAAATAAAAAACGAAAACACTTTTGATACATTCTAATATATATATATATAACAATATTATTTATATTGTGAAATCTTAGATAATTTTTAGATGCATACATGAAATAAGGTTTAGAGTAAAAGCCTGTAAAAACGAAAATAATTTTTCTACACTCTAGTACATTGTGATAAGATAGTGAAGTCATACTAACTTTGGTGACTACTGGTGGCTCTGTAATAATGTGTCAAATAAGAGTAAGTCTACCATTCCTCCTCTATTGATTCAGCTTGAGGTGTTAAGATCTGCTGATAGTGCAGAAGGTTTTGCTCATAAATTCTCTTCTTATTTTAATCTCGACTCATTTGAAGTATCTTAATCTTACTTTCCTCTTAGCATTGAGTCCCTGTTAAGTGATATGCATATAACTCCACACGTTGTTTCTGTTGTCATCTCTAAACTGTATCTCCCCAAAGTATACAAACCTGATAGCATCTCTGCAATAGTCCTTAAGAAATGTGTTCCTGAACTGACTCTTGTGCACTCTGACCTCCACTATAAATGCCTGGCTGCTTCTTGCTTTCCGGCTTGTTGAAAATCGTATTCTGTAGTTCTAGTCTTTAATCACACAGATGAACTATCTGGCCCTTCTAACTATCGGCCTGGTAGCCTTCTACCACTTTCTTGTGAAAGTACTAAAGGCTCTAGAACTGGTCAAGCATATTATTCTTTCAGCTAAGCAATAAGGCTTTTGCGCCTCTACGTCAAATGCTGATGTGTTAACGATTATTTCTGAAAGAGTCTGTCAAACTTTAGATAAGAATTTGTGAAGCTCGGGCTGTTGTTTTAGATATCTCGAAAGCATTTGACGGGGTTTGGTATACTGATTTTCTTCACAAGTTGAAAGTTATATAATTTCTGAACGAATTTCTGAACTTATTCAATCTCTCTTATCAAATCGCGAAATGAAAGGTATCCTGAGCAGCCACTTAAAGCAGATGTCCACCAGATCTCTATCCTTGGACCTACTTTGTTCAAAATTTTTATCAATGGTCTACCTGATGGCATCAATTTTCAAATCGGTACCTATGCTGGTTATACAACTATTTACTTAATTGTAAGTCTGATGAATTCGATTAGACTTGTGTCACGAAACCATTATTATCTCCAAAAATAAAATAAAAATGTGTAAAAAAAAAAAAAAAAGATTTCGGCATTAAAAAACCTATAGAGGTTAATATGCTAAACTAAAAACTAACAACCAACCAACCAAAAGGAACAGTTTCACAGGCGAGAAGTACGAGAACAGAAACTATTAGAATAGAACATCTAACATCTAGCTAAACGGTAAAACGAAGGGACCTACTTGCCAATCTAGTAGAACGCTTATATTGACGAGTCGAAATACCAAGGTGGAAAGCTCATTGGAACAATTGTCATAGAAATATTTATGGGAAAGATAGAGGGAAGCCACGTCTAACGACGTCGTTACGATGTTGTTTTTTTTAAATTTGTTTTACCCTTCTTTTCATTGGAAAGAATATTGACGTTTTTGATTTTTTATTATTTTTGTAGGTTATAAATGCTGATTCGAATAAGGAGATTTTAAACAAATTAAACGTGGTGAATAAAATCAGAAAGACAAGCATATTTACCACTTGATAAATACAAGATAAGACAAGTGTCATTATTATCAGACAATGGGACTAAGAAATCGAAGACTTGAACTTGATTTCGTCACGAATTTAGCTAATACTTGACGACAAACACTTGAAAATATTAAAAGACAATAAAAATAAATCCGTTTTTCACTTAAAGGTCGTGGCTTTTGAATGAGAAGTGCCATTTACTTTTGGCAAACAGCAATCTCTCTAATAGAATAAGTGCATTTGAAGAACTGATTCCAGCAGAACATTTGCCCTTGGGAAGTGAGGGTAGCGAAAACGGATATCGGCGCGGAAAAAACGTCGTTTCGCCATATACAAATTCCACTGTTGCGTTCACCTTCGCATAAATGTCTTTAGATTCCTTGTTCTTTTAATCCCCCAACCAAGCAGGGAAGACTTGGGTGTCTAGTCTTGGTTGGTAACCAGTCTAGGAGTAGGACTACTTTGAATTTGAAACAATAGAGAAGTCAACAACAAACTGATCCACTATTTTTTTCGAAGAAATCGTGGCAAATCTAAATAAATAAACTGTAAAAATCTGTCTGTCTGTCTGTCCTTGTGCCTGCCCCCCCCCCGCTAACACGAGTCACACTTGATTTACATAAACATATTATACTTTTTTGGAATCATGATGATGCCGGGATTGAAAATCTGCCCTTCATCTGGTGCTTGAACATCCAGTATTGGGATTTGCATCCAGATGAGGAGGGAACAGTTAAAAATTCAAATTTTAAAATAACTCAAAACAATTAGTGATTTTAAGTTTTTAAAATGAAACCGAAAAACTTTGTGAATTTAAAAATAACATTGTTTTAAATTCAGTTTAAAATATCTCCAAAACTTTGTGAATTGAGGAAATCAGTTTTATTTCTTCAAAATGCCAAGGAATTAAAGTGAGAGGTTTCTTGACTTGATGCTTTGAAGTTCCACAGAGTTTGTGATTTGAAGAACTCAATTTTCTGCCTGAAATAGGAATTTCGGCCTAAATCGAAGTTTTGGCCCAAATAGGATTTCGGGCGGAATTGAACTTATAGCCCGAATCAGAGATAAAGTAAGGTTTCGAGATTCCATGGAGTGAATTGAGGAATTCAACGTTATTTCTTGAAAATTATAATTGATGTTTTCTAAGCTGTACGAAAGGTCCCGTCAGTTTTGGGACCGGAGTCCCAATTACCCTCCGCACGAGATAGCTTAAAAGTCCGCACGGAGTTCGTCTTTTAAGCTAGTTACAAATAAAAAAAAAGTGTAATCTGTGGCTATGATAATCTTCTTCTATGTGCCGTGTCCCTTCATGACGTTAGTGATCATGGCTCTCCACAATATCCTGTAAGTAAATCGTTGCTCTCAATTTTCTTATTTGATACTTCTTATTAAATTCAGCAAATAACACTCTATTTAACTGTTTAGCAATCATGGAGTTTTATTTAATAGAATTTGCACCAGATAAAAAAGCATCTCAATATATAATAGTTAATTGTTAAAGACGTTTTGTTTTTATATTAAATATAAATTGGATATATCTATAGTACAGTATTCATATACGTATATCCTGTCACCAGGTTCCAAACTGAGGTCATGACACGTAGAAAAAGTATAAAAATTCTGTTTTCCAGTTGTAGTTATTATTATTATTATTATTATTATTATTATTATTATTATTATTCAGCACGGCTCACCATAATTTACTGTCATTCGTAGCTCAGTAAATTTCGTCTCCTCTCTATTTCGCCTCATCGTTGTTCGACCAACCATTTTCAGAAAGCTCGCTAGGTAGGCTATGCGCTGTTTTCCTCTGTCTTTCTTGCCTTCCTATCAGTGTCAAATTCTCTATGCCCTCTTTCCTCATTATTGTGCCCTAAAGATTTACTCTGTCTAGGTATGGTGTTAAGTTTAAGTGTCTTGTTTTTTCTTCGATTTTCTCAAAAACGTTGTTGCTCACATGTTCAGTCCATGGTGTTCTTGGCGCCCTTATGTAGAACTACATTTCTGTTGCCTCGAATCTCTTCTTCAGCGATTGTCCGGCATTCACTGCTGGATAGGAGGGCTGAGATTACGTTACAGACCAGTACTATTGTCTTTGTTTCTAACGAAATTTTCCTGTTTCTAAGTACTTTGCTTAGCTTTTGGAAGTCAACTTCACTTTCGAAGAAACACACAGAAAAGGAACCCTGAAAGGTGAAGGAAAAGACGGCGAAAATAAAGTATAAGTATAGAGACCATGTTTTAATTACACTGACATCAAAATACTTCAGTGCATGTAGAGTGTATACGTATGCATATAAGAAAAATAGGGAGAAAGCAAGTCGCCGAAAGTATGCCCTACTAGGCGTATTCAAGCAGTCCAGACCAAGGTTGAAAAGAAACAAATTGGATCCCGTGAATTCTGGAAGATCCCCAACCAAATCATGGACAGAGGTCAAGCAGCGGTGCCTACAATTATAAATGAACCCGAGGTCATATCTTCCTCGGAAGATAAAGCGAACCTCTTCGTCTCCATATTTTCCTCTAACTCAAAGTTAGATGGCAAAAACCGTCCCCTCCTCAAGTTCCCACGTCTCACTGAACACAATCTCAGTAATATTACCATAACAGCACGAGAATTCTCTAGATTAACAAAGGGCTTGACCCTAAGAAAGCCACTGGTCCAAACAAAATTACAGTGGCTTTCCTTAAGAACATCAACCCGGAATTATCCCCAATCCTGGCAAAGTTATTTAACCGCTGCTTGAAGAAGTTTTTCTCAAGCCCGTGGGAAGTGTCAAGCGTATGCCTGGTTTTCAAGAACGCTGGTGTGCGATCTTCCCTCTCCCAGTACAGACCCATCAGTCCCCTCAGTATTATCAGCAAGCTTTTTGAGGCCATAATCAATAAGAAAGTCGTCGAGTACCTAGAAAAGAACAAACTCTTCACCGACGAGTAGTATGTGTTTCGGTTGGCCCGATCAACTGCTGATGTCCTAATTAACACCACTCACAGAATCAGTGAGGCTTTTGACGACAAACACACTTCGAGCACTATAGCACTAGATATCTCAAAAGCCTTTGACAAGGTGTGTCACAAAGGCTTACTACACAAGTTGTCCAGTTATGGAATCACCGTAAGGGTCTTCTTGATCATAAAATCCATCCTAACAGATAGATCCCTCCCTGGAGGTAGTTTTCAATAGTGAGTCCTCCGGAGCTCTAGTGGTAAACGCAAGCGTCCCCCAGAGGTTACTCCTCGGAGCAACCCACTTTATATCTACATAAATGATCTGCCTGAGAATATACTCAGATCATTTGTAAACATCTAGGCCAATGATACGACTATATACGGGTGGAACTTTAAAAATCACGATGGTCAGGGATTGGCGACTGATCTCTCTTCCGATCTTGTACAATCTATCCAATGGTGTAAAACATGTCTGGTTACATTCAATGCCTCGAAGACCAAGCTAGTTACATTCCATCATCGCCGAGCTGACCCCGAACTACCACCCGTCAGGATGAACGGAGATCCTCTCAGGGAATCACCGTGCCTTGAAAGGCTTCTAACTCACACCTGACCTCAAGTATATACGATCTATTGTTAAGGATGCAGGTAAAATGGTCGACTCTGTCTACTGCTCCAGTAAGTACTTGACCCCTTCTGCTATACTCTATCTTTACAAGAGCCGAGTCAGGCCAAAAATGGAGTACTGTGGTCATATTTGGGCAGGGAACTGTCCAGACCTCAAAAGCGTCTCCGAGCCCCTGTGGGTGACGAATTATTCTCCACGTTTGAACCTCTCTCCTTCAGGAGTGATGTGGCAATTCTTTCGCTGCTCTACCGCTGCTTCCATAGAAAGTGCTCGGACGAACTACATTCTCTAGTCCCGCCGAGGCAAACCTCAGCAAGAACAAACCATGCCACTTACATAGTAGCAAACCAACCACATTCCCTTCGTATTCCATCGGTGAGAAGTCAGTTCCACTCGAGCAGCTTCTTCCGACGACCCACTGGCATGTGGAACCGATTCTCAACTATATTTCAAAGTTTTCCTTATTATATAAAGAGATTGATAATAACCCCCCTTCTTCAGGATATGCTCTTACTTAATTCATCACCGTAATCAGTAGCGTCTAAATATATTTATAACTAAAGGCTTGCTTCTTGAAACAGGTCCTTGTATCCTTATCCACCAGGGGTTGGTGTTCGAGCCCAGGTAAAGGCCAGGATTTTGAATTAGAGACTTCAACACAGAAAGGTCTCCCTACTCGGAAGATTTGCACAATGCAATCACCTTAATTTCATCCTTCTAACTTGACTGTGCGACATATGAAGTAAAGCTTTGTATGGTGAGCCTGTTTTGATGTCAGATGAAAATTTACCAAACTGCCTTTCAGTTAATATCTGTTACAACGAAAGATAGAAAAAGAAAGAAATGGGTTATTGGCAGAGGAAAAGTTCAACCTTTACGGCCATATTACCAACATTCAACCTTGTGCCAACATAATAAAGTAACTGATATATTTAAAAGTTTTCCTTATAATGTAATGAGTTTGATAATAACCTCCCTTCTTCAGGATATGCTCTTTCTTAATTCGTCACATGCCATCAGGGACTCGATATGGCCAACTTGCCCACCTATGATACCGACCTATTATTTTAAGACTATGAGGAACTCGGTATGAGCCCCCTACTACCCCACCTATGATATCAACCTTTAATTCTAACATCCTCAGGAACTCGATATGGCCCCCTACGATAACGACCTATTATTTTAACACTAACAGGAACTCGGTATGAGCCCCCTACTTCCCCAACTATAATATCAACCTTTAATTCTAACATCATCAGGGACCACATATGGCCCCCTGCTTGCCCACCTATGATACCGACCTATTATTTTAAGACTATCAGGAACTCGGTATGAGCCCCCTACTTCATCACCTTTGATATCAACCTGTTATTTTAATACTATCAAGAACGCATTATGACCCCCTCCTTTCGCATATATGATACCAACCTTTAATTTTAACACTGTCAGGAATTTAATATGAGCCCACTACTTCACCATCTGTAATACCAATCTCACAGCCCTGCCACATTGATGTCTCATTTTGGTTATCTTTTGTCGTTGTCATATTGTCTGTCTTTTCCTTCATTCAAAAATTATATTCGTTCTTTTAATTCCTTCGGCACAAAATATTATGAAATGGAGTCACTTTTCAGATTATGATGATTATTTGCATCCAATTCTTCAGCAAAGTTGCTAAGTGCACGTGTCACATCAAAGTCATGAAAAATATTGACTTCTTGTACGTCAACCATAACAAAAAGATAAACCTGTCAATAGAGGGGAAGTTTTATTGGCTGGCTCTCCACAGTCGATCAATTCTGATACTTTTTTATGATTTCATAATAAATGACCAATTTATCTTTTGTCAACATCGTTTATATCTGTATCGGAATAACGTTAGGACTTCAATCCACACTCAGACTTAACAAGATTATCAATAATTTCTGACTATTGTATTTTATTACAAGACAATTTCTTTGATTTTTCACAAACCGAAGAAATTATTCTTTCCCGTCTTTTTGCAAGTCTAACATAATCGATTTAGGCTAGCTAGGATTTTATAAGCCAGCACTAGAAAACCATTTACATCAGTGCTAAATTAAATTATACGAACGACAAACAGGAGACACCAGAATAAAGTAAGAACATTTAAATTGTTTTACCAGACGACAGAAAATGGAAGCACCGAAATCCGACGGGCGGAGGGTAAGACGAACTAAATTTGGGGAATACAAATGAATATTATATATAATAAAATCATACCGTATTTGACGGCATATAAGGCGCACTTTTTTTTACTAAAACGTATCTTTTAAAATTCCCCTGCGTCTTATATGCCATATGTAGTTTTAAAATTTGCGATAGTCGGCTGAAATTAGCTACCTGGCAACTCCTATTAGTTTAGGCTTTAGAGTAACTTTTATATACCTATTGTCATTATTTAAAAGGCTATTATAAAGATTAAAAGTGTCGTCATTGATAATATTCATTATATTATTTCATCTCACTTAATATTAGTACTTTCTTTCCCTAACATTATATGCAATAAATTCAAGTTATATACTTGTAAAGTATATTTGTTTCATTAATAGTTTTCTTGCAATAACTTTCAGTTGCATTGGTATAAATACAATCACAATTTTTATATCCTAATTATTCCAATAAGACATTTTACAAGATGCAGGTTTTACAAATCATATAAAGTATATAATAAAGTTTTTATAGTCTCCTGTTCTTTTTTTCTTATTATTTTTCGTTTAATTGTAATCATGGCCTGTTTAACCAAAATAATACCTCATAAATATAGCCTAGGCTGTACAATTTACTACTAATTTTACTAATTACTAACTTTTTCTTGATTTGCCAGGCTGAAATTGGGGTGCATCTTATACACCCGTGCGTCTTATATGCCTTCGTTTCGCCAGGTTTAACCTTCATGACTAGGACCCGCCATCATCCAGCAGCAAGATTTTGTAGAGCGTGGAACTATCTCTTGGTTGCTGGTGTCTCAGGCGTTACCTGGCATGGGCTGGGCTGTTAGAATTCCAACCATGGGCTACTAGGTAACCACCGGGCTGGGGTCAAAACACTATGAAAGTATAAAAATGCGTTTCAATTCTAATAATACATTTTTGTGAAAAGATATTACCAGCAATACATTTTTGGGAAAAAATATTACCAGCAATACATATATAATGGAAAATATACAGCACAGATTGTAGATTGCGATTTTTGTTTTAAATATATGCAGAGGAAGAATACATTCGTACAGTCGTACTAATTTTCATTTCTTATTTCACCTACTTTCGTTTTCTGCCTAAAATATATAAAGGGGAGAACATGTAGCACAGATTGAACAATTTACATGTTTTTTATACATACTTTCATTTTCTGCTTAAAATGTATAGAGGGAAAAATATGTAGCACATATTAAACAATTTACATGTTTTTTTATATTTACTTTCATTTTTTGCTTAAAATGTATAGAGGGAAGAATATGTAGCACAGATTGAACAATTTACGTTTACTCTATATATTTTAAACAGAAAACGAAAGTAAATATAAAAATATTTACTTTCGTTTTCTGCTTAAAATATATAGAGGGAAGAATATGTAGCACAGATTGAAAAATTTAAATTTCTTTCGTCTTCTGCTTAAAATGTATGTAGAGGAAGAATATTTAGCACGGACTTATTAATTTTCATTTCTTATTTCACCTACTTTCGTTCTCAGCTTAAAATGTATAGAGGGAAGAATATGTAGCACATATTAAACAATTTAAATTTCTCATTTCACTTCTTTTTTGCTTAAAATATACGCAGAGGAATAATAAATAACACAGATTTAATAATTTTCATTTCTTATTTCACTTACTTCCGATTTTTGGTTTAAGGTGTATACAGTGAAAGAATAGCAATTGCTTTTTTAATGCCATCTCCTTTCAGCATGTAGGCGATCCTGACTCGTCACAGTGTTCTGAACTGCCATGCCTTCTTAAGAATGATTGTCGATGGTTTTCCGCTACCTTCTCCACAGTTTTTATTTCAGAAGTGCCATTCTCCCTGCAATACGTAGGTGTATATGGCTCCCCACAGATTCCTTTTCTTTATTATCAGTGAATTACCATGATTTATTGGAAAGATAGTGGATTCATTTCCCCACAGTTTGGAATTCGGGTTACAATTTTCTTTGACATACATGTTTGTAGGGCCTTTCTATTTAACCTACAGCTGGGAAAATTAAAACGCTATGCCCCTTCAAGATGTAGTTGAGCATGGTTCTCCATAGCCTCGTCTTCTTTATTATCTGTGATTTGCCATACCTTCGTGGGAAATACAGTAGAGTGTTTTCCCGTTGCCTTCTCCGCAAATACCTTTTCTTTATTATCTATGAATTGCCATATATTTATAACTAGCTGAAAAGCCGCACTCTCTGCGAACTTTTAAACTAGCTCCTGCAGTGGGCTAACTGGGTCTCCAGCCGAAGACTAAAGGGATTTCTGGTCCAGCTTAGAAAAACAATGATAATTTTGAAGAAATAATTTTGAATTTTTCAATTCACTCTACGGAACTTCAAAACTTCCCTTTAAACTCTGATTCAGAGAATAAGCTCAGTTCCGGCCAAAAGACCGATTTTAGCCGAAATTTTTATTCAGGCCGAAAATTGAGTTCTTCAAATCACAAGCTCCGTGGAACTTCAACTGAGCTGATTTCTTCAAATCACAAACTATGTGGATCTTCAAAACCTCACGTCCCGATACTTATCGTTTTAACTCTTATTAATTAGCATTTTAAAGAAATAAAATTGATTTCCACAATTCACAGAGTTTTGGAGATATTTTAAACTGAACTTAAAACATTTTTTTTTTAAATTCCCTCAATAGGTATCCCACACTGTTCTAATAAAAGATCTAGCAAGAAGATCTACCAGGGCGAAAATTTACTGTAAATGACCTTGCGATCAAGGCACTCACTCGATTTACATCGTAGTGAATTCTTTTCTCCTTTGATCAGAGTTGCTTTTTTATGTCAAAATGGTGGTCAGCCTAGTTATAATGATTAACCAATACATTTGATGCATTGTTTTGTAAAATCTCCAGTACATCTCGTTCGTCCGTATGTATAGTCGCCCTAGCATAACTAAACTAGTCCGATGAAACCCTGAAGGACGAAACGCGTCACAAATAAACTTTTTCCATTTTATCATACAATTTCCCCAATATATATATATATATATATATATATATATATATATATATATATATATATATATATAGTGCTGGGCAAAAGTAAGTGAACCCCTACGATAATATTTAACATAATTGTCTCTTTTTTCAGATAATCAACAAATCTTAATCTATATAATCATTAAGAAAAACCTGAATTAGAATCACTTTCAAAGATTTTTAAAGCTAGAATAAAAGTAATGATTAGAAATTAAGATGTGCAAAAGTAATTGAACCCTTACATTTACATTCTGCATTTTTGTTTTACATGGCTGTCACTGCAAATAATTTTTTGTGCACGTGTAAAAATCAAAATGGTACATGTTCATATTTTGGTAAGCTGTTTATACAACAGTCAAACAGTATAACTTATTGTGTATGTAAAAGTGTGTATTTAGAGACTAAATTTAAAAATATATATATGCAGAGATCAAAAGAACTTCGTGAAGGTTTAAAAAATCGCATGGTTGAAACCTGTAATGATGGAGAAGGCTACAAAAACGTGTCAAAACGATTTGGAGTGCACTTCTCCAACAAATTATTTATAAATGGAAGGCCTTTGGTATGACCATATCACAATCAAGAAGTGTCGTTCTGCAAAAAATAACATCAAGAGCAAGTAGACATCTAGTTTGGCAATCGCAGACAGATCCTCTGTGATCTTTGTGGTTCTCCAGTGCTCACTGGCTAATGCTGGAATCAATGTGCGTACATCTACAATGAGACGAAATCTGAACAATGCCGATCTTCATGGCAGAATACCTAAAAAAAGCCACTGCTTATGAAATAGCACAAGCATGCTCGCCTCAACTGTGCCAAAGCTCATATTAATAAGCTAGAAACATTCTGGCAAAAGGTCGGATGAGACCAAACTAGAGTATTTTGGAAGGAACAATAGGTGGTATATCTGGTGAGCTTTTGATAAGAAGAATTGATATCGACTATTAAACATGGGGTTGCATTATATTTGGGGTTGCTTTGCTGCAGCTGGAACAAGCAAAATAGTACGCTTTGATGGCACAATGGACTCTACACGATAACAATCAATTTTGAACGAAATTGTCTTGTCCTCAGTTCAAAACTTAGCTTTAGGTCGGGACTTGAATTTGCAACAGTACATTGATTTGAAACATGAAAACAAATCCACAAAGGAATGGGTACATAAAAAGAAATTTCAAGTCTTGGAACGGTCTATTCAAAGTCCTGATCTAAACTCAATAGAAAATCTGTGATTCAAATGAAAAAAGGAAGTGCATGCAAGAAACCCTGCTAATATCGAGCAGTTATGGGAGATTTCTCAAGAAGAATGGTAAAAAGTTGGTACTCTCTACTGACAGAAACTTATAGAAAACTATAGAAAAAGACTAGTTGACATCGTAACCTCAAAAGGAGCATTCACCAGATATTAAATGTAAGTATTCACTTACTTTTGCACATCTTAATTTTTAATTAATATTTTTTATTCCAGCTTGATAAAAGCTTTTGAAAGTGGTTGTAATTGATTTAATAAATGTTTTTCTTAATGAATGTATAGTTTAATTAATTTGTTGATTATGTGTAAAAAAGAGACAATTGTTTAAATATTATCTTAGAGGTTCACTTACTTTTGCACATATATATATATATATACAAAAATCCAAAATTTTGTTATAACAGCCAAATGACCTAGCAAAGAACAAAACAACAACAAAACAAAGAGAAACCTTAACCGCTTCCCCGCCAATTATTTTGGGAAAAACATTTCATTTTCAGACGATTTTCTTTTTTGGTTTTAATATAGTAACCAAGAAACTGAAGCACCTTGAAGTAGCCGAGAGGTGGCTAACAACCAGACACGGGAATTGACAACTGGACTCGTTTCAAGCTCATAAAAAGAATCAAGATCGACGTAGACTGTAGCTGGTTTTTGAGCGTTATGTTTTCGACGTGTTTCTTCGCTCGAGTCTGCAAAAGACATTTTCAGTAAAAAGTAAAAACATATATACACGAAAACAAGAAAAATGTTTCAGATTAAGTAAGATGAACAAACCAAACAACCTAACACTTACCTAAACAGTAAATAACAGTTCTCAACGCCCAGGCTATTCAGACAGAGCAAAAATCGCTTCACAACATCAACCCGCAACGAAGCACAGCTTGAG
This sequence comes from Acanthosepion esculentum, assembly GCA_964036315.1. Lineage (NCBI taxonomy): Eukaryota > Metazoa > Mollusca > Cephalopoda > Sepiida > Sepiidae > Acanthosepion > Acanthosepion esculentum. The sequence goes on along the minus strand of OZ038503.1, from coordinate 67,435,048 downwards.
TTGCTACTTAATTATTGATCCACCCTTCTGTGAAGAGGTATTTAGCAATCACTTAAACAAGATAAAGAAAGAGGAATATATGAGATGGTTTGGCCTCGAAATACATAAATAAATGTGCCGACTAATTCCGTCGTTGTTGGTTGGATTTTGATCCAAAACTTTCATTGTATAATGGTCGATATATGAGATTAATCGAAGACCATTGATGAGGAAGACGGAAATAACAGAACATAGTTTAGAACTCTTTTATACTGTTGATTCAACGGAAGAGTCCATTGCATAAGGAAATTGCATTTTTTTTTTATCAAGTTTAACATAGCAGAAAAATTCTATTTCTATCACATCATCAGAAGATGATTCATGATAAACAATTTTCTTGTATTTTTGTTGTGAGCTCTTCAGTTAAGAAAATGTCACACAGCAAAATACAGGGTACGATGGGTAAATTGTCGCTATTTTATATTTTTAATTTCGAGCTAGTGCGTTACTTACTTTTGATTTTGTCGACTGCACAGTATAATGGGGTGAGTTGGGCACCGTCTGTGGGAAAAAGAGCACTATGACGCAATTCACTCCGCCGGAAATTTGGAAACGGCGTGGCATTCGCACCGGTAGCTCCAATACGAACATTTCAGAGTGTTTGGGTGTCAATTTGAGGACACGGAAAGAGTTGGATGAGTCTAATAGTGATTACGAAGTTGTTTGGAGTGATCACTTGTGATGACAATGTTATGCCTCCGTTCATATTCCCACAGGGCATCAGACTCAAACGGAGGCCTACATCAAATACCTTGAGGAAGTAGTGCTGCCCTAAGTCAAGACGGAAGAACCTGTGTCTGGCAACAAGACTCTGCACCATGCCACATAAGCAGGAGAACACAGTCATGGCTGCCAGACACTTGGCCACTTAAGTCCCCAGACAGCAAACCCCTTGATTATTATGTGTGGGGTGCTGTAGACCAAAAAAACTACTTGTAGCACCAAAGATGAACTGAAGGCAAGGATTATGGCAGTATTCACCAAATTTATCTTGCATAACTCAGACGACAATTTATCCATTGCACGCTGTGCACACACACACACACACACACACACACACACTATATATATATATATATATATATATATATATATATATATATATGTATGTATATATATAAAGGGTGTTCCAATAACTTGGACCGATTTTAAATGTGAATTAAGTTTAAGCGTCTAATGAATTTTTTCTTTTTCTTTCAGATTTAACAACTTAAGTCTTTGGCAGTTTCAACCATGGAAAGATTAATAATCAAAGGTGTTGAAGTTATCGAAGCCTATTACGAGAATGGACGTTCAAAACAAAAAGGCAGTGAGAAGTTCCCATGTCGCATCATCTCTCGAAACAACGAAGTCAATTATCCACCACGATCGTGCGACTTGACGCCTTTAGATTATTTCCTATGGGATCATCTCAAAAGTAAGGTCTATGCCAACAAGCCAACAACAATGCAATAGCTGAAGTATGAGATAATAAGGCACATTGGTGAGATCGAGGAGCAACTATACAGAGACGTCATCAAAGATTTTGACAATCGAGTGGAGGTGTGCCGCCGAAACCTTGGGCGATATTATTTTTCACACAAATTTGCCATGGCTTAAATAACATGATCCAACAGAGAAATAAATAAATCTTCACTGCTGACTTTGATCCGCCTTAATGAAACATCTTATATATATATATATATATATATATATATATATATATATATATATATATATATATATAATTTTTCAGAAAAACAGACCACTTTTAGGCTCCATGTAATAATTTATTTCATCATAGCCCTTTTAAAGGACGCTGGATCATCAGACTTCACTTCCAAAAGGTGAAACGAAAAATGAAATGAATATTTACACTTTTGACGGGTAGTATTAAGTTTATGTAATTTAACAGAGAGGGTAGTGAGGAGTGGTGTGAGAGACATGATCGAGTTTAGAGAGGGTTTATTTTAATATTTCTATCTATCATACTTAGTATTAGGGGAGGAGGGACCAGACATTGACCTATTTAATCGGTTAACTTAACGGAAGTGATATATTGAAAGGGAAGGGGGAGAAGAGAAAAAAATAAAAATAAAAAATAAAGAAAGAAGGAGGAAGTAAAGAGAAAGAAGCTGTAATTAGGTTTTACGAAGGAAGAGGAGGGGTGGTAACTTTTAGCAATTTATGTAAAAAAAATTATTTTAATGTTTGATAGTAATTTAAATCACCGAAGATAATTAATTTGATGTTTGCTAGCAATTTAAATATTTCACTCTTTTACAAATAATTTAGGGATTTAATATGAGTTAAATAGTATATTTAAAAACACATTCATAGAAAGTACATTAAAATTTTTTATTTAAAATATAACAGTTTACTGTAATCTTTTAATATTGCAAATGATTGTTAAGGTAACATCTCTATCAGTTTGAATCTAATTCATGAATGTAATTTGTGACTATTTTTAAATGGATAAACTTTTTACTTAAAGTTTAGGTTTTAAATTAAGATGGAGTAATATTTGAAGGTAATATTAAAGATTTTGTTTTATCATATATATATATATATATATATATATATATATATGTTGTATATATATATATATATATATATATATATATATATATATATATATATATATATACACACCACACATACACTTATGTAAATCTCACATATACATACGTTCCTTTACATGTGCAATTACACACATAGGCACATACACATGTATCGATATACACAGGTATCTATGTATATTCATATATCAATACTTACACATATATTTTCAAATATTTACACATATTTATAATTATATCTATTTAAATCTTTCCTTAAATTTCACAGTTAATGTTTAACATTAGGTGAGGACTTAAGTGTTTAAATATCAAAACAAATATTTCTAATTTTAATATTTCACTATCAATATTGATAGTTAAAGAGCAACATATTTAAATTTAAATTAAATTATCAATTTAAAATGAAATTACTTCCAGATGATAAAAAGAATTTCAATCTCACAATTCTAATTAGACAATATTAAAAGAGAAAATAAGATAAAACGTTAATAAAAGAACTTTAAGTCCTTCCCTTAGAATACTTTATATATATATATATATATATATATATATATATATATACATAAATATATAAAAAACATATATATATATATATATATATATACATAAATATATAAAAAACATATATATATATATATATATATATATACATAAATATATAAAAAACATATATATATATATATATATATATATATACATAAATATATAAAAAACATATATATATATATATATATATACATAAATATATAAAAAACATATATATATATATATATATATATACATAAATATATAAAAAACATATATATATATATATATACATAAATATATAAAAAACATATATATATATATATATATACATAAATATATAAAAAACATATATATATATATATATATACATAAATATATAAAAAACATATATATATATATATATACATAAATATATAAAAAACATATATATATATATATATATATATACATAAATATATAAAAAACATATATATATATATATATATATACATAAATATATTAAAAAAAACAGATCTATACCCAAACATACCTATACCTGCATACGTATTTATATTACTATATTTTACATATATTCACACATATTACATATACGAACTCACAAATACTTACATTTATATATACACATATATACATGCACAGACCACATGTAATCCTATATACATGACACTATATATATATATATATATATATATATATATATATATATATATATATATATATATATATATATATATATTTATATACACATATATATATACAAACATACCTCCCCTAAACGAAAACACACACACACAAACACACATACACACACACACATATATATATATATTACATACGCGCCTACAATACATATATACATATATATGCACACATGCACCTCTATACAAATGCATATATATATACACATAAAACCACATATCAATGTTCAAGTTCATCTACATATTTGTATACATACAATTATGTGTCCGCATCCATGTGTGCATATAATCATTTCCAAAACCAAGAATAACATAATATTTTCCTTTCTACATAGTTATTTCTAAATATATTTAGTTAGATTTAGTTAGATTGAGGTGGTTTTTATGTCTACATTTAAAAATTAACTCCCTCACTTCGTTAATTTACATATACTTAGTACTGCCCGTCAAAAATGTGTAAATTTCTTTTCATTTTTCGTGCCAACCTTTGGAAGTAAAGTCTGATGATCCCCGGTCCTTTAAAAGGTCTGTGGTGAAATAATTTATTATATGGAACCTTAAAGTGGTCTGTTTTTATTTAAATTATTAGCTCTGATTTACATTGAGCTCTATGGATTTTATCCTCATTGGGTCTACCCATACGAATTACCTAGTTTTTCGTAAACTAAATATATATATATATATATATATATATATATATATATATATATATATATATATATATATATATATATCGTGTCATGTGTATAGGATTGCATGTGGTCTGTGTATGTATATATTTTTTCCTTAAACTTCACAGTTAATGTTTAACGTTAATTTTAATACTTTACTATCAATATTGATAGTTAAAGAGTAACATATTTAAATTTAAATTAAATTATAAATTTAAAATGAAATTACCTCCAGATGATAAAAAGAATTTCAATCTCACAATTCTAATTAGAGAATATTAAAAGAGAAAATAAGATAAAACATTAATAAAAGAACTTTAAGACCTTCCCTTCGAATACTTTATATATATATATATATATATATATATATATATATATATATATATATATATATATATTCATTTCATTTTTCGTTTCACCTTTTGGAAGTGAAGTCTGATGATCCAGCGTCCTTTAAAAGGGCTATGGTGAAATAAATTATTATATGGAACCTTAAAGTGGTCTGTTTTTCTTTAAAATATTAGCTCTGAATTTATATTTAGCTCTCAGGATTTCATCCTCCTTGGGACTACCCATACGGATTACCAAGTTTTTCGTAACTTACATATATATATATATATATATATATATATATATATATATATATATATATAAAAGGGACATATACAGTGTTGCATATACGTGGATTAGCTTTGACTGGTTTGTTTTATTTTCATCTTATTCTTTAAATCATTTCACCCCATACAAGGCAGTAAAGCCACTATGACACGAGCGGGTTACTGAGTGCGAAAGAATAATAATAAAAAGTGAAACATTATTAATTTGTTTGTTTGTTTGGGGTTTTATGGCATATCAACCACTATGGGTTATTTAATGCCAGATCCAGTATTTACTAGATATATCAAAAACGTATAGCTGGCAACATCATTGTTTCAAAAATGTATAGCTGGCAACATCATTGTTTCAAAAACGTATAGCTGGCGAAAATTTCAAAAACGTATATCTGGCAACTGTTTCAAAAACCTATAGCTGGCAACATCATTGTTTCAAAAAAATGTATCCCTGGCAACATCATTGTTTCAAAAACGTATAGCTGGAAACTGTTTCAAAAACGTATAGCTGGCAACATCATTGTTTCCCATCACATTTTAGGGGTAAGGTGTTAGTATATTTAGTGTAGGGTTTGGGAGGGAAAGTTAATTGTAAGTTGTAGTTGTTTTGGGATGGGTTAGATGTGATGGGGCATGACATGACCAGCCGATTGATCGGATCGACGGCCTTTTGGTTGGACGTAGTTTATCGTCATACCCAAGACGCGGATGTAGTTTATCGTCATACCCAGGACGTGGACACACCTTGGGATTTCACTATTTTCCCATAGCTGGGACCCTAACAGGTGCTACCACCCCGGGTCAGGGTAACGATTGGTACATTTTTGAAGTATAAAGTTGGCTAGAAAGCATGGAGCTGGAAGAGAGTTCTACTAGCGAGAAGGGCAAGAAAAAATTGTTAGCATAGAATTTACGGTTGCATTTGGCCATTTCAACTATTAACTAATGAGATCTTGTCGCCAATTTAATCTTCTTCTTTTATGTGCCATGTCCCTCCTGAAAATAGATCTGCTTCGGTCTTCCTGTATATCCCCGCTGTTGTGGATTTAATTTCATTTATTATTTCCGTAATATTGTCTATATCAAAGCTATCAGCATATCTGTTACTATTCCGTCTGACCCTGCCGCCTTGTTTCTGCTCAATTTGGCCAGTGCGGATTCTACATTGGTTTTTAGAATTTCAGGCCCGTTGGTAATTTTGTGTATTGCCAGTTGTTCTCTTTCTTCGTGAAAGAGGTCTCCAATATATTTGTTCAGCGCTGGAGAATTTTTTGCTTCACTAATATGAGCGTTCCATCCTTGGATTTTATGCAGCCTGTTGACGACCAAGTCTTCTGTCCTGTTAGTTCCATTATTTGTTGTATATCTCCTTTGTTTGTGGTACTCAATCTCTATTTCTGGACATTTTTTGTTTAGCCATTCTTTTGTTTTTTTAGTCTGCCCGCGTTTGGTCCTTATTTCGTCGTGTATTTTTCTGTATTCCGTTCCATATCTTGGGAGAATTTTCTGTCTCCTTTGCATCATGTCGAGAATCTCTTCAATGATCCATTCGTTTTTTCTTCTTCGTCCATTCTCCATTGGGATGATATCGTTTGTTAATGTCACTAAAGCCTCTCTTTGTATGTCCCATTTCGAGTTTCCATTTCCATTTTGTCCCTCGCATCTACTCTTCACACTGTTCATATGTTTTTCCTTCAGGTTAGAGTCATTCGGGAGTTTGCTGTATTCCAATTTGGGTACGGCGTTAGGCTTCTTCCGTTTCCGTAGTTTCACTCTTAGTTTACATATAACAAGGCGATGGTCGCTTCCGCAGTCGGCACTTGGGTAGGTTTTGCAGTGAACCATTGCATTCCTAAATCTTTTGTTGTTAGTTATGTAGTCAATTTGGTTTTTAGTTACTTCTCCTGTGCCTCTCCATGTCAATAGTCGTCTCGGATGTTCTTGGAACTGTGTGTTGGCTGTTACCTGGTCATTGGCCGTACACCATGGAACTCATTTTTCTCCACGTTCGTTGCGGAATCCTAGTCCGAATTTGCCAGCTATATCCCGTGTCCTCTCCCTGCCTACTTTGGCATTTAGGTCTCCCATGATAATTATGACTTCTTGTGATTTGCAATGAGCCTTGGCGTTGTGGAGCAGAAAGATTCGATTTCTTCTTCCATACTTTGTGCTTTCGGGGCATATATTATTATGATGGTAACGTTGAAAGGTTTTCCTTTCAGCTTGACTGCCAGAATTATTTCGGATAATTTGTAGAATCTCATAACGCATTTCTTCAATTCTTGATTTAGTATCAATCTTACTCCTTTGTCGTTTTTTTCCCCGCCTTCATATATAATCCTGTGATTGTCATTGACAAAATCTCTGCTGTTTGGCCACCTCGTTTCACATACACTTAAGATGTTGATTTTCTCCTGTTTTACATTTTCTAACTGGCCACAGTTGTTCAACGTCCTAACGTTCCATGTCCCGCGAGACTGCGCTTAAATTTATAAAGTCTACGTAACAAAGCGAAATGTTCATTCGAATAATTACAATGATAGTATTTATAGAGAAAGACACAGGCAAATCACAATACGGCGATGTGAAAGTGACTCAGGCTGTAATGCCAAGTCAGGACAAATAATATTGATGATTCTTCTTTGGATTTTATCAAGAATAAATATATAGCAAGAGCACAGGACTATATTCGGCAGCAATATTCAATGGTTATAAATATATAAGATGTTTTATTACAGTTATTGGATTTATTGCAAAAAATTATAAGACGTCTCATTAAAAAAAAAATGAAATAAGGCTTGGAGTAAAGGTCTATAGAAAAAATGAAAATAATTTTGGTACAACCTAGCAAGACCGGTGCAAGGGTCTGGTTCCCCTCCGATTCTAGGATACCCCCAATTTATGATACGCACCCCCATTCTACTAAATTTCAATTTTCATAAGGTAGTATTCATATAAATTCTATTGTAACTTAATTATGTTCGGTAACGGATCATATACAATATAGGTAAACAATTCAACTAGAAAAATTGAAAATAAATACAATTTATCTAAATACAAATTAGAGACATTATAATAGATCATACTATCTTAAATAAATAAACAATGCATTAATTTTTAAAACATCAACTTGAGATTATTATTCTATTTAAAAAAAATGTAATAATTCTAACACATTCAATATTATGGATAAAAAATAGTGAATATTATATAGTCTTTTTTCGAAACTTAATGTGAACAAAACAAATTCTCGGATTTGGACAAAAAAGGCCCCAGAATGACGTCAAAATCTGTGTAAGTTTTTCATCCTTCAATAGTCAGTTGTACTTAGTTTATTTTATAACGGATATTTGTAGGTAGAAAAAAACAAATGTTAATAACATAGCGAGGGTTAAAAAGTACTGTCCTCAGTCAGGCTTGGCCCCCACGGTCGGGTGTTTCGTTGCTAGTACGCACTGGCCCAGCAATCTAATATATTATTATTATTAATAATATCATTATTATTGCCATTGTAATAGTAGTAGCAGTATTAGTAATTATTGACAAAGTGTTTTCGCTATTAAAAATATATTAAGTTGAAAATAGTTTAGTGGCAAAACACTAATCAATTTAAAGTTCACCATCTCACATTCAGTTGATTAAAATTTATACTTAAATAATGTATTTTTTATATTTGTTTTCAGAAGTTAACTTAGGATACTGTTAATGTCTTCAAATGCAAATCACAGACAAAATTCATTAGCTTTTCCAAGAGCAGCATAGAATTAGTCATTAATTTTATTTAGTTTTTCTAAATTTTCCTAATCTTATTTTTTTTATTTCGCTTTATTCGCTTACCTCTTTCCCGCCTCATTTATGGCATTGTTAAATTTGTATCACCTTGTCATTGAGGTATGGTTAGATGCGAACACATCACAATAAAATATTCAATCTTCAATTAAATTTAGACAAATATTTCATGACAATCAGCGGGCTGTGTATACGTTAAGACGCCCGATGAACCACAGTATATGAAAAGCATCAGACGACCCACCGTGATTTAAAGAAAAGCCTCTTCTTTGCACCTGAACAGGGTTGTTGGTGATTTATAAATAAATGGGTAAGTAATTATAAACCTCCTAAAATTTATATAGACAAAAATACTCGTCAAAATAAGAAACACCAAGATAATAAAAACGAGTATTGTTTATTATCTGCTTGCTATGTGGTGTTGGAGGTGAGATAGTAATACTGAGTAAAATTGTGAGTTTAGGGTCAAATATAGATCAAATATGGATCGGAATCCGACAGAATGATAAGATAAAGAATAGTTAAAGTGTATACAGTCATTCTGGTATGTTGTTTTTTTTAATAGATGCGTATCCAGATAATTTTGTTGGAAAATACAAGAAATGTCTGGGGTTTTCTTACCTGAAATTTTTATTGACTGCTAAATGTTACTACAATGACAAGGAAAAGGAGCGGAAATTTTTGTTGACGTACGTGTTGACAGTGTATCCGTCGATAGTGAGAATGTCACGATTTTGTGAGTGTAGAGGAGAAAAGTGGTATTGATTCTCATTTGATCAGAAAGAGTGAATTAATGATAATTATAATTGTTATAATCATTTTATTATAATTATCTTTGACACTATAATTAATTTTTATTTATTTACTTTTTTGACTGGAATTCGAAATCGGAGAGCCGAGTTCGAATTCCAGTTGAATCCATTACATTCGCTTACGTGCTAATACCCTTGAGAAAGGTATGAATCCTCTTCTTCTCCCTCCAGTTATGGGTAAATAGTAGGGCAGATCGGGTTCTATAGCCTTGGATGGCAACTGGTGTACCACAGAAAGAAATAGCAATCTAGTGCTGGAAAAAAATCTGCTTCGTCAGTCATGTATCGAAAGATACATGATCGCATAAATGTGTAGGCGCATGGCACATAACTGACTGATGGATATGGTATAGTAACAGTATAATTAATTTTTTTTATTTATGTATTTCTTCAGGAAAAGGACTGGGTTAAGCCAATCTGGCTACAATCAAAAGAAACATTTGTTTAAATGCGTGTAGTTTAATGTACTACAGTTTTTAATTACAATGACTGCAAGTATCAGGTTTTCCAAGCCCCTTTCCTCATTACGTGCCATAGAAATTTCAATTGTCTCTTCCTGGTGTTAAATATGTTTCCTTTTTGTTTCCATTTTATTCAAAAACTCGTCATTGCTCACATGTTCGGTCCATGGTATCCTCAGCATCTTTCTTTAGAACGACACTTCTGTTGCTTCAAGTCTCTACTTCATCTTTGAGGAGATTGTCCAGCATTCGCTGCGATACAGGAGGACAGATATCACGTAACAGTCCAGTAGAAAGAATTGAAATCATACTAATGAAAAGAAGGCTTAGAATGAAGACATTAAAAATGGAATAAATTACATAGTTAAGTATATACAAGGATACGACCTGGAACGTAATTAAGATGATAAATGTTTTGGCCACTTCTCCCGTCGTCCGAATCTTTCTACAATATGTGCCGGATGTGCGAGTAACTGATACTTTACTGGAGAGAAGTGTAGAGGAAAGCGAAAAAAATAATTGTCAAACACAGCTCTACAAATTTCAAATAAATTTTATTATTGAGTAGTCATTTTTTTGAAGATTAAAGAAACGGATTACAAAGTCCCACAAAATATTTTGTTTTTGTTCTTTTCAACACAACAGAAAACTTGCGTTTGTATGAAAGAAAGCCAGAAATTACATACCTAATGAGAGAGTCACGTATTTACATTGTTTTATGAATGCGTGTCATTTTCCAGCAGTCAGCATGTCAGTAAACGAGAGCTGTGTTATAACTACTTCTAATATTTTTGTTGACATAACTCCGTTCGTATGTTTTAACGTATGCTTAATTTACTTTAAAGTCGAAGGTTACTGCAAAAAGTTACTCGATGAATCTGTAAAATGTTGAGCAATTAATTATATGAAAGTTGTAAGTAATCAGTTGTTCACAAAACAACCCCGAGTCAAATGTTTACCGAAATACGGAAAACTGAAAAACTAACTTAACGCGACAAATATTTATAGAAAAAACGTATCACGGAAGCTAAAAGTTAGATTTATTGGTTAATAAATATTTTTTCCCAATTTTTAAATATCTATTTTCAGGAGGGAAAATATTCTAGATCATTTTCTGGAATTATCTCTCAAATTTCATAGCAGACAACAGACATAGTTTTCTGAAATTTTAAATGTCTAAGAGCGTTTGAGATAACGTCGCTGATTGGTTAATAAATGCTAATGTGGAAATTTAAATTGGAACCTACTATTTGCACAAAAATGACTTAATTGAGATGTTTAGTGATATTACTTAAATCTACTGAATTTTTCTTAGATTTTTAATAGGGTTCCACAGAATCAAGCAAAGAGGTTTCAAATAAAGCAGGTTGAAACCTGTACCAGCAACCATTTAGGCTTTTGTTTTACACGAAGATAATAAAACGGTTTTGCCTTTTCAGAATCTTGACTTGTAACTGAAAAAATGAAAAAATCATTTTTGAAATCTACACAAACTTAATGCAAAATTAACTCGCAAAAATAAGAATTATTTTTACAATCTAAAATAGTTTTTGACTTTAAATACCTCAGAAAAACTGATAAGCAGTAAAAAAAAACCTTTTCAGAATCGTGAAAGGTCTACAGTAAAAGGGATGCAGAAAATAGAACATTGTCGAATTGCACGAAAGCATGTGTACAAGTTTGTAAGAATTCGTGGACATATTTGGTTGTGTGACGAAAGTTTTCAGGCCTTCAGTCAGTTTCCAGGAGTTAAACCGAGCAGTTGCCTAGCCCGGACTTATGCCTGAAGCAACCAGCTGCCACATGGTGCAGCTTACAACCACATCGTACCGTTTTTCTAGAGACATACCTCTTCACCGGATATAGAAACAATCACTCATTAGCAATCCTCAATTTGGGAAACACCCATGACTCGTAATTTCCTTGTTTGAAGGGAATATGTTCCCACTAGTAACAGCAGATAAACCCCACCTGTTCTAATCTGGAATCCTAAATATGGCTTCTCCAGAAACACAGGAGCATCACCGACAGGAAATTAGTACAAGTAAGGTCTTGTCTTTCTTTCTTTTTCACGCTGTTTGTTATGTAAATATGTTGCAGTTTCTCTGCGTGGAACAGATGTAAATATGTTTATATACTTTTGTATATGAATTAGCATTATAAATATCTCTCTTGGGGCATAGCATGTTTATCATTCCTTTTCTTTCAGCTATTCGGTTCAGTCCGTGAAATAAGATGTTATTATATCATGGATATAATAATGCCCATAATGGGGGAAATATACTGGGAGAATATCCCTTTCTTCTATAGCTCACCCATTATCTTGGTCATCCCACGTAACATATTATTAGTAGTCCATTAAATGATGATACCTAATGTGATGTGATATCATTAAACCCCGTTATGGTCTTGTGTCTCTGGGTGGAATGGTTAGAATACGAGTACACTAAATTAGCTACATTTTCTGATAGTTAAGTGGTAAAGAACTAGATCAGGACAATGTTTGACCTTTGCTCACTTTGTATGACAAAAGGACGGTTTTTCTGCTGACATGACTATTATTTTAAACTACTGAGACACCTTCAGTAATGTTTATTTACAAGATTATAAAAATATGTGAACCTTGTAAAATGTGTTATTTATTTTTTACCATTTAGTATTTACCATTTAGTTTTTATCATTTTATAAAGAAATAAACTTGAAAAAAATTTTTTTTATTCAAAATTTTATAAAATAAAACGAATTGTTCTTTGGAATGGTTAGCAAAACAATGGCTAATTGCCAATCGATTCGAACTTCATAAAATGGTAAATAATAAAGTATTTTATTATAGTTGGTTCTCATATTTCTAGAATTTAGTAAATGTTTGTAAACTAGTGAATAAAAAATTATTTTCATATTTATTTCTTTATAAATTTGTGAAAAATACACATTGCATTAGTTGGTTCGCATTTTTAGAATGTTGTAAATATAAAATTATTCTTGTAAATAAATAATCTACTAATTAAATAGTGTTTTATATTTTTTATCGTAAACTCTCAAAGAACAAAGATAATGTACAAATTTACTTTCATATGTTTGGATTTTACTAAAATTCTAATTATCGCTTTCTAAAACAAAAGACATTGCTGAGAGAGGGAAGGTAGTACAAAATAATAGCGGTTTCAATGGAAAGGCTGTACTTTTGACACAGCGCTTTATTGCGGGCCAAAGGTTAAACTTTGGCCAGATCAGATTCCAATTGCTGGTCTCTGTCCGTGGTGACGACAGCAAAAATGCCAACGTGGTATTTATGCTAATAGTGATTTTCCAAGAGTAGCTTAGATGTGGCACAAGGCCGAAAGTAGGGGGTATTTAGTGAGGATCAAACTCACTACAGTCGTAATTGTTCTAGCGAGACAAACTTGCTAACCATTACACCACGTCGAGGTGCCTAAAGTATATATAGTCATCTACAGACAGACTGTTTCGCTGTAACACAGCTCATCAGTGTGGCTAGACGTTCGATTGCGTCATGTCGGGATCGGCAACAGTCGGAGATTTTCCCCCTAAGCCAAGAAGCTACTAGTATCTATGATAATAACGCAACTATTTAGTCTTGTTTCAATAATAAGTCTGATCGGTTCGATAAAGTCAAATTGGCAGCGTATCTAAAAAATGACTTCCAATTTGCTGTTAACTGGGACAAGGTATGGCTTAATTTTAAGGCCTCCAAAACGAAATTTCTCTCTGTTAATAGCCTGAAAGACCCCGCTTCCGTATGTCAGATACTAACATCCAGGTGAGTAATTCATTGCACCTCTTCGAAGTAACATCCTCTGATGATATGAAGTGGAAAGATTATATTGCTACTAAGAATGTTGCTTCACTGTGTCGTGATGGAACTTTTGTTCTCGCCAGAATCTCTTTCACATTTATAAGTCTACCATTCATCCATGTTTTGAATATTGCTGCTACATATGGCCGTGTGCTGCTTTGAGATTCTTGATTAAATCCAAAGAAGAATGCACATTGATATTCACTCCGACCTGGCATTCCAGTTTCAGTCCCTTTCCTACTGCAGTGATGTAGCTTCTCTTTGCCTTTTCTATAAATACTTTCATGGTAATTGTTCTGATGAACTTTCCGCTATGTTACCTAGACTTTATGAATGTAAGCGCAGCACTAGATTGACAACAAAGGCTCATCAATTTACATTTCAATCGGCTAGATACAACCGCAAGTTCTATGCTAACATTCTCTCCCGGCTCCATGCTTTCCAGCCAACTTTGATCTTCAAATATTTAAATGCAATGTTGATCGTTATCCACCGTCTTCTTGATTACTCTTTTTTTATTGTCCTCGCGCCATAATAATGTTTCTTTTTTTAAATTCTTTTACACACAGTAACTCGTTGTGTTTTAGTGATTTAGTCATTAGCTACTTCAATAATTAAATGTGCAATGTTTCATACGGAGGAATTTTATAGCACATGAAATAATGGCGGTGAAAAAGAGTACAACGCAAAGATAACATTTATTAAAACAAAATCAACAAAAGTAAAGTTTAAAACAAGAGTTTTTTGTTAGACGTAAATTGTATACTGTTGTGGAGTTATTTCCACAATAGAACTTGTAGTCGGACTAAATGCGTCCTAAATGGGGTAAACGTACAGAAACGTTAGGAACTTGTAAATAAGTGTTACGCAGAGTAATCGAGTTGTGGTCGCTGATAACTTACTCTCTTCTCGACTACCTACTGACTCTTACTTATAATAGGTGGGAGAGTCTAGTCTCTAGATCAGGTGTCTTTCAGTATAACATATACACAATGAAATGTTCATTGATATGTTATAGTGGGAACTTACTTTGTTGGTGTGTTTTATGGGTGAAGCGTTTCGCAGCCCTTTGTAGCTTCAGCGTGGAAAGTTCATGTCAGCAATTCGAAAGAAAACCCAGACAGAGAGTTACTTTAGAGTTCACGTGTTTTTTTTTGTTCTTTTTATATATTGGAGCTGTTGCTGATACAAGGTTTATTTAAGGCTGCTACTGATAGTTTTATTTTAGAGTTGCTACTGCTAGTATCTTTAATGTCACTACAGTGTCTATAGTGCCGTGCTAGAGGTGAAGTGATTATAAAAAACAAAACAAAAAACGTGAAATCCAGCTGGACAACTCAGATGATAAGGGAAACCAAGAGGTAGAGTTCCGTTAATATAAATGTGAGAGAAACGTTTATTTGAGGGAGCCGGATGACCCAGTGCTGTGAGCATGTGTCGTTCAACATTCACAAGACTTGGTTCAAATACGTATATCCGTATAACATAATTACAAACGTTCAGCCACGAATTTCATTACAGTATGAATAAGGCAGGAGAGTGTACTTGTCAGAATGCAGTGATCAAAAACATCAAAAAAAAGGTGAGGATAACAGTCTGATTAATTTATTGAACAATAAAACTGTTAACTTCAGAATTTAACATAACATTCAGTAAGTCTTTAATAATGGTTTATGAAAGCCCAAGAAACAAAGACACTGGACAATTTATATTTAAATTTTTACCATAAACTAGGAAAATAGTCCGAAATATATAAAATATTTATAAGAAATCTTTAACAAAAACTTTCTTTGCTCCTTAACCAAATTTACATGAACAAAACATTGCTTCCCAAATACACCCAACATCCAATATATATATATATATATATATATATATATATATATATATATATATATATATATATATATATATTGAATTGGACATAATCTGACAATTTATTTAAAGACATTTATATTATGTTTAACGTTCTTTTTATAGATACAAGTATTTAAACAAATGCTCTGTTTTATAATAAACAGTATTAAATAACATTTACCGGCCTGAATGTCCGAGAAATTTTCTGTCGGAGAGCGAAAATTTTCTATGAAAATTTCTCGGACATTCAGGCCGGTAAATATTATTTAATACTGTTTATTATAAAACAGAGCATTTGCTTAAATACTTGTATCTATAAAAAGAACGTTAAACATAATATATATAAATGTCTTTAAATATATATATATATATATATATATATATATATATATATATATATATATGTGTGTGTGTGTGTGTGTGTGTGTGTAGTGAGAAAATTGGATGACAATTTGGAAATAAGTTTTTGACTCATTTCATCCATTAGATGAAACGCCTCACAAACTTTTTTTTAGTTCGTCATACAATTTTCTCAATACTGTTCTTCATATATAAAAATATATATCGTTATCTCACACACACACACACACACACACACACACACATATATATATATATATATATATATATATATATATGAATATAAAATAAATTCAAAATGTTAGTGCAACAATCAGACTACCTGGCGAAAGAACTAAAAACAAAAAAAAAAAGCAGAAAGACATTAGACAAGAAAAAATTCCAAAGTAAGTAAGAAGAAAAGACCAAAAGGCAAGCATGTACCTCAGCAGTAAATAACCGTGCTCAACGTCAAGGCGATCCAAACAGAGTGAAAATGCACTTGAGAACGTTAACCCTCAACGCGGCACAACTCTAGCAGCTACATTCACGCTCTCGCGATCTTCAGGTGCCTGCCCAACAACTGTTAGGATAGTTGATTTTGATTAATTGGTTTGTTCGTTTAAAGGCATATCAAGTCCTTATGGGTCATTTAATGCCTAACTAAGTTTTTCTTGGGAGCTTTGAAGCAATAAAGATATTTATTTGTTATTGTGCTTTCGCAGTTGAATACATGGTAGATGATACCCAGTTTGTGCTGACTTAATTTATAGAGGCTATATGGGGGATATGTGTATATATTTTGTTTGTTGAATTAATGTCCTGGATAAGTCCTTTCATTTGGTTGTTTGGTTGGTTGATTTTATTTTCCCAACGGTATTTGCGCGTCAGTGAATATAACGGACCCAAGAGAAATTGGAACTCGCCTCACAGATTCACAATACTCTGAAGTATTTAGTGTCCTCCCCACGAGGGACAGATGTGGCACAAGGCCGGGTTTAAAGTGGGGTACCCGATCCCGTATGCTCGGCCAAAAAATAGCCCGTAGATCCCGTATAAACGGGATCGGGCCGGTCAACCTCCCCGAACGAGGCTCCGCCCCTCGGCGGAACCTCGTCCGGGTTCCTCTCTGCCTTTGGGCAGAGAGTTCCCCTCCGCCTCAGAGGCAGAGAGTTCGACCGTCTAGCCGAGTCGTCCAAAAAGGACTGACTCTGAAGTATTTAGTGTCCTCCCCACGAGGGACAGATGTGGCACAAGGCCGGGTTTAAAGTGGGGTACCCGAGCCCGTAGGCTCGGCCAAAAAATAGCCCGTAGATCCCGTATAAACGGGATCTGGTTGGTCAACCTCCCCGATGAGGCTCTGCCCTTCGGCGGAACCTCGTCCGGGTTCCTCTCTGCCCAAAGGCAGAGAGTTCGACCCTCAAGCCGAGTCGTCCAAAAAGGACTGACTCTGAACGCTGCTCCCTCTTGAGGTGCAGTATTTATGATGTCCGGAATAGTCCATTATTATTATGGGTAAGTTCCCATAACAGAGCCATTATCAATTACACCACCTAAACATCCAAGCATATAGGATCTGGTATTCCTAAGCGGTCACCCATCAAAGTACTGACCAGGATCGACATTGCTTATCTTCGCTGATCTTACGCGAAACGGTATTTCAACGTGAACAAGATGAGATATCCCTAGATAGCAGAATTAGATCAATCTGTCAAAGGGTTCACTTCGAAATTGCCTGATGTTTAGCCGGATTGACGTCAGCCTAAAAAAATAAATATTTGTAATATATTGCCACCTTCATTTTTTGTTGAGCTCAAATTGAACCACTGATTAAGACTGGTGATTTGCTATTTGAATGGTTTCAAATTACCATTTGGATAAATCAGCAGAACTCATTCAAATGTAGCCCAAATAAAATTGGGGGAATTGATCCAACATCTAAAATTCTTAGATGAATAAAAAGTATAAAAACACCAGGTCAAAATCAAGACTCAACCAACTTCATGTTTCAAGATTCAACATTCTCAGCAATTTTGAGAAAATAAAAATTGAGTGATTTTCTTTTTTTAAAGATTTGCATTTGGTTTTACAGATGTGTATTACAGCCGTAAATAAATGCCAAAAGCTATCAGCTATTAATGGGATTTAACGCAAATGAAGCTGCTGTGTCTAATAATGGGTCATGTTACCTAAAAGCATTATTTATTCCACCCCATTTGGAGAACACGCCTCGAAATGAAGAATTGAAAACTATTTAGAGAATCCGATTGAATGAAATCAAGATAGTGTTTTTCTTAAATCTCATTGTTGCAATTTTTTATTTTGTGTTTAAATCTAAGATAGGAAATGACAAGACGACCTGTTAAAAATAAATAAAACGAGGCACCGCCTCCAAAAAGCGACACCTAAGTTTAAAATACATTTTAAAAAATGGAAAAAAATCTTTCTTTAGTTTTTATTCCAAGCTAATACATTAAATTTAATATTACCAACAAGCAAAATACTGTGGTGTTTTTCAAACCGAATTCAAACTGATAGGAATATTTTTTACGCTTATCTGTAAAATCGTCCATATTGACAGTGTTGTCATCACAATATAATACTCACTGTTAAAAAAAAATTCAAAAATAAAATATACTTACGTGAAAGATTATCTCATGAAAATTACGTGATATAAAGTTTAATTAACCTGAATTGAAGCAAATATTATTTATTTATAGTTTAAAATTGCACAGAAAAGCATCTTTTGTTAGTATGGTGGGGGTGTTTTCATGACATGTTGAATGATTTATTAACAGCTTGAGGTTTTGGAAATTTAACTAAGGGTACAGAACTGAAATAAATTAATTGACGAATACAATGTAAACACCTTTTTATATAATTTTTTTAACTACCCCGTAATCGTAGAAATTTAAGAAAATATTTTATGGAATCTAATCTTTTGTTGAATTTTAGTTACTTTGACGCTTTACCTCCAAAGACTTTTGTTTAGAAAATGTTAAAAAATTACAATAAATTTTAAATTTATTATAGATACCGCGCTCTTATTTTCTGTATGGACGTTGCTATTTACAATAATCGAAGAGTTTATATATATATATATATATATACACACACACACACAAAATTTGAAAAAATCAAAATTCTTTTAAAAGTACTGGGGTTCGCTGAATTGCTGTGAACCTTTCCATTTATGATTAGGAAACTGTTGAGATGTTGAGTGTTTCCACTTGAGTATATGGTAATAACGAACATACACAGTCGTAGGGAAAAATACTGGTATATTCAGAGAGGTATTTACATCAGAGAGATTAGCAGTAGAACGAACGTAGGTTAGTAGTAACAATAAGTAATAGTAATAAAGTCCAACGGTATCTTCCGGTCGAGAAACGGAAGTGTAACTGATCACTATAGAAGTCTCACTCTGCACTGCACTACACTGCTATACTACGGTATTTAACAACCCTCCCACGTGGGTCGAATGTGGCACAAGGCCGGTTTAATGTGGGCTCCCCGAGCCCGTAGGCTCGGCCAAAAATATGCCCATTAGAACCCGTATAAACGGGTTCAGGGACTGTCTACCTCCCCGGACGACACTTTGCCCTGCGGCAAAGCCTCGTCCGGGTTCCTCTCTGCCAAAGCAGAGAGTTCGACAGGAGCAGCGCACAGTCAGAGACTGCGTACACTGCTATACTACGGTATTTAACAACCCTCCCACGTGGGTCGAATGTGGCACAAGGCCGGTTTAATATGGGCTTACCGAGCCCGCAGGCTCGGCCAAAAATATGCCCATTTACAACCCGTATAAACGGGTTCAGGGACTGTCTACCTCCCCGGACGACACTTTGCCCTGCGGCAAAGCTTCGTCCGGGTTCCTCTCTGCCAAAGCAGAGAGTTCGACAGGAGCAGCGCACAGTCAGAGACTGCGTCTCGTACACTGCTATACTACGGTATTTAACAACCCTCCCACGTGGGTCGAATGTGGCACAAGGCCGGTTTAATGTGGGCTTACCGAGCCCGTAGGCTCGGCCAAAAATATGCCCATTTAGAACCCGTATAAACAGGTTCAGGGACTGTCTACCTCCCCGGACGACACTTTGCCCTGCGGCAAAGCCTCGTCCGGGTTCCTCTCTGCCAAAGCAGAGAGTTCGACAGGAGCAGCGCACAGTCAGAGACTGCGTACACTGCTACACTACTCACAGTCTCTAGAACTACTGTTCTATTTATAATAATAAGATCAGTCTATTGTGGTTGTGAAGGTGGGTGCGCCCCAACAGAAACCCTTTGACCGCTACGAATTAATGCAGAATTAAAAAAACAAATGATTCTAATTAGATAAAAATTTTTAAAACAAATCTTGTAAAAATTCATTATTCATAAAATGACTATTTGTTTCTTAAGACAAATGTTCATAATGTATTTTATTCATAAAAACAATTAAAAACTTTTATAATTAAAAAAAAAATGTGTTAGTTTTATTGTATTTTTACGATTCAGGGCAGATTTTCTGAAACTTTCAGGACTTACCCAGATATGAGTTAAATCATGTTTGAAATTTTTGCTTTCTTAAAATCTTGCTTCTTTTTTTTTTTACATCTGTTACGCCCCCCCCCCATTTATCTAATCTTTCAAGAAATTCTTCTTTTTTTCTAGTGCTTAATGATTATATTAGTTAAAAGGACAAGTTTTCTAAGAATTTAAATTACCAATTACCAATATTTTTGGTCAGACAGGAAACACCAGTTACAGAAAATCTATTCTGAATCGTAAAATAAAAATATGCAATAAAACCAAGACAGCATTAAATTCGAAAAAAATGTAATTGCTTTTATGAATGAAATATAATACAGACTTGATTGTCTTACGAAAAATGTTTTGTCGGTGAATAATGAATTTTTGCAAGATTCTTTTAATTAAAAAAAAAATAAATAGAATAATTTATAAAGTGTTAAATCTTAAAATTCTGTATTAATTTGTAGCGGTCAATTAATTTTGTTATTAAAGAAAAACTATATTTACTAATCATAAATGGAAAAGATGACAAGGATTTAGCCGCCCTCAGCATTTTAAAAATAATTTTGATTATGTTTTTGTGTGTATGCATATGAACGTGCCGATTTTTGTAAATACGGACGTTCATACATAAAATTATCAGGAAATAAGAACGATAACTTTAATTTAAATATCGACAATTTAAAATATATTGGTAATTTTCTAATATTTTCTCAACAAGCATCTTCGTAAGTAAGACTATAAAGCCGAAGTACCTAAAATTCAACAAAATATTACAATACTTAATATATATATATATATATATATATATATATATATATATATATATATATAAGAGGTGTTTACATAGTATTTGTCTTGTAATTTTCTCCTTACTTCAATTACGAAATATTAGGCTGTCGATAAATCTGTCAAAACCTCATACAAACACCCATCACCATGTCACGATAGGACATTTCATCACCGCCGACTCAACACCGGTCAACACAATTCCGTAACAAGACAACACGCGACCAACCTACTTAGCGCCAGGACAACTCAAAGCTGGCGCTGAATTCATAGCTTTATCCCGGTGTTGGCTGTTCTAATGTGCACATCTTTTAGATTGGCTTGGAGTCATAGATATTTTGAAAGTGTGGCTGTTCGCCTCAGAGATTTATGTTACAACTGCCTATTTGGTTCAAGATCGGACAAATAACCTTCTGAAGTAAATAGAAAATTGCACAAAAAGCTGAGGATGGAGCACCCCACACTATGGAGAATCATTACGCGGCTGCAAAAGGTGCAAAGAAACCGGGATGCATCTTTCGAGCAATTAATTGGACTAATTTGAAGAAGTCTGTGAAGATAGATGCAATAATTTTAGGGATTGCTTCTATTTTTTTACAAAGATCTCCAACTGAATATTCGAGGGGAATTGCAACCAATTTTAAATATTTTTTTAATTATAAATAAAGTCATGTATTAAAAAGTTTGCATGTCATTGAGTTGTCATCGCGCTGAGTAGGCTGGTAGTGAGTTGTACTGGAATTGATTTGTCACGGAAATGAGTTGGTCGGTGTTGAGTCGGTGGTGTTGAGTTGGCACTGATGAGTCATTCTTCACCCTAAATAGAATAAAACCTTGTATTAAAATATGATCCTTAATAAATTACTTTTATTTGTTTTAAAAAGTCGACGAAAAAATTTCATAGTTTGCATGTCACTGAGTTGTCAATGCGTAGGTTGGTGGTGAGTTGTACTGGAATTGATTTGTCACGGAAATGAGTTGGTCGGTGTTGATTCAGCAGTGTTGTGTCGTTCTGTTGCCCTCCATGTTAGAAATACTTTTCTGTGATATTTTAAGCTAAAATTAAGTAATATTTGATTCAATTCGGATGAATTAAACTTTAAAATCATGGGACGATTTGTAGTCCTATTAGGATTGCATGGTTGTATCGGTTAAATAAATCTGACGAGAAGACCCATCCTTGTCTTACACCCCTTTCTATTTTTGCGTATTTTGTCAATTCTTTTTCCATCCATATGCAGGTAGGTGGTTCCCAGTATATATATTGGATTGACCTAATGTCTTTTCTAAATAAAACAGTTTTATCCTAACAGTTCAAATATATAGGGTGACCCAAAAAAACGGGAACTTTTTAACAATCCAATAAAACCAAGAGTGATGGAAAAAATATTTAATTCATAGTAATTGAAACCTTAAAACATGCCATTTAAGAAACAATGATGGAATTTTCATTTTTTTAAAATTATGTCCTGTAGTTGGCGTCCTCCTGTACGAATGCATTCTTGAAATCTGCTGTTGAGACCCCTATTTACTGATGCAACATCTCAGCTGGGTTATTGTGAATTTCATTCTTGTTACTAAAATAGCGAAATGTTTACTTTCTCAAGGTCACTGTCTCGAAGTGTTGCCACTTGCTCATGTCTGGCAATACGCACTTCAAAAATTCCCGTTTTTTGGGGTCACCCTATATTTTGCATCGTACCTTGTTGCTATAATCCGAGGGAAATTAGATCACTTTTTGATTCTCTCTCCATGTTGGCAGGATGTGAGCGCTAAGAAAGCAAACTCCAGAAGTCGTTCTTTGCGCAGGGGCCCCGAGCATAACATCCGGCCCAGAAATCGCATCAAAAATCAAAAATACAACATAAAAGAAGCCAATCACAAATGCTGACACCAAAGAAAAAAATGAGCTTGTTTCGTTTGTTCTTCTGTGCTACCATACGCATGTTTATAACATTATCAAATGCTTTGTTTAGTCTATGAAATACAGGCATGCGTTCTTTTGCGTTTGTATTACTTTCTCTGATATCATTCTGTTGATAAATATTACATTTATTGTTCCAATGTATTTAACAGAATTACACTGTTCTTGTCTTATTTCAGCTCTAACTACTACTTGATGGATGAGAATTCGGGGGATAAGCTTCGTTATAAGCCTATTTAAGCTGATTGAAGTTTTGAACATACTCGGCTTGCCTAACATCACCAGATCTTGCGCTCTCTGTGACTAATGTCGGCTCAGTCTGTAGGTGTTAAGAAAACAGAAATGCGCCTTAGAAGGCATCTTTATCAGGGATTATCTAGCTAACCTAACAGACATCTATAATATGAAACGCGCAGGCATTATACACACACACACACATATATATATATGTAATATATTTTCTGTTTATACTTAATTTTAATTGATACAATCTATTTAAGTAAATGCTGTTCTTTTTGTTTCTTTTTTAAAAAAAAACAGTATTAATTACATTTACCGGCCTTAATGTCCGAGAAATTTCGGAAAAGTATGTGCTTCTCTGATATGTGCTTCTATGTAATTTCTCAAATATACAGTAATGTAATTAATACTGTTTATTTAAAAAAAAAACAGAGCATTTATTTAAATAAATTGTATCTATTAAAATAACGACTAAACAGAAAATATATTAAATAATTATCGGACTTAATCCATTTCATAATATATATACACCACAAATTCGATTTCACGACGCTTGACTCTACATTTGAATGATAACTCTAACATTTTTAGGCATTTAAAACAACATGCCTGGCCGCGCACACAATTCCGGAAAATCCTTGTAGAAAACACAACTATACTTAAGCATGAAAACAATAAACAAAAACTAAAAATTCTTGAAGCTATATACATAAAACAGTTGAAACATGAACAAAATAAACTCTGAAAACTCTACAAATATACTTAAATGCCTACAGCTGATAACAGAAGCCATTGGTTTATACCAAAGGCTTCCAATACTTAACACTTCTCGTTTTCACTCTCGCGTGGTCATGTGTGATGTCATGGGCCACGGTGCGTTTTTGCTTCTAATGGCTCATATGCACGAATTTGTCATTGCTTGGAAATCATTCATGCAAACAAAACAGACTATCATTGTTGCTATGTCCGTGTATTGTTTAATTTATTGTAATGTACTTGTCATCTCCGATGATGGCTTATGTAAGCCGAAAGCTTAGGTAGGATTAAAAAACATATATCAATATGGTGATTTTCTTTCGGTTTTCAATGATAATGTTATTAAGCTTATCAGACGATATGAAAGGAATTTGCTTAAAAGAAATAGACAATATTATTTAAGGAATATATTAATTATTTAAGGAAACATATATATATATATATATATATATATATATATATATATATATATATAATCAGGAACACCAAAACTCAAGCTATCACACTACCTAAGTTTAGACCGTTAGTTATCCTCAGGAAGGTAGGATGAAAGATTTTAGTTGATTCCACCCCGATTATATACGAACACCGGAAGTTAAGGGGGAAGACGGAGGAGGGAAAAACTATTTTCATCCAGGTTCGTACATACACAATAAATATTTACTAAGGTATCTCCATTTGGATAACACCGATCTTTCATTTAGCAATTCGTCCTTGTTTGGGTATGTGGCGATCGTCAATTTTTCTTCTTGGCATAGTTTACAGCAACTTCCTCGGACTCTGCCCTGTTTCACTATTTTGATGATGATCTACTTTATTCCATTAACCTCCTTCAACCTCCAAACACAATTTGCCAGTTTTGTGTCATTTCTATAGTTGTCGATCCTAAAAGAGGTAGTATGGTTGTAATATCTCATCTTAAATGGGCCCTCTGTGCAACCAATATATGTTTTATTAAAATAGTTGCTGTCACTGACCTCCGCTGAATAAACGACATCCTCTATCTGGCACTGGCCGTCCAAACGACAATTATTACTATCGCTGCAGTTACATGGTTTCGTTTATATACATAAACACACACACACACACACACATACATATATATATATATGATAAAATATAGTTTTGAGGTGTGCTTTTCTGTTAAAATTTGAACAATACTTTTGTGTCAGTCCTTTGGTGTGTATTTGGGTGCATACTAGAGGAGTAATCGATATTTTAGTGGCACCAACCACTGATCTTGTACATTTAATTCCGATCAATTCATTTTCCCCGAGATCCCTTTCTTTTTCTAAAGCCCTTAACTTTAAAATTTGGTTCTTGCAATTTTCAGGACTTTACGCCCATTCCTTAGAAATTCAATTTCCTAGACGTATATCTTCACTTCAGGATTTTTATGTCCATAATTTCAGTGGCTTGCGTGATTGGACTTGTGGCATTTGTACTTTAACGGTTTTTCTACTTCTTTGGCTTTTGTGATTCTACTTGACTGGTTCGGCCATTTATTATATAACCATGCGTGTACATTTATTACATTGCTCCATACACTTGTTTATTGCTTGCATTACATTTCCCAGTGTATAAGTTTATTACATTGCCTTCTGTATGCATTATATTGTCCTGTGTACGTTGTTATTCCCCTGTATACACATTATATCGTTTGGTGCTGTGACTCTCATTTCCTTCTCCAGATAAGTACTTTTAGAGGGGCTTACAAAAAGACAAGTGAAATTTGCAAAGAAACATACATTTATTAAAATGATAAAATAGTTTTACAATATACAAATTGTGCAGAAACAATACAAGCCATGCACAAAATTGCCCTTGTGCACTTTAAAACATCAAGGCAGATTAACAGTTCTTTGCAATATAAATTTGTTTACTCTTAGAAAACAACAGTCCATGAAAAAAAAAATCCTTGACAACAAAGCAATTTAAATGAAACTCTTTTAGTGCATAGGTTCACATAAATCAAATTCGTACCAAAAGAAACTTACTTACTTCGAAAAGTACACAATTCAAAATGTCGAAGGTTCAAAGGTTGAAAAGGTGAGAAAAGTTTGACCTACCCTAGGCAAAGCTGGTTCTCTGGATTCTTTAGAAAAAATATTCAAAGCTTCGGAACAGGCGTTCTCACATATGAGATAAACACCCACAGTTTTAGAAAGGACATTCTTAGTAAAGATAATTCTTGTAGGCGTTTAAGGGTTCTTTTTCTTTCTTCTTTTTCAGAAGTAACTGCACTTTTTAATAATCCCCGTTCACAGATATTCTCACCCGGGTGGTAGAATATATTGTGTTTCCAGATCACCGCTTTCTCGCCCGGGCGTGGGCTAATCTTCTCTAGTCCGCTATAGGATCATCCCAAATCAAAGCTTTCTCGCTTTGAGTCGTCTGAGTCATCTATTATCGCTCTGGTATAGTCTGTTCTTTTTTATTTTGCAGTCACAATTTTACCTTATATAGTTAACAAGTGACTCCAACCGGATCAGAAACCCAATTTTTTAGGTTGCGTATATTTTTATGCCTATTGATTAAAATTCTTGGGATCACTATTTAATCAAGCCGCGTCTATTTACAATTTCAATTTGGCTGGTTTAACAAAATCAGAACCTCATTTTGTGGGTCTTTTCTACAGAATGTTTAGACAGTCTGGCTTCATTCTACAGCATCAATTTGGGGCCTTTTTCTTTGTTTCAAATCTTTACATATCATTAATCCTGTTTTTTTTTAATAAATATTCTAATTTTCTTAATTAGTTTTTCATACACTTCACTATTATCTGTTTTATTAAAAAATAATTATATTAATTTTTACACAATTCAAACATTTTAATATTTTTTCTAATACAATTTCATCGTTTTTATTAAAAATAATTTGTATAATCCTACACTTGAATCCCAGCTCGAGGGCGATGGTGTTGCACTCCGATTATATGTTTACCAGCATCCCAACAAGGATAGGATGTGAGACATGGGCAAGTTTAATGTTGGGTGGCGACACTGAACCTACGCAAAGTTCACAGATATTTTGACCCTCAGTAGAAGTGTATATCCATACTGTAAAAACAATAATAGATAGGTGAGAATTTTTTTTAATCACGACGTCAATTGTTCAATATTTTACATTGCAGGGAGAATGCAACCGTTTTTCTCTCCTTACTGTTTTGTTTTCACAAAATCTTTCCCCATGGCCGCATCTCCCTGTGCCTTTTCTATAAATACTTTCATGGTAATTGTTCGGATGAGCTCTTCAATATGGAGATTAGATTTTTAAATTGTTATTATATTCCCCCACCCCTCATAGACATGAATTATAAATATGGGGACTAGTTAGGATTTTCATAGAGACATGAGGTATTATGGTGAATGTCGTAAGAATGGTAGTAAGAATGCGTTGTTTTGGTGTAAGGAATATTGTAGTATGTTTAGATCAGTGATTGTTGCTAGCTAAGTTTAATTATAAGACTGAAGAAGACCAAACTTTTTCCATATTCCCCAATTTGGCCTTGCGCCCCTTTTTGTAATTTTTATACAATTAAACATTGCTCTTCACTATGGTGACTAAATTTTAAAAAAAATTAAGCTCAGTACTAGATTGGTGATGAGAATAAATCAATTAACAGTTGAGTTGGCTGGATAGAACCGCAAGTTCTATACTAATAGTTTCTTTTATCTCCCTTCCGGCTCCATGCTTTCTATCCAACTTTAATTTTCAAACATTTAAATGCAATGTCAAATCGCTATTTACTGTTCCCAGGGTTACTCTTCTATTGTTATCGCTGCTTAGCAATGTTTCTGTTTCTAACAGAAGCCACTTGTGTCTTAGTGACTTTATTGTCTTGCTTGGGGTGAACTCGATTTTTAAGAAAAGTGTGAATTTTGATTAGTGAATTAAACTCGTCATAAGAGTTGGTGGGTTAACACGAAAGTATCTCCAAAACAACTGCTATGTTTAAGACCTCATTTCTTTCTTTTTTTGGTATTTAAGATCTCACTAATTTCAGGACTATCAAAACAAAAAGAGACAAGCCAACTGTTTCTAACTCTGAGTTAAGGACGCTTTTAAACAAGACCGCATATCGATTAATATCAAGCAAGCAACCCGAAAAAACCACCGCCTTCAATGACAAGTTAATGCGCTGTATACTGTTGACATATGAAACCATCTTGGCTCAGCAGAGAGACCAGAGGAAGTACAAGTACAAACCACAGGAAGACACCACATCATCATCATCATCATCCGTATTCAATAAGTAGGAATGGGAATAAGGGAATAATAAGGGACTGGCCTGTACATGCAACATCTGTGATTCTGCTTGCTTCTCACACATTGAATTTTGCAGCAACACGAGGCGTGATTTGAAACAATGGTCTCCTGTGACTACGATGTCGAAGACAACCAATATCAACTGACATTGAAAGCACAGCACAGGTTTTCATTCTTATCACTAAGCAGTAATGGACAATCTTAACAACATATGATACGGAGATGACACAGTACTGATAGCAGACGCGGAAAAGAAATTACAAAATCTCCTTCAACGACGGAGAGTGAGAAGAAAGGACTAAACATAAACTACAAGAAGACAGAATGTATGGTCATCAGTAAGAGGATGAGCGCGAAATGAGATTTGAAGGTTGGGGACACTAGAATCAAGCAGACGCGGGAGTTTAAATATTTGGGAAGCGTCTTGACAGGGGACGGTAAGTGCGACACTGAGATCCGTAGATGTATTCGGATGGCTAACGACACATTCCAAAAGTTTGACAGAGTATTGCAATACAGGAGGATTTCTTTGGTAACAAAGAAAAGAATACTGAACAGTTACGTGACATCTGTCCTTCTTTACGGCAGCGAATGTTGAACACTATCCTCAAAGATGAAGAAGAGACTCGAGGCGACAGAGATGTGGTTCTACTGAAGGATGCTAAGGATATCATGGACCGAGCGTGTGAGCGACGATGTGGTCTTAGAGAGGATGCAAACAAGGAGGAGGCTTATAATTAACATCAGGAAGAGGCAGCTGAAGTTTCTGGAATACATAATGAGGAAGGAGGGCCTGGAGAATCTGATACTCACGGGTCGAATAGAGGGAAAGAGAGACAAGGGAAAACAACGCGTGACGTACCTGGTGGACTTAAGTATGTGGATGACAGAATGTGGTCTGGAGAAGGAAGGAGAGGGAATGACATGGCACATGAAAAAAATGAGTAAGATCAGTACTTAGATGAATGATCATATTTTGGTATTTTAAGTAGTTGACAGCTTTGTGCCAGATTCAACAAGGTTTTGTAAATAAAAAGTAAGCTACTCACTGACTACTAGGTAGAAACTCAGGATACCAACTTTCGTTTGACAGGATTTTTAGATACGCATCATTGATTTCTCTCGCTGTGTATGTTGCGTGTTAAGCCAGTAGATTTTTATGCAGAGCATAGGGCCAATGTCACACCAAACTAGATACTACTGCTGTGGTTTCTGTAAAAAATCGGTTTTACAGGCTGGAGTTGCTCGCACATATCCAGCTGATTTTAAATGTACAGTTACTTTTCTCCTTGACTGGTTGCTAATCAGATCAAAACAGCCCAACTGGGGCACAAGATATTTATGCAAAAGTAAACGGAAGAACTTTGGCTGGTGTTTGAACTTAACACTCTGATCCTACTTTCAGATTCGATAACCTTGTGTTCATTAGATGCCAGTATCAAAAGCTGTTTACGGATCCAACTCTTGAATAACCAACATAGAGCTTGACTGATTGATTAATTGATTTTTTACGTCTTATCAACCCTTTGTGCGTTATTTAAAGACGGAACATATTTTCAGTATTTACATTAGTCGGACTATTGTCCTCATCTTTGTCGCCATATTTGTCACAAGGTTTCGGCCGTTGTACGCTCCGGCCTTCTTCAGGTGGTTGGAATTTCGAACTGAACCCTTTATTTCGATCACTGGGGTAGACTGCCTTAACCGGGTATTGAACTCACACTCTTTGGGTCTGTCACTGGATCTAACCAACGCCTTTAAGGCAGTGGAGAACTTTCAGAGGAAAAATTAGCAGGAGATAACTGATAACTGACATCCATCAAACATGGCTCGTGGAACTAGAACAGTCTACCCCAGTGATCGAAATAAAGGGTTCAGTTCGAAATTCCAACCACCTGAAGAAGGCCGGAGCGTACAACGGCTGAAACGTTGTGACAAATATGGCGACAAAGATGAGGACAATAGTCCGACTAATGTAAATACTGTACATAATACCTCATCCAGAAATATAGACAGACTCTGAACATATTTTGGATTGTAAGAATAATTCTTCATTTGGCGAGGGAATATTGCATTAAGAATTGTTTTGAGAATAACAATGATATTTCCAGATACACGTCCTACTATTTAACCCATAGCTTGGGGGAATTTATACATTTCTCAGGGGTATTTGTACGTAAGTGAATGTAACGAAACCGACTGGAATTCGAAACATTGTCTTCGTAACTGGCAAAGCTAAGCTTCGTTGTGAACTAGTGTCAGCTGACTTCAAAGGGAAAATATGCTGGAATCACAGGAACCCTGCCAATGAATATATCTTCCATTTTGCCTGCCTCAGTGCTTTGATAACATTTGCTCGAAGATGCTTAATAGCTGAGTTAGAAGTAACAAAAGTGGTTTTAGAGTCTCTGAAAATTCTGATGGGCACTCCAAATTTGGTTAAGAGAAACACCATGTGGTTGAAAAGACATGAGAAACTGGGATTCTAAACATTTTAGGAGTGTCTGCAACCGTGTTAATTCATCTATACACGTGAACGTATTTTTTTTACTAGAGTTCACTCTATAGAAGGCTAGAGAGCCACTCGAGGTAGCGGATTACTGAACGAGTTTGTTATATAAGCGATAATAGTAAGTTGTAAGAGGCACAGAAGGATGTGAGAAAGATAATGGTTAACCCTAGACTTGAACAGCTTAAGATTGTAGTGATCGGGGAAGCATCATCTTGGGAGTCGGTTTTAAAAAGTAGCGGTAGGAGCGAAGAAGCTGTTCGAGTGGAAGTTAAATCGCACTAATAGAATTCAAAGGGAATCAGTGTGATTCACTAGAATGCATGCGACGTCGCGGGTCTTCGCGGGGAGGATTAGCGTTGTTGTAATTAAGGATTGTGGCTAGTTTGAAAATTTTCCATAGAAATAGGGATAAGGTAGCGATAGGCCTGCAAAGGTTTCGAATGTGGGAAATCGTTATCTATCATCCCTATCCTCATAATTTTCCTCCTGGAAAATCGAAACCTGGAATCTTCCATTCATATCACATACATCATTCATCATTCCGATGTCCACAGCAACCATCTACATTGAGGTGGTCCCGTGCCTTATATTGTGCCGTATATAGTTATAAAGATTAGTGTCAGTAACTATCCATATTCAAAAAGGAGGAATAGGAATAATAAGGCAATAATAATAATAAAATCCGTAAGTAAGAAGGGGAATAATAGAGGAATAATAATAACAATCTGTATTCAAAAAGTAGGAAAGGGAATAAAAAGCGCATGATAATAAAAATACGTATTAAAAAAGTTGGAATGGGAATAATAAGCGTGTAATAATAAAAACCCGTATTCAAAAAGTAGAAATGGAAATGATAAGCGAATAATGATAAAAATCCGTATTCAAAAAGTAAGAATAGCAATAATAGGGGAATAATAATAAAAATTGGTACTCAAAAAGTAAGAATGGGAATAATAAGGGAATAAAAAATAAAATCCATATTTAGAAAGTAAGAATGGGAATATTAGGGGAATAATAATAAAAATCCGAACTTAAAAAGTAGGAATAATAAAGGAATTTTAAAAAATCGCTATTCAGAAAGTAAGAATGGGTATAAAAGGGAATAATAATAAAAATCCATATTCAAAAAGCAGGAATGGGAATATTAAGGGAATAATAATAAAAATGTGTATTCAGAAAGTAAGAATGGGTATAATAGGGGAATAATAATAAAAATTTGTATTCAAAAAGTAGGAATCGGAATAATGAGGGAATAATAATAAAAATCCGTATTCAAAATGTAGGAATGGGAATAATGAGGGAATAATAATAAAAATACGTATTCAAAAAGTAGGAATCGGAATAATGAGGGAATAATAATAAAAATCCGTATTCAGAAAGTAAGAATGGGAATAATAGGGGATTAATAATAAAATCCGTATTCAGAAAGTAAGAATGGGAATAATAGGGGTATAATAATAAAAATCCTTATTCGGAAATTAAGAATGGGTATAATAGGGGAATAATAATAAAAATCCGTATTGAAAAATCAGGAACGGGAATAATAAGGGAATAATAATAAAAATATGTATTCAGAAAGTAAGAATGGGAATAATAGTGGCATAATAATAAAAATCCGTACTCAAAAAGTAATAATGGGAATAATAAAGGAATAAAAACAAAAATCCGTATTCAGAAAGTAAGAATGGGAATAATAGGGGAATAATAAAAATCCGTACTTAAAAAGTAGGAATCGGAATAATAAAGGAATAAAAACAAAAATCCGTATTCAGAAAGTAAGAATGGGAATAATAGGAGAATAATAATAAAAATCCGTATTCAAAAAGTAGGAATTGGAAAATAAGGCAATAATAATAAAAATCCGTATTCAGAAAGCAAGAATGGCAATAATAGGGGAATAATAATAAAAATCCGTATTCAAATAGTAGGAATGGGAATAATAGGGGGAAATAATAAAAATCCGTATTCAGAAAGTAAGAATGGGAATAATAGGGAAATAATAATAAAAATCCGTATTCAAAAAGTAGGAATGGGAATAATGAGGGAATAATAGTAAAAATCCGTATTCAGAAAGTAAGAATGCGAATAATAGGGAAATAATAATAAAAATCCGTATTCAGACAGTAAGAATGGCAATAATAGGGGAATAATAATAAAAATCCGTATTCAAAAAGTAAGAATGGGAATAATGAGGGAATAATATAAAAATCCGTATTCAAAAAGTAGGAATGGGAATTATAATAAAAATGCGTATTCAAAAAGTAGGAATGGGAATAATGAGCGAATAATAATAAAAATCCGTATTCAGAAAGTAGGAATGGGAATAATAGGGGAATCATAATAAACATCCGTATTCAAAAAGTAG
Organism: Acanthosepion esculentum; assembly: GCA_964036315.1. Classification (NCBI taxonomy): domain Eukaryota; kingdom Metazoa; phylum Mollusca; class Cephalopoda; order Sepiida; family Sepiidae; genus Acanthosepion; species Acanthosepion esculentum. The sequence continues at coordinate 67,401,501 of OZ038503.1, read as the reverse complement.
GAATGGGAATAATAAGGGAATAATAATAAAAATCAGTATTCAAAAAGTAGGAATGGGAATAATAATAAAAATCCGTATTCAAAAAGTAGGAATGGGAATAATGAGGGAATAATAATAAACATCCGTATTCAAAAAGTAGGAATGGGAATAATAATAAAAATCCGTATTCAAAAAGTAGGAATGGGACTAATGAGGGAATAATAATAAAAATACGTATTCAAAAAGTAGGAATGGGAATAATGAGGGAATAATAATAAAAATCCGTATTCAGAAAGTAGGAATGCGAATAATATTAAAAATCCGTATTCAAACAGTAAGTATGGGAATAATAGAGGAATAATAATAAAAATCCGTATTCAAAAAGTAGGAATGGGACTAATGAGGGAATAATAATAAAAATCCGTATTCAGAAAGAGAGAATGCGAATAATTGGGGAATAATAATTAAAATCCGTATTCAGACAGTAAGTATGGGAATAATAATAAAAATTCGTATTCAAAATGTAGGAATGGGAATAATGAGGGAATAATAATAAAAATACGTATTCAAAAAGTAGGAATGGGAATAATAATAAAAATCCGTATTCAAAAAGTAGGAAGGTGAATAATGAGGGAATAATAATAAAAATCCATATTCAAAAAGTAGGAATGGGAATAATAATAAAAATCCGTATTCCAAAAGTAGGATCGGGAATAATGAGGCTATAATAATAAAAATCCGTATTCAGAAAGTAAGAATGTGAATAATAGGGGAATAATAATAAAAATCCGTATTCAGAAAGTAAGTATGGGAGTAATAGGGGAATAATAATAAAAATCTGTATTCAAAAAGTAGGAATGGGAATAATGAGGGAATAATAATAAAAATACGTATTCAAAAAGTAGGAATGGGAATAATAATAAAAATCCGTATTCAAAAAGTAGGATTGGGAATAATGAGGGAATAATAATAAAAATCCGAATACAAAAAGTAGGAATGGGAAAAATGAGGGAATAATAATAAAAATACGTATTCAAAAAGTAGGAATGGGAATAATAATAAAAATCCGTATTCAAAAAGTAGGAATGGGAATAATAATAAAAATCCGTATACAAAAAGTAGGAATGGGAATAATGAGGGAATAATAATAAAAATACGTATTCAAAAAGTAGGAATGGGAATAATAATAAAAATCCGTATTCAAAAAGTAGGAATGGGAATAATGAGGGAATAATAATAAAAATGCGTATTCAAAATGTAGGAATGGGAATAATGAGGGAATAATAATAAAAATACGTATTCAAGAAGTAGGAATGGGAATAATGAGGGAATAATAAAAAAAATCCGTATTCGAAATGTAGGAATGGGAATAATAAGGGAATAATAATAAACATCCGTATTCAAAAAGTAGGAATGGGAATAATAATAAAAATCCGTATTCAAAAAGTAGGAATGGGTATAATAATAAAAATCCATATTCAAAAAGTAGGAATGGGAATAATAATAAAAATCCGTATTCCAAAAGTAGGATTGGGAATAATGAGGCTATAATAATAAAAATCCGTATTCAAAAAGTAAGAATGCGAATAATAGGGGAATAATAATAAAAATCCGTATTCAAAAAGTAGGAATGGGAATAATGAGGGAATAATAATCAAAATACGTATTCAAAAAGTAGGAATGGGAATAATAATAAAAATCCGTATTCAAAAAGTAGGAATGAGAATAATGAGGGGATAATAATAAAAATCCGTATTCAAAATGTAGGAATGGGAATAATGAGGGAATAATAATAAAAATACGTATTCAAAAAGTAGGAATGGGAATAATAATAAAAATCCGTATTCAAAAAGTAGGAAGGTGAATAATGAGGGAATAATAATAAAAATCCATATTCAAAAAGTAGGAATGGGAATAATAATAAAAATCCGTATTCCAAAAGTAGGATCGGGAATAATGAGGCTATAATAATAAAAATCCGTATTCAGAAAGTAAGAATGTGAATAATAGGGGAATAATAATAAAAATCCGTATTCAGACAGTAAGTATGGGAGTAATAGGGGAATAATAATAAAAATCTGTATTCAAAAAGTAGGAATGGGAATAATGAGGGAATAATAATAAAAATACGTATTCAAAAAGTAGGAATGGGAATAATAATAAAAATCCGTATTCAAAAAGTAGGATTGGGAATAATGAGGGAATAATAATAAAAATCCGAATACAAAAAGTAGGAGTGGGAATAATGAGGGAATAATAATAAAAATCCGTATTCCAAAAGTAGGATCGGGAATAATGAGGCTATAATAATAAAAATCCGTATTCAGAAAGTAAGAATGTGAATAATAGGGGAATAATAATAAAAATCCGTATTCAGACAGTAAGTATGGGAGTAATAGGGGAATAATAATAAAAATCTGTATTCAAAAAGTAGGAATGGGAATAATGAGGGAATAATAATAAAAATACGTATTCAAAAAGTAGGAATGGGAATAATAATAAAAATCCGTATACAAAAAGTAGGATTGGGAATAATGAGGGAATAATAATAAAAATCCGAATACAAAAAGTAGGAGTGGGAATAATGAGGGAATAATAATAAAAATCCGTATTCAAAAAGTAGGAATGGGAATAATGAGGGAATAATAATCAAAATACGTATTCAAAAAGTAGGAATGGGAATAATAATAAAAATCCGTATTCAAAAAGTAGGAATGGGAATAATGAGGGAATAATAATAAAAATCCGTATTCAAAATGTAGGAATGGGAATAATGAGGGAATAATAATAAAAATACGTATTCAAAAAGTAGGAATGGGAATAATAAGGGAATAATAATAAAAATCGGTATTCAAAATGTAGGAATGGGAATAATGAGGGAATAATAATAAAAATACGTATTCAAAATGTAGGAATGGGAATAATGAGGGAATAATAATAAAAATCCGTATTCAGAAAGTAAAACGGGAATAATAGGGGAATAATAATAAAAAATCCGTATTCAAAATTAGGAATGTGAATAATATGGGAAGAAAATCAAAAATCCGTAATAAGAAAGTAAGAATGGGAATAATAAGGGAATAATAAGCAAAATCCGTATTCAGAAAGTAAGAAATGGCAATAATAGGGGAATAATAAGAAATATTCATATACAAAAAGTATTAATGAGAATATTAATGGAATAATAATAAAAATCCGTATTCAAAAATAGGAATTGGAATAATAAGGATATAATAATAAAAATCCACATAATTACAAGAATGAGTTGTGGTAATATTCAATAAAACTCAATAAATAATAATAATGAATAATAAAAAACAAATATTTTACCCATGATGCTAATAATAAAGGTATCGGAAATTTCATTACCCTACATTGCTTCGTCAAACGTCCGTTATGTAGTGCTGTTTAAGTTTATAAAAAGTCAACATTTCTTACCTCTTTTTCTTCTTTCCTCTTGCTTCAAGATATATCAGATTTGGTAAATCGACCTTCCCGCTGGGGCACGTTCGTTTTCCCAGCACACATAAGACTGACTCACACACACACACACACACGTACATATACACACATTTATATCAGATACGCTTGTATCACGCACAAAAACAAACATATTCATAATAGCTGAATTTTAATATCTTTTCCTTGCCATTCAGCTGTGTACACATTGAAGTAATTTATTTGCCTTAATACATGCATTAACTGTCATTTGTTTTGAAATCCATGATTTGTGGGTTTTTTTTAAAATTTTAACCCGAACTCTTGCATAGCGTTCGCACGTCTCTTCCAAAACCTCCATCTATGAAGTTAATCAACCTTTTCTTTGGTCGTTCCAACTCAGCGCAAGGCTAACTTAAGCTCGTCCATTGTAACCATGCTTATCATGACTTGCCCGAACTTACTTCTGGACCAGAAAAAGAAACTCTCTTCCGTATAACAAAACCTAGCTTTCACACGTTTAGCTGAAACTCCACCAATACAGTAAGTTTTACTAAGGTCATTCCAACTCAGCACATAACTGATTTAAAATTATAACTACCGATGAAGTAAGTGCAACCATTCTTTTGGTCGTTCCAACCCTGCGCAAAGCTGATTTGAGTTTAACCATTTTAACGATGCTTATCCTTACCATAACTTCTGGATCAGAAAAAGAAAACGGAAATATCCAAGAGATATTGATAACTTTATTCCTCTCTAGCTTATACAAAAAATAATAAACGGTTTGTAGCAGAAACCCAAATTGCTGTATGCTTCTTTAATGTGAACACAAACACCTAAAATACAGCCAACGCGCAACCTTTAAATTCTATAGACTAAGGGAATTTTTGTATGCGCTTTCATGTTGAAGTAAGTAGAAGAAATGTTTGCATATGAACGGAACAGGCATACGAAGTGACGTTTTTATCGAACCCAATTTAACTTTGAAAGGATTTCATTTGTATTATTCAATAAATGAAAATTTTAATTGTTTTTTTTTAGAACTTAAGTTTAAAAATCAAGGGAAATAACTCAGCCTCAAAATAGTATAGTCATACGTTCGTTGCCGAGATGATGAAATAGGAATGATAGGAGCATCTGTTTATCTCGGGATATAAAGATAGCGCATTATTTGATCAAAATGTACTCCTTTGATGGTGAAACTGGAATGCCATCCCAAGGACGTGCGCTGCCCCCCACCCTTCTCGGCTATACCGACAAGATGCAAAGGAATACAGAGCATTACATATGGGGACGGATTAGAATGCAGGAGTTGCCGGAAAGTGGAAAACGTGAGGCCAAGAAAGTTCGGGTTTTCTGCTTGGATTTACTTCCATAGCATTTTCCGTGATTGGACATGACCTCAAGGCAGCGGAGTTTTAAAACCAGGGTTTTTCCTTCTCCTAGACCAGTGGTTCCCAAATGGTATGGCGCGCCTCATAGGTGAGGCGGAAGTGCATAGCAGATGAGCGGAAATTATTGAAAAAAAATCAAAGATTTAGAAACAGTTTAAAAAAATTTTATGCCAAAAAGAAATATGATTTCTAAATTTAAAATACTGTTATGGATTACTTGCATGAATGAGTCCCAGTTTTATCACTGTGATATTTTTACATTATATCAAGTATTAAGAATATAGGGTCCGCAAATTGGAGGGGAGATTTATCAATAATAATGTTCTGACGTCGAATCCGCAGTTATCTCCCTTTAGCGCTCCCTCTGTTTTTTTTATATCTTTAAATGTACTTTTTATCACATAAAATTTGGTGAGGCGAAAATTCAGCCCAGAGAAAAAGAGTTTGTGAACCACTGCCCTAGACAGACTATGTTCCTGGCAGTCTATGTCTAGGGGGTACTCGAAATGGGAGTTACCAAGTAATGAAATGAAGTTTATTCTCGGCGCAAGAAGCTTTAGCAGAAATTAATGTAAGTAAAGAGACGCGGGCAGAAATTTGAATCGGCGTCGTAAAAATCTATGGTCAGTAATTAAGCTTTGGAATAAAGCCTCACTTTTGAATATTCAACGAAATCGAATATTAAGATCTGAAAAGAACGAATCCAGTGCCTAAGTGCTGCTGACTTTGTTTTCTTTAATTTAATGTTCCGTCATTTAATACACAAGACACAGACAGTTTTATTCCTGTCTCATCCGTCTTCATTATTTTAAAAGCCATTTTTAATTTGTAATGGTTTAGCACATTTATTTGTGTCGACGTCTTAAAATAGCAAAAAAATAAACTGCAATATTTGTTTAATATGCAGCAAACAATTTTTACGAAGTTTTCTCTTTTCTCTTACATCAGATGCTCATGGCTCTCCATAGCTTCCTTTTTATTGTTGTTTTCAGTAGTGTTGTGATTAGAGAAGGGGGTGTTACATGGTAATGGTCGCGGTTGCCGATGGGTCAGCAGTTGGTAGCAGGATTAATTAAGTTTGATGAGGACGAAGACTTTCAACGAAAATGAATTCATTGTTTTTCAAAAGAGATGAATTTCAACGTGTGTGCGTGTGTGTGTGTGTGTTGTACATCCATTTATATAAAGGAGGCACATTGTGGTGGATAGCGGTTCGGATTGAGGAATTGAAGAGCCAAGTTCGAATTCCAATCGAGTTCGTTACATTCACTTGCGTGTAAATACCCTTAGGAAAGGCATGAATCCATCTCTTCTCGCATCAGCTTTTGGTAAATGGCAGACTGACGAGGTAGTATAGCCTTGAGTGTTATCAGGTCTAGTCGAAGGATAACTTTAAATTCAAAACTTCCAACTATGGGTGAAATCCCCTCACCAAATTCCAAATTGGCCCAAGGTGGTGTGTACGCCTGCACCTCTGAAGACATGGCCACTCAGAGAGAAAGTTCCGGATCTGGTTTTATTTTATTTTATTTTTAAGCATTTTACCCCAAACAAGGCGGGAGTGCAATTAGCACGCAAGGGATTATAGAGAGTGGAGGCAAGAGTAAAGAGGCGTGATAGAGGAAAGGGTGAAGAGCTGTGCGAGGTATAGAACAAGGCAACTGGAGATGTCGATCGACATTGCATTTGAATACTTGGAGATTATAACTATCAGGGAATCAAGTAAGAGAAAGGGAGTTCCACACACGGGAAGTGCGAGACATGAAGCTATTGGAGTAGAAGAGACGGCTACATTTAACCGTTTCGACAGTGAAAGGGTGGGACTGAGATGTCAACCTAATAGCACATTTAAATTCATGCAGTTTGGGAACCAGCGAAAGTAGCTCGTTGGAGCAGTTACCATGAAAGTATTTGTAGAAAAGACAGGGGGAAGCGACAGCACGTCTGAAAGAGAGCGACTGTAAATGAAATGCTAGATCAGGGCCAATCACATTGCATCCTATATATCATATTATAAAAACAAAAATAGAGCTAACAGAGAGAAAGAGAGAGGGAGAGAGAATGAGAGAGAGAGAATTATATTTACGTGTATACATATAGTACAAAATGAAAGAAAAACATTTATGTACTTAGACATAGTGAATGTGTGTGTGTGTGTGTGCGTGTGTGTGTGTGGCACCACGTTGTTGTGCGAAATTAAGAAGTCTGCTTGCTTGGATTGTCTACCCAAAAGAGTGGAGTCCTATTGTTATCCCGGAGCAAAAAGAAGAATAGGGTTTATTATCTTTCCTCGTTATGTTTTCTCTAAATTAGAGCTGTAACTTTCTGATTGCTATTTGTAATATCTATTCTTCATTAAAATTCCTAATTTTTCGCATAATCTGCAAAGGCATTTTCCAAATTTCTGTCCTTTTGAAACTTCAGCTATGACGAAATTGTCTAGCATTCAGTGACATACCGGAGATAAGATATTATGTAGTAGTTCAACATTCTTTTCCTTGTTTCAAGGGATATTTTCGAACCCATAATAAAGGGTGTTCCAATAATTTGGATCGATTTTAAATGTGAATTAAGTTTAAGCGTCTAATGATTTTTTTTCTTTTTCTTTCAGATTTAACAACTTAAGTCTTTGGCAATGGAAAGATTAACAATCAAACGTGTTGAAGTTAACGAAGGCTATTACGAAAATGGACATTCAAACAGAAATGCAATGAGAAGTTCCCAGGTCGCATCATCTCTCGAAACAGCGAAGTCAATTGGCCAGCACGATCGTGCGACTTGACACCTTTAGATTTATTCCTTTGGGGTCATCTCAAGAGTAAGGTCTATGTCAACAAGCCAACAACAATTCAACAGCTGAGATAATAAGGCATATTGGTGAGATCGAGGAGCAACTATTCCGAAATATAATCAAAAATTTTGACCATCGAGTGGAGGTGTGCCGCCGAAGCCTTAGCGGATATTTGGGCGATATTATTTTTCACACATAATTGCCATGACTTAAATAACATGATCCAATAGAGAAATAAATAAATTTTCACCAATAACACTGATTTATTTACTGCTGACTTTGATCCCTCTTAATGAAACACCCGTTTATATTTAAATATATATTATGCCCACGCTCACACATCCATACCTACATGTATGTTTGTTTTCTAGAAATTTTATTTCATTAAAGCTTTTCACTTTCACTTAATTGTTACCTGTGTTTTTTTTATATATAAAGGATGTTCCAATAACTTGGACTGATTTTAAATGTGAATTAAGTTTAAGCGTCTAATGATTTTATTCTTTTTCTTTCAGAGTTGGCAGACATTTTGGTGATATTATGTTTCACACATAATTGCCATGACTTAAATAACATGATCCAATAGAGAAATAAATAAATTTTCACCAATAACACTGATTTATTTACTGAGGACTTTGATCCCTCTTAATGAAACACCCTTTACTTCGCCAGTTTCTGAAAATCATTGTTGGGTTACCAAATATATGTGGGATGACCTTGCTAGTATCTGGCTCTCGAAAGCAGATGAATATCCAAATATTTATAATAAAAATAATGACGTTTAGATAGAAGTCGGAAAAAACGTAAGTAATTGCTTAAAAAGCGACGCTGGGAAAGTATAGAATTTACTTTAACACTATAAAGGAAAGTTAGTGGAGGTTACAAAAAGGGGTCTGTAAATTTAAAGTCTGGATCGTCATATTACAAATGCCTCTACTTACAGTTCCTGGGGGAAGGTGCTGTCTTAGCAGCATAAATCAGAAGATTGTGTTTCTGTACATACCGGGCTTTGCCGACAGGCTGTTAAACGTCCCAGACCGGCCCAGCATGGTGAATACTATTTAGGGAACGGGAATTAACGTTCACCCAATAGGATTTGGAGCTCTTCCAATGTGCCTTCGAAGTTCTATGTCACACTTCCCATCATTTGTTATTACATTACCCAGAGAGTTAAATTTTCAGGCCATCAATATTTTAAAAGGGGTACAGAATTTAATATCTACAATTAAAACGGCCATATTAAAACAACACAAAAGAAAAGGGTTTACATTACCTTAAAGCAGTAATATCGAAAAGCAAATAAACTAACAATAAGAACAATGACAAAAAAGACAGGTCCTCGGTACTGAGAAACTCACACTCTGATTTTTATCTTAAGGTTTTAGAATCAATTTATGTTAAGCTCTTCCAGCCATCCCACAGTAAGCAGGAATGGCTTTTAGGCGTTAGTATAAGCCTTTAAGTAGACACTTTTAAAGCCATTGATATTTATATATTTATTATATAACATCAGGTCTCTGGTATCGTTGATATTATTTTCTGTGCGCATTTCTTCTCGCTTAAGCTTTGATAAGAAAGGAATGAGAAACTGGTTAAGCATTTTTATTTTTCGTTAATTTATTTGCTTTTCGATATTACCACTTTACGGCAATGCAGATGTTTTCTTGTTTTCATATGTCTTGTTTAATCATAATTATTTCCACACCTGCTTGATTTTAATATCCCCATTATGTTACCTATGTTACCCTTTAGCTCACAAGCATGCATTCTGTTTTCTTGCTTTAATCGACTAAAAGTTTCCTGTTTTTCAAAATTCAATTAATTAATTAAGAACTGGTATACTTATTTATTCACGTCATCAAAATATTCTTCTTTACATTCTATGGCCTTATGCCAATTTTCTGAAAGTTTTCGAATTTATTTTGATAAAATTGACTCTGGCTTCGACGCAATAAAAATGTCAATGAAATTTGAACATCGCAGACATCTTTACATTTTTGAGCAGATAAGGAATGCCGCATTGATTGAAACAAATGATAATCCGATGGAGCCAAGTCTGGTGAATATGGCCTGTAAGAAAAAAAAAATCCATCTCAGTTCTATTATGTATCGACAAACAATGCTTGGACAAGTGTTGCCGTAGAGCAGTATGACTTTCCGGTTCCCCTATCCTGCATATGGCTTTCTTCTCCAATGACAGCAATCAAACACTCAACATGATAAATATAACAGTTTGCTCAAGATTTAACAAAATATTGCGCAGTGTACCTTTCATACTCCACTAAACGCAAAACAATGAAAATGTCAAGTTTTGCTGTTGATGCTGCAGACTCTCCTGAGATTTTTAAACTAAATATCGCCCAACACATGTCTCGAGAACCATTCAAAGTGAATGTTTACTGTTAAAATGCTCTAATGATGAATGAGGTTTGTAATATTAATGAAAGTGGTAGGAAGTGGAGATTGTGATGATAAGGAGAATAGATAGCGACTGACACTTGTCTTGAAACGGCCAAGATTAAAGTTTCTAGGGAAGTTCCATCGTGGAAGTATGTCGCATTACTTGGGATAAAAAGCTGAATGAAAATTTTGTCTTACATTTGGAACACGGGGGAAATGAAGTTGATTGGTTTGGTTTGTTTTACAGCATATCAACCTCAATGGGTTATTTAATGCCGAAAATTTTTTTTTATTTCTGGTAATATTTTTTCTTCAAGAATGTATAGGTGGTAACATCTTTTTCCCTCAAAAATGTATAGCTGGTAATATTATTTTTTAAAAACGTATAGCTGGTAATACTATTTTTCCAAAACATACAGCTGGTAATATTATTTTTCCAAAATGTATAGCTGGTACTATTATTTTTCCAAAACGTTTAACTGGTAATAATTTTTTTTTTCAAAAACGTATAGCTGGTAATATTTTTTTTTCAAAAATGTATAGCTGGTAATATTATTTTTTCAAAAAACGTATAGCTGGTAATATTTTTCAAAAACGTATAGCCGGCAACACTATTCTTTCAAAAAAAATATATATATATATATATAACCGGTAATATTTTTAAAAAATTGTACAGCTGGCAACATTATTTTTCAAAAAACGTATTATCAGAATCCTTGCTGTTGTACGTAGTTTATCGTCATACCCAGAACGCGGATGTAGTTTATCGTCATACCCAGGACGCGGATGTAGTTTATTGTCATATTCAGGACCCGGGTGTAGTTTATCGTCATACCCAGGACGCAAATGTAGTTTACCCAGGACGCGGATGTCATCGTCATACCTAGGAAGCAGATTTAGTTTATCGTCATACCCAGGACGTGGATATAGCCTGGGAGTTAACTATTTGCCCATAGCTGGGACCCTAACAGGTGCTACCAAACCGGGTCAGGGTGGACCTGGGAACACCAGCAATTAAGAGGTGGTTCCACGCTCCTCAAAACCTCCTGATCAGAGGCCTTGCTGTTGGATGTAGCTTATCATCTTACCCAGGACTCGGATGCAGTTTAACGTCATACCCAGGACCGTGAAGTTGATTGGGATCCAAGGAAGTGCCACGATGCGTCCTCGCTGTAAATGTCTGAACGGGTGGAATTAGGACAACAACGAAATTACAACGTTTCAGATGGAAAACAATATGTCACCTCCACAAAATCTCGGAAACAATTTAGAGTTCAAAATGGTCAAGGTGGGAAAGGGTTGTGACCATGTAATTGGTTAAAAAATAACAAAACAAGAGGTTGCAGATAAAGCGTGTATTGAACAGAAAAGTATTACATGACTTGGGAGTGTGTGTCAGTTGACCAGCGTTCAGTCTATTTCACTGTTAATATTTAACAGCACCACCCCACGAGGGATATATGTGGCACAAGGCAGAGTTTAACGTGGGTCATCCGATCCCGTAGGCTCGGCCAAAAAATCTCCGTAGAACCCGCATAAACGGATTTGGGTCTGTCCACGTCCCCGGACGAAACTCTGACCTTCGGCACAGCCTCGTCCGGGTTCCTCTCTGCCCAAGGCAGAGAGTTCGACAGGAGCTACAAACAGCCTCAGTAGAACAGTCTATATTACTGTTCCCCCGAGGCTTACTTTCCTATTACTTTATAGTAAGTGGAAGAGTCCACAATAACCTTATTAGAGGGAAGACACCGCAACAGAAAGTAAGGACCCAGAGACCCCCAGACAATGTATTTACAACCATCTGTACATAAATTCAAAAGATATCTGACTATATTTCTGAGATGAATTATTGTAATTATTTTTCACTATTTACATGGTTCGGACAGTTATCCTTATCATTATTGCCACATTCAAAACGTTTCGGCCGTTGTACACTACCGCCTTCTTCAGGTGATTGGAATTTCGAAACGAACCCTTTATTTCATCCACCAGGGTAGGTTGTTCTAGTTCCACGTGCCATGCCTCTTCCGAATTTTTGTTCACCTCTGGTGCAGCCAGGTATTGCACTCAAAACTCTTTGGATCAAGTCACTGGATTACTTCAACCAATGCTTTTATCCTTGAAGAACAATCTAGCCCCGTTGTCAAAATAAAGGGTCCGGTTCAAAATTCAAATCATCTGAAGAAGGTCGGTGCGTACAACGACTGAAACGTTGTGAATATGGCAAGAGAAATGAGGATAACAGTCCGAACAATGTAAATCGTGTAAATAAATTCAAAAGAGTTAAAAAGTATTATAAGTTGTCTTTAATTGAGTTAAAGTCTTTGGGTAGTTGTACTACAGAAAGAGCTGTAGTTTAGAAAAGACTTTCAAATAGTTTCACGGCAATCCGCCATTTTTGGCCTATAACATGGCAGAAGGCGCCATTTACTTCCTATAGTGATCAACTATGTCGACTGTTTTTTCAGTTTTTTAACCAATGGATTTTATATACGTGTTCGATTTGAGTCTGGAATGAACTTGATACCCAATAGACATTCAAAGCATGGAGCCTCATTGAGAGACAAATCGTTCATTGAAACTGGAAAAAAAAAAAACTTGGGGTCCGAATGATTAAGAGTTACCCTGTAATGAACTTTATTCTTGGCGTGAGAAGCTTTAACAGCAGTTAATGCTAGTAAAGAAACTAAGGGGGAATTTTAATCGGGGCCATAAAACGTGTGGGCAGTAATTAACCTCTGGAATAAAGTAACTCTGTTGAATGTCCAACAAAATCTAAAATTAAGATCTGAAAAGAACAAATGCAGTGCCGAAGGAAGAGAATCCGAAGATAATTGCTCAAAATTCTTAAGAGTTAGGATCATTGAAAGAATTTTAGGTTTTCGACCAGGTTTTTTTTTTTTTACATTAAAAATCCGAATGTTCAATTTCCGAAGCAGTAATAAAATAACGAAAATATGGTGTCTGTTAAATAAACCATTTTTATTTACAAACATCTCTGCATGAATTTAAAAGAGCTAAAAAGTATTAAAAATAGTCTTTAATTGAGTTAAAGTCTTTGGGTAGTTGGTTCACTGAAAGAGTTTTGGTTTAGAAAAACCTAATCTTTTCTGTTAATTCAACCCAAATAACGTAAAGTTATTTATCGCAAATATTAATTCACTCCAAGAAATTATAATTTTTTCTTAAGTTTTTGACATTGTTTTGAAATTATAAATTTTAAATAAAAATTTGTTTAGCTTGACTCGTAACAACTCCAAACCTCAGAATAAAAAAAAAAATCTGGGAGTTATTCCCATTTTGTAAGTGCGAATGATATTCAAGATACTTACAAGGAACTTTTCATAATTTAAAAAAAAAAGTTAAAACAAAATCTGTTTTTGGCTTGTTTATCGGGGTGAGCGTGAACGTAGACCCCCACACTTAGGAATAGCACACCGAGTTGCCCACATTTGGAGCAATCGCAAAGGTCAACCCAATCAGATTGCAAGGGAAGGGCCGCGGTCTGGGCGAATTTGGTGAGTATTTTAATAAATATAAATTCTTTTTATTTTGGGGTGAAATAACAGAAAAGATCTGAAAAGGCTTTTAAATAGTTGGATTCACAGTAAAAAAAAAAAAAAACAAAAAAAAAAACACGACAAAATCAGTAGTTGAGAAAAGACTTTTATCGTTAGCAAAGATTCACCGGCAGTCTTTGTTTGTTGTTGGAGATGGTTCTTTTGAAGTCGCCAATATATGTTTATTTCAGTATGCGTTAGGGGTGGGTGAAAAAGCTCCGTCTTCTCTTGTGTCCGAACGACCTGGAGACAGCCACATCTCTGCTCCTTGAAAATCAAAATCCGTGGCTTTCCATAAGAAATTGTTCCAGAGAAACTCGATAAAAATAGTGTTTTATTTTTTTCCTGATTGCTTAAATATTTCACATGGTGATGTTAATTTCTATCCAATAGACACTTTGATTTAAATGGTGCATGTTGTATTGTGAAATCTTTCAAAACAATAATAAAATAAGAATAAAGTTAAATAAATCCTTTAGATTTGCAAACATATGTACATGAATTCAAAAGAATCAAAATGTATTAAAAATAGTCTTTAGTTGAATTAAATTCTTTACTTATTTGGTTCACAGAAAATCTGTGATCTAGAAAAAACTTTTAGTAAATGATTCACAGTCAAAGCAATGGCTGAAAAATGACATTTATTGTCAGCAAAGAATCACTCCTGTTCGGGGATGATTCAGTTGAAATCATCAACATGTTGCATTCAGCATCTGCTTGGGAGGGGAGGAAATAGCTATGTTGCCACCTCTTTGGCTTGGAAACAGCTGCATCTCTGCTCTTTAAAAGTTGAAATCTGTGGGTTTTATAAGAAGGTTTATTCGAAAGTACACTCGAGAAAAATATGATTGTTGTTTTCTCTAATTGGTCAAATATTTCACGTGGTGATGTTAATTTCTAACCAATAAACACTTTGATTTAAATGGTGTGTTGTATTGTGGAATCTATTTGAAATGTTTGTAATATTGTCTGTTATTGGGTAGAAAATAAACTTTGGGCATGTTTTAATATGCTATGTATGTGGGTATGTAATTATGTTGGAAATAAAGCTTATTTCTTATAGATTTTCAATGTTTCAATTTATCGAAGCAAACTCATTTTTCATGACCATTCCTCTTCTTCCATTTCTTCGTTTCCTCTCAGGACGTTGGTGATCAAGGAACTCCACAATTCCCTGTTCTTTGTAGCTTTTCATAAATTTTGTCTTTTTTTTTTGTATATCTCCTAGACATCTCTTTCATCCATTTACTCAAGATCTCTAGGTAGGTTATGCGTTGCCCCTTGTTGGCATTGCTATGAAATGAGTGTGAAATCAGAAGGTTTTTTGGTTTGAGATGATAAGCGTGAAAAGTATGTTCTTCATATTAATCACAACAATATTAAGCATAGACATACAAGTTGAATAAATCTCAAAGCAAAATTGAACAAAGAAACAACGGTAGTCGTGAATTCAATTAGAAAAAAACACTAAACATTTATATACAATTACTTATAATACAATTTGGAAAAACTTGTGTTTCAGTTTTGGTTATATGAATGTTTGACGAAATGTGAATTAAGTATCTTAATGAATTACAGTTCAGGAATGTTCCTTTGTTTAAAAAAATGTTCACATGTAATATTAAGGAAAATTTATCGAGGGATAAATTTTAAAGTAATGTAATGCGAGATTTTTGTTGATTTTTGTTTGTTCTTGTTTTGACAGAGTTATTCACCCTGGACTGTATTTTTTTATCTTAATGCTTAAATTACAGTTTCTGTTTAGTAGTGTAGATAACACTTTTTTTTTAGAAATGTGCAATGAATTCAGAGAAAGACAGAAAGAGGTTGAAAGTTGAGTCAGGTGTTGATGCGCGCAAAGTCCTTTAGTCAAAATGTGGACACGTGCGGATCTGTGTGTAATCTCTCTGAAGGCGAATTCCTGACTGGTGAATTGGACTGAAATTTGTTCTTTTATTTACTTTGAGAAATTGGAATAGGCTCCAGCGATTTTTGGCGGTAACATACATTCTGGGGTCGTCTCGACCAATAATAAGCCGAATTTCGCAATGTGTGGTGTTGATTGGTCGAAAATAGCTCTTATGGAATAGTCTATTTTTTAACGGGGGTGAGTGGAAAAATATGGACGATTCCACACCCTCTAGCGTTCTATCTGCCTTGCGAGTATCAAATTTTCAAAGTTCTCTTTCTATATTATGTGCCTTGGAAATTTCAACTGTCTCTTTATTTATGTTAAGAACAAGTGTCCATTTTGTTTCCATTTTCTCTAAAATTCATGTTCAGTCCATGATATTCACAGAATCCTTCGGTATTATCAATCTCTAATATTTTTTAATGTTTGGCAACAATTAAAATGCAGCCAGTGAAATGTCTACTGAGTTCGTATTGATAATTTATGTAGAACTTAGATTATGGTTTGTAGAATCTTTCTACTACTTTGTAAACGTTTGCAAATCAGCGATTTGAAAACAACTTTTCAGTCAAAATTCAATTATTCAGTCAAATCACTTTGTCTGTTAACGGTAGTAACCTGTTATAAAAAATAAATTATTATTATTCATTATGAATGCTAATTTAAAGATAGAGATTCGTTAAATTGATTCATTTTAGAAATTAGTATTTAAAAGAAGGATTGTAGCCTGATTTGCTGCGAGGTAAAAGAATTGTCAAAAAGCTAACGATAGTAAAAATTACTTTTAAAATACAGATAGTCGAGGAAAAGTATTGTCAAACAAAACAAAATAGATGTTTCGTTGTGACACCAAGCATTATTTGAAGTGAATTTTTAGTTGGAAAATTAAAGAAAAATTTCATAAATTATTTTTAACGGATTAAAACAGAGAAAAAAAATGAATAAAGGATTTCCACCATCTTTTTTTTCTTCAAATCAGGCTTCTATTTTATTTGCGTTAAAGAATTTCCAAAGAGATAGAATGAAGTTGGTGACGTTTTTGTTTTATAGTATTTGTATAGGAGACCAATTAAAATCCACTTCTTCCCCAAATTATATAAATATATAAAATACTGAAAGAATTTTAACTTTTTCTTTTTTAAAAAAAATAAAAAAATAAAAATAAAAACAAATGTATTTTGATAATAAACGATTGAGGGAATATTTTTGCCAAGAAATGTTGACGAGAGACGTTTTGCTGCCAGAGACATTTTAAAAAAAAACATTTCCCCCCAAGCAATCCTGATTATTGGCCAGTATTTGTAATACTTCCCCCAAAGTCTGGGGAATCAACTTGATCACAAGTTTGACAATGCGAAAAGACTTCAAGAGAGAACTGCTGACAATGCATTGTGGAAAGGCATGATACCATTTCTCCATGTATATTACTAGATTTTTTAAATCGGTATCACTCCATACAAGGCAATAAAGCCACTAAGACACAAGGGGTTACAGGGTGGGGAAGAATTAGAAACAGAAACATTAATAATGAAGAGTAGTAATCAGGAGACCATTAAACAGCAATTGACATTGCATTTAAATTTTTGAAGATTAAAGTTGGCTAGCAAGCATAGGGCTGGTGGGGGGAGTTCCACAAGCGAGAAGTGCGAGAAAATAAACTGTTCGCATAGAACGTACAGCTACATCTAGCCAACTCAATGTCTAGGTACTATAGTGAAGAGCTTATCTGAACAATTACCATGAAAGTATTTATAGAAAAGACAAAAAAGCAACCTTATGGCAGTAGGAAAGTGACTGAAGCCGAGCTACCAGATAAGGACCAATAATATTGCTGAGTCTTCTTTGGATTTTATCAATGTGCTCAAGGTAAATAGCAGGGACAGTGGACCATATGTGGCAGCAATAAATATCTTGACAAAATACCTCATAATTTGTATGCTTTGATGGTTTTATGAAAAAAAAAAAACAATAGAATTAGGAATTTGGCAGCATCAGACTTGACTGATACAGATGCACAGGCATGCGCAAACACACACAGACAACTCCTCTACACACACATACACACATACAGTTGCGGCCAAAATGTTCAGAACGCCATTGTTTTCATCAGAAAAGTAGGTATAAGTTTTTATCAAAGTTATTTTATATTCTATAATTTTCACAGACAATAAATACGATATTATTTGTTATTGTCTGAGATTTTGGTGTAATTTGAGAGGACAATACAAAAGTTATGGATGATTTAGTGATTTACTGCAAAACCCATGGCGGCCAATATGATCAGAACGGTTGCTTTTACTTCGTGTTTTAGTATATTTAACCGGCGAACTCTAATTGTTTTAATTTGTTTACGTGACGGTTCGTTTACTAAACATTCGTAAGAATATCTGCAGTGTACTTTGTTAATATAATGCCACTTACTCTGTTACCAATTCGTCAGCAGATTATTAAGCTTCGAAAGAAGGATAATTTAAGTGTTTGGTCTATTGCAAAGATTGTTAACAAGTCAAAAAGTGTTGTTCACGTTATTCTTAAGGTCTACGATGATTGTGGTTCGTGTGAAGCAAGAAAGTCTACAGGTAGGCCAAGAAAAACGACCAAGACAGAAGATCATGCTATGGTAAAGTTGGTTAAAAAGGACAGATTTAAAACTGCTGCTGCTGTTTCTCGGGAAATGAGCATTGTACTGAAGAAAACTTTATCTCGAAAAACTGTGTCTCGTCGTTTAGTTGAACATGACCTACAAGAAAGAGCACCTGCAGTGAAGCCACTGATCAGCTCCAAGAATAAAAAGTGTCGTCTTAACTTTGCAACCGAACATGTGTTGTGGTCTCAAGAAAAATGGCAAACGGTACATTTCAGTGATGAATCTAAGTTTATGTTATTTGGCTCAGATGGGAAAAGTTACGTTCGTCGAAAAGTAGGTGAAAAATTGTCGCCTAAATGCCTTAAGACTAGTGTTAAATTTGGTGGAGGAAGTGTCATGGTTTGGGGGATGATATCTGGAGATGGTGTGGGCCCTTTGGTGCAATTACATGGAAAGGTAAATGCAGGAGTTTATAAACAACTTGTAAAAGATCATGTCTTTCCTGTGCTGAGAAATTCAACTAAGCGACCACCCATATTTATGCAGGACAATGCCCCATGTCACAAGGCTAAGGTGGTCATGAACTTCCTCAAGGCTGAAAAGGTTATTGTTATGGATTGACCTGCTCAAAGCCCAGATCTCAATCCTATTGAAAATGTGTGGAATATTCTAGGAGAACCTTCGAAAGCCAGAAATCCTAAAACAACCGAGCAATTATGGAATGCCCTTCAGGAAGAATGGAATAAGATCACCCAGCAAGAAATTGAAAATTTAATTTCCTTGTGCAGTTGAAGATGTCAAAGTGTGACTGAAGCTAAAGGGCTTCACACTAAATATTAAATAATTCCAGTATTCTCTGTCAGTTTTGATTATTTTTTTATTTTTTCAGCCGTTCTGATCATTTTGGCTGCCATGGATTTTGCAGTAAATCACTAAATCATCCATAACTTTTGTATTATCCTCTCAAAGTACACCAAATCTCAGACAATAACAATTAATATCGTATTTATTGTGAAAATTATAGAATATAAAATAACTTTGATAAAAACTTATACCTACTTTTCTGACAAAAACAATGCCGTTCTGAACATTTTGGCCGCAACTGTATATACACACACACACACACATATATATATCTCAGTAATAGAATTCTGGAGATTTAGGTTAATCATTATAGGAATTCATTGAGTCTAGAAGAATCCTCAACAGAATACAGAAAGCACTGGATGTTCGTTTCGTCCTCTTTTGGGACTCATCAGCGGTGCGCATCCACTACCGAGATTCGAACTTGTACCATTTTGATACAACACAAGCAGCATACCAACGGGGTTTGGTGATGAAGAAACTGAATAAACTCGATATAGTGCTGCTACTCACAAATTCCGTGGTGATACTCATCCAAGTATTCATAAAACAACGGATTTTGCCCCAAGAGCCATGACTTTCCTTTCCCCCGAACCACTCCATCGCAGAGCATTAGCTGGGTTAAGCAAGGATATACAAGTAATAGGATTTTGGAGATTTAGGCAAATCATTATAGTAATTCATCAAGTCTAGAAGAATCCTCAGCAGAATGCAGGAAGCACTGGACAGCCATTTCATCCTATTTTGGGACTCATCAGCAATGCGTATTCACTACCGAGATACCAAGATTTGAATCTGTACTGTACCACGTGTATATATATATATATATATATATATATATATATATATATATATTCAAGCATATTTGGTTGAATAATCTAGACATATGTATATTTATGATTTTTAAATTGCAGGCTGAGCATTTCAAAACATTGAAAATAAAAAATACAAATCAAGTTATCTCCCTTATATATTCTTAATGTTAATCTTTAATTTGTCTATAACAGAGTGTGTTTCATGAACTTTTACAAAAAAATTCACAACTATCAATTGCATTAATTTTTTGTCTTAGCATTTCACCCCTAAAGATAATCTTGAATGTAATTGAAAATAATTGGGAAAATAAAAGAAATAACCCAAACTACAGTGTCTGTCTTAATCAGTTTTGTAACAGCACTAAGAAATTGATCCATGAATTTGAGAGGTTTAAAATAAAAATAGATATATATCTAGATTATTCAACCAGACATGTGTGAATGAAGATTTGCTGCCTAAATATACATATATGTGTGTGTGTGTGTGTGTGTGTGTATTTGGACACTCCCTCTTTAAAATACTTTTGTAGCAGTACAAAAGTTTATCGAAACATCAAAAACAGACATGTTAAAATGACGGGAATTATAACAAAAAGGTGGGGTTACAAAATAAATAATTGTACCATGAAATCGTAATATCAAAATTCAACACAATTGACAAAAAAGACAGCTAAATTGGTTTATTGGTCGTCTTTCATCAGAGATAAAACTGAGGATGAAAATGTGCACAGCAACTAAAATATGAAAAGCTAAGGTCAAATGTCATATGGAAGAAAATATAGCACACTTCAAACCCACCAACCTCTCCTGCTTTGGTTGGTAGGACTTAATCTAAAAAGATTCCAACACTTTCAAATGAAACTCAGAATCACCTTTGCTCAGTGCAGAGAACATCTGTTGGCTATAAGACCGGGCACATTGCTGATTTTTAATCAAGTGTTCAGTTATTGCTGAACCTGTTGTATTCACACACCTACGGATTGTCTACTTGCCCATATGAATTCCTGTTTAATAGATATTTCATTGTACAAAACTGGTAAGATATTTTATTTATAATTTTTATTATGTTTTCCTTGTGTGCTTACAAGTGTTTTTTTCTGGACCGCAAAAATTGTCCAAAAGTTTGTTGATTTGGGGTTAAAATATTAACCATTTTCAAGGAAAAAAAATCATGAAACCTTGGAACTGGCTAATAGTTTAGCTGAAAGTGCTTGGAATCAACAAATGTTTGAACAAATGTTACAATTATTAAGTTTACAAAAAAAAATCAACAAATAACACATACAAGAAGAACAATAACAAAATTAACAAAGTACCATATCAGCCATATTTAATGAAACATGTATAAAAGAGGAGTTGCTGTCTAAATACACTACTGGGATTTTGAAAAGACACAAAAATAAATAAAATTACATTTTCAAATTCCCCTGACAAAAACTAACCAGATTCAGATTGACATAGATAGATAGATAGATAGATAGATAATATACTGTGATAGATAGATAGATAGATAGATAATGAATCTACTGTGATAGATAGATAGATAGATAATGAATAAACTGAGATAGATAGATAGATAGATATGAATAAACTGAGATAGATAGATAGATATGAATAAACTGAGATATATAGATATGAATAAACTGAGATAGATAGATAGATAGATAGATATGAATAAACTGAGATAGATAGATAGATATGAATAAACTGAGATAGATAGATAGATAGATAGATAGATAGATAATGAATAAACTGAGATAGATAGATAGATAGATAATGAATAAACTGAGATAGATAGATAGATAGATAATGAATAAACTGAGATAGATAGATAGATAGATAGATAATGAATAAACTGAGATAGATAGATAGATAGATAGATAATGAATAAACTGAGATAGATAGATAGATAGATAGATAATGAATAAACTGAGATAGATAGATAGATAGATAGATAATGAATAAACTGAGATAGATAGATAGATAGATAGATAATGAATAAACTGAGATAGATAGATAGATAGATAGATAATGAATAAACTGAGATAGATAGATAGATAGATAGATAATGAATAAACTGAGATAGATAGATAGATAGATAGATAATGAATAAACTGAGATAGATAGATAGATAGATAGATAATGAATAAACTGAGATAGATAGATAGATAGATAGATAATGAATAAACTGAGATAGATAGATAGATAGATAGATAATGAATAAACTGAGATAGATAGATAGATAGATAGATAATGAATAAACTGAGATAGATAGATAGATAGATAGATAATGAATAAACTGAGATAGATAGATAGATAGATAGATAATGAATAAACTGAGATAGATAGATAGATAGATAGATAATGAATAAACTGAGATAGATAGATAGATAGATAGATAATGAATAAACTGAGATAGATAGATAGATAGATAGATAATGAATAAACTGAGATAGATAGATAGATAGATAGATAATGAATAAACTGAGATAGATAGATAGATAGATAGATAATGAATAAACTGAGATAGATAGATAGATAGATAATGAATAAACTGAGATAGATAGATAGATAGATAATGAATAAACTGAGATAGATAGATAGATAGATAATGAATAAACTGAGATAGATAGATAGATAGATAATGAATAAACTGAGATAGATAGATAGATAGATAATGAATAAACTGAGATAGATAGATAGATAGATAATGAATAAACTGAGATAGATAGATAGATAATGAATAAACTGAGATAGATAGATAGATAATGAATAAACTGAGATAGATAGATAGATAATGAATAAACTGAGATAGATAGATAGATAATGAATAAACTGAGATAGATAGATAGATAATGAATAAACTGAGATAGATAGATAGATAATGAATAAACTGAGATAGATAGATAGATAATGAATAAACTGAGATAGTTTCAGATTGACATAGATAAATACATAAATAGATAGATACTGAAATTAGATACATTCAGAATGACATAGATAGATAGACAGATAGATAGATAGATAGATAGATGCAATATTCGTTTACAGTAATGCAGTAGAAAAGTGATACATTTAATCAAAAGAGTAATTTACAATTAAAAGTCTTTGCTTGCTAAAAGAGAAAGAGAGAAACAATGAAAGCACCGTTATAACAGACACATTTCATATTTAGTACCTTTCTTAAGATACTGTTTTTAAAGTTCTTTGAATGAAAATATCCAAGCTTTAAAGGGATAGCAATTTATTCTTCTTGATGTCTAAAGACAGACATGTAAAACCAGAATTGGTGAAAATCCACAAGTAAATTATTGTAAAGCATGCAGCATGAGTCTTCTCAGCCAATGGGAACACTTCAAAAATTAAATTTTGCCTTTTGTTTAGAGCCAATCTCTGGCTTATAAAGGGTGTTCCAATAAATTGGACTGATAAATGTGAATTAAGTTTAAGTGTCTAATGATTTTTTCTTCTTCTTTCAGATTTGGCGGACATTTGGGCAATATTATTTTTCACACATAATTGCCATGACTTAAATAACATGATCCAATAGAGAAATAAATAAATTTTCACCAATAACGCTGATTTATTTACTGCTGACTTTGATCCGTCTTAATGAAGCACCCTTTATATATATATATATATATTATGCCCACGCTCACACATCCATACCTACATGTATGTTTGTTTTCTAGAAATTTGATTTCATTAAAGCTTTTCACTTTCACTTAATTGTTACCTGTGTTTTTTTTATATATAAAGGATGTTACAATAACTTGGACTGATTTTAAATGTGAATTAAGTTTAAGCGTCTAATGATTTTATTCTTTTTCTTTCAGATTTGGCAGACATTTGGGTGATATTATGTTTCACACATAATTGTCATGACTTAAATAACATGATCCAATAGAGAAATAAATACATTTTCACCAATAACACTGATTTATTTACTGCTGACTTTGATCCATCTTAATGAAACACCCTTATATATAATCCATCTTAATGAAACATCCTTTATAAGAACAGGCCAAAAGCCACACATGATGACTCACAGCAAGCAAACACAAGAGCACACATCAGAGTACCCATAGCAAACACATAGCACATTCACTTATTCAAAACATGCCAAAGAAAGCCTTCTCATTCGGGCACTCACACCATACAGACAGATAAAATACTTGCTTGAACCCTCAGCTACAGAAAAAGAAACTTCCTAAGTGAGTTGCTTCTGTGCATAAAATACATACATTCATACATCCATACATAAACTGATGTTTGTTTTTCCAAAATGTATTTCTCTAGAGTTTTTATGAACTCTCTAACCCTTCTCAGAATGCATTTTCTCTTTTACTTAATTGTTACAAGTCCAACAACCACTATATTCCACAAATCTCGTGTCTTGTGAGTTTTCCCTCTTAAAACATTATATCACACTGGAAAGGAACAGGATTTCAAGACATCAAGGACATCCAAGATAATGTGACAAGGCAGCTGCTCATTATCCCATAAAGCTGTCCCATCAATGGAAATGACACTGGATAAAGTGCGTGGCTTCAGAAAGGGAGTACTTTGAAGGAAATTAAATGCCAAATTGATATGTGTTGTAGTTTTTTTTTATACCACCAGTCCTAATACTTTTTGCTCAGACCATGTATAATGTGCTATTTTTGGTAACATTTATTAATTATTTCCTAGTTTAAAAGTTTAAAATCTTTGTTAGCCACTTGCAAGTTTAGATGATTTAAAATGACTTTAATATGATTAGTGACTTAATTGTTTGAAAGTAGACATATCTTTATGAAATTTTCCTTTACGATTGTTTGTTTGTTGATCTTCAAACATTGTCTTGTATATAAATCACAGATTCATGTCTGAATGGAGATAATTGAATTTGAATTTTGTTGGCACATAGGCAAGATGGGGGTCTTAAAGTTTCTATTCTTGCTTCTCTGTCACTAAGTTATCTTCAACATTTAATTTGCGAGAATCGTTCCTCTGCAGGGAGGCCAGAAACAGATGTTACTGAGAATGACAGCAACTTCTAACGAGTTATATTTAATGGTCTCTAAGGAATAATTTACTAGTGCAACTTTTACAACTCGTATGCATTGTGGCTATCCTGATTCCTTGGCTTTAGACTGAGCCTTTTAGTCAAATATTCACAGTACCAATGCACTAGACTAATCTTTTTCTAAATTGCTATATGTTATGTTTGGTACCACTCAAGAACATCACAGATGTGGGAGAACAATTTCTGGATATATATATATTTTTCTTGGGGGTAGAAAATTTTATTATGGAAATAAAAACAGCAAAACAAGTTTGACCAGCTGACTGGTTTCGCACTCACTCAAATCAAGGGAAGACTAAATATTGCAATATAAAATATAAAAACATGAGAAGCATGTGATAAAATAAAGGTGGAAAGATCAGATGGAAATCAAGTCAAGCCCTAACAGGCATTCCCTCGGTTTGCAGAGGGAGAGCTGCCTGGACGTGACATAGATCGTTTCCAATACGTTTGAGTGTAACGCAGAATGAGCATGACTGAGGATGGAAAATGAGTCAAGGCTGAAATTTGTGGCACAATTTGGATTGTTTAAAAAGTGCTCAGCAATGGCGGAGCCGTATGTGTTCCTGATATTGTCACCAGATTGGAATGTACCATTCCTAATTCTTCCAGGTACGTGCTAGTTAATCCATGTGTCTAAACGTATGGTAGTTATACCTATGTAGTCAGCTCTGCAACTACATCCAAAACGGTATATTACATTATTAATATGGTGGGGGGCAGAATGTCCTTCAGAGCAGACACCCAAGGAAACCTGGTAGAAAAAACAACACGCACAATGGTAGAAAAATAGCAATTTTTAACCGTTGATTTGTTTCGCAAATTTACCACTTATTGAACCCAACCAGCGCAAACGCAAATGTACAGGGCATTCAGAAGCCATACTTGGTCTGGGTTTAGAAAAATTTAAGATCTTAAATCTTACTATATACGAGAAAAGAGGACCATGACACAATTCCCTACATCAGAAATTTGAAAATGGCATGCTCTACAGCTTGGCACTTGCACCGGAAGCTTCACTATGAAAATTTCAGTGTGTTTTGAGTGTGAACTTGAGGACAGTGCACAAGATTTGGAAAGAGTTGGATGGGTCTATTGGTATCTGTCTATATTTCTGAGATGAGATATGTAAACTATTTACATTATTCGGACTATTGCCCTCATCTTTGTTGCCATATTTATCACAACGTTTTGGGTGTTGTATGCTCCAGCCTTCTTCAGATGTTTGGAATGTCGAACTGAACCCTTTATTTTGCTCACTGAGGTAGACTGTTCTAGTTCCACGTGCCATGTCTTAAGGACACATGGCACAGGATAAAGGTGTTGGTTAGATCCAGTGACAGGACCCAAAGAGTTTTGAGTTCAATACCTGGTTAAGGCAGTGGAGAACTTGGAGAGCTGAATTAACAGGAGATAACTGATAACTGACATCTATTAGACATGGCACGTAGAACTAGAACAGTCTACTCCAGTGAGCGAAATAAAGGGTTCAGTTCAACATTCTAACCACTTGAAGAAGGCCGGCGCATACAATGGCCGAAATGTTGTGATAAATGTGGCAACAAAGATGAGGACAATAGTCCGAATAATGTAAATAGTGAGTCTATTGGTGATTACGAATTCTATATTTCAGATAGAATATATGTGTAAATGGACAATATGAATAAAGACAAAAGGAAAACTTATATATAATAAAATATAGTTTTAAGGTATGCTATATTTAAGGATAATGTGGGTAGTCTATTGTATTTTCCCTGTGGGTATTCTAACAGTTGATTTGGTGGGTGGTAATGGCTGTGTTTTGAATTATTCTTGGTGCTATTGAGTGGGAATAATTGTGAATCTGAATGCAGTTTTCAAAACCCAACTGTTATTGTCAACAAAACAACCATTAAAATAATAATATAGACTACACACAATGCAATACAATGTATCACTGACCTGTATATATAAATAGTTGAGAAAAAACACAATGCATATGGCCTGATGATTGCATCTAGCATAAAATGTCCACTTATATATATATATATATATATATATATATATATATATATATATATATATATATATATATATATGTATGTATGTATGTATATAGTAAAATTATATATAATTTTTTATATATCAAGAACAGTTTTAAGGAAGAAGTTATGAACACAAAAGGGATCTTTTATTTATATATCACAAACAATAAAAAATGTTAAAAAATTAAAATTTTTCACACACTAGGTTATTATATTATTTTTTTGTTTTACTATTTAAATTATATATATATATATATATATATATATATATGTATATGTAATTATAAATACTTTGTGGTTATAATCACAGCAGAATTAAACCAGAAATAGTACAAGAACAGCATGGCTTTGTCAAGGACACTGGAACAAGAAAGGTGATATTTAGGATTAGAATGATATTCGAGGGAGCAATACAAATATAGAAGGATATATGTTTTATAGATTATATAAAAGCATTTGATAAGGTATGGTGGAATGATCTATTTGAACTGAGAAAGAAGTTGACTGACTGGATCTTTCTCCTTACAAAGGCAATATGAAGGGAATGACAATGAGTCAGCTCAGTATATGTTGTCTTTCAGGTCCTACTTGTGAAGGTCAGGACTGATGGCACCAAGACCTATAGTTTTCCCAAACATCTGCCATGAAAAAAGAGATAGAATGACTGATGCTGAGATGTCAATAACTTTGCAGATTCTTTTTGGGATTCAATCAAGAATCTCTAAATATATAGCAGGAGCACCAGACCACATGTGGCAGCCATATTCTAAGCAAGGATGAATTGTAGACTTATAAATATATAAGATAGATTCTGTTGAGAAAAATTGTCTAGCATGGCACAGGGAACCAACTTTCCTAGCAATAGACCTAGCAATTCATTTAATATAATCTTTCCCCCTACATGTAAGTGGATGACATTAGTTCAAGAAGGCGCAATAAGTCACTCTTCTGGAGCTTAGCATCATCCGTGCTGATAGAAGTTAAAAAAATGTTCTCTCAGATGAGTCAACCACAAAATATAGATAATTTTTGTGACCAGTTGCCAATTTGACAATGTCAAACTGCTCAGACTTACTCTTCAGAGTGGAATAAATGGTTGTGTCATCAGCATAGATACGGAGTTGAGAACTGATGCCATCAGCACGGTCATTGATTAAAATTAGAAACAACACAGGATAGATCCCTGGGGGGCACCTGCATTAATGCAAAATGATCTAGAAGAGTGGCCATTCAAGACAACATTCATTTCACAATTCAATAAGAAAGACTTAATCAGTACAAACATTCATCCAGAGATAACATAGCCTTTCAACTTGTAAAGAAAACCAGCATGCCAAACCCAGTCAAATGTTTGAGATATACAAAGCAACAGGCTGAGTTTCCTGATTCTTATCTAAAGCTTGACAGACTCTTTCAGCAATAACATATCACCAGTTGACCTTGAGAAATGAAAGTCATATTGCTTATTTGAAAGAAGAGCCAGTGAGGTGAGATGCTTAACCAATGCAAAGTTGGTTAGAGTCTCTAGTATTAGAGAAAGAGTTGGTGAGACCAAAGCTCAACAGAAAGAGTTGATGAGATCGAAGCTCAACAGAAAGAGTTGGTGAGATCAAAGCACAAAAAAATAGTTGGTGAGATCAAAGCTCAACAGAGAAAGAGTTGATGAGACCAAAGCTCAAAAGAAATAGTTAATGAGATCAATGTTCAACAGAGAAAGAGTTGATGGGATCAAAGCTCAAAAGAAATAGTTAATGAGATCAATGTTCAACAGAGAAAGAGTGGATGAGACCAAAGCTCAAAAGAAATAGTTAATGAGATCAATGTTCCTCAGAGAAAGAGTTGATGGGATCAAAGCTCAAAAGAAAACATTGGTGAGACAAAAGCTCAAAAGAAAAAGAGATGTTCAGACTGCAGCTCAAAAGAAAATATTGGTGAGGCCAAAGCTCAGTAGAGAAATAGTTGGTGAGGCGAAAGCCCATAGATTTTTCAGCAGAAAAAGAGTTGGTGAGACCAAAGCTCAAATGAGAAGGAATTGTTGAGACTGAAGAGAAAGTGTTGGTGAGACCAAAGCTTAGAAAAGAAGGTGCCGTGAAGACCAAACCTCAAATAAAGGAGGCGTTGTTGAGACTAAATCTCAAAAGACTGTTTTACTAGAGAGAGAGAGAGAGAGAGAGAGGGAGAGAGAGAGTTGTTCAGACTGATGGTGAAATGAGAAGGAGTTAGTGAAACAGAAGCTCTAAAAGAGAAGTAGCTGTTAAGACTAAAACTCAAAAAATTAATTCAATTGAGGAAAAGTTGGTGAGATGAATGCTCTAAAGGAAAGGAGTTGATGGGACCAAAACTCAAAACATTTCATTCACTAGAAAAAGAATTGGTGTAACGTAAGCTCAATTGACAATTAGAGGGAATATATATCCAAGAAAGGCTGGAGACTAAAACTTGCAGCAAAAACAATAAAATGGTGGAAATGCAATGAAAGAGTAATTATTTTCTATCCATAACCTGGTTATATTGACAGCAAAATTAGGTGTATAGTGTGCCATTGCCTGGAGAACACGGCATATTCCAGAGGAAAGTATTGAAAGAGAGAAAGGAGAAACTATGGCTGAACATATCAAAGACCTTCAGCTTTTGTTGAAGGACATGAATTACTAAGTGCATTTGCACGATTTGTAAATGAAATATCTGGCAGGCAAAACTCAAAGACAGATTTCTTACAAAAGAAAGAAAACATAAATGGTTCTGCCTGCAAATGGCTGTTGGGTTAATGGCATTTGAAGATATTTAAAAAAAAAACATTTCAGGTACAAATGGAAAAGTAAGTAACTACAATAAAATCCTGAGATAATTGCTTCTAAATAAATCCTTTGAAAGGGAAATAAATCTTATGTTTTCTGCTTTATAATAATCTGGAATAGGATTTTTCTTTTTTCCCATCATTTATTATCGAACATTACTTCATTGTATCTACATTGTAGCTAAAAAGTCAAGCACAAGATACAATACAAGCCAAGGAATTATTTTATATTTAAAATTTATATTTCATTGTTCTTCATTCCTGTCTTTGTACATTATGCTTTCATTGTATCTTCCAATGTCTAATCAATTGAATGGTAGACAGGATACAATAATATTCAGAACATTATTTTAGATTTCCTTGATGATAATCCATAATATTCTGATATTTATTCCTTCCATACTTCATTCATGTCTTTATACATCATGCTTTCATTGTATCTTCCAATGTCTAACATATTGAATGTTATGTTTTCTTAATAATATGTTTGCATTTATACACTGGATTAGGCATGTGCTTATGTTTTGCTCCAATATTTGTAATTACTTTTTCCCCTTTTAACTAAAGCACAATTTCTCATTAAGATATCACTCTTTCATCTGACTTATCTTACCACTCAGATTCAAAGGATGTCACAGTGCAATAAGACTCTATTTTCCCTTTTAAGGGAAGCCCACTAAGATATTTTCTTTAAATCCCATATCTTCTTAATTTCATGTCTGAAATGTAAACAAAGCAGTTTCTAAAGAAGTAATGGATTTATTTTTCATTCCATCAATTTTATTATTTCAAACATTATTATAGTGGATACTCATATTTACAATAGATGACCCATCTTTATTTTTGCTTCAATGTATTATGCCTATCAGAGAAAATCTTAATAAATGAAATGTGCTCTACAGCTCAAATCAAATCTGTATCTCCCTTTGTAGGAGAAAATGTCATTTGATATGGTTTGCTTTATCACTTAGTTATGAAAAGCAACATAGTTCAGCAAGGTTGTCACATAACTATGGTTATGTTTCTGCATTAGAACGTCCTGAGTATGACGATAAACTACATCTGCATCCCGGGTAAGATGATAAACTATGTCCAACAGCAAGGCCTCTGATCAGGAGGTTTTGAGGAGCATGGAACCACCTCTTAATTGCTGGTGTTCCCAGGTCCACCCTGACCTGGGGTGGTTGCACCTGTTAGGGTCCCAGCTATGGTCAAATAGTTAACACTATGAGAGTGTAAAAACAGGTTTTAATACGAGAAATACTTTGTAACCAGCAATAAATTTTTGAAGGAAAAATTATTACCAGCAATACATTTAAAAAAAAAAATTACCAGCTATACATTTTTTATAAAAAAATATTATCAGCGACACATTTTAAAGAAAAAATATTACCAGAAATAGATTTTTGAAGGAAAAAATTATTACCAGCAATGCATTTTCAAAATAAAAAATATTACCACCAATAAAAATTTTGTTGGCATTAAATAACCCATTGAAGTTGACATTCCGTAAAACAAACCAAACCAATCTGGATTCGAATTGTGTTTACTTCTTTGCATTATTGTAATAGGGTGAAGGTGACTCTCAGCTTGTTGATGCATATAAAGACACCCAAAGAGGCTTGAGGCAGTTATTAGATTAAGCACTATGTGATGTAATGTCTTATTTTTGAATATGTGTCCAGGAGAAAACTAAAGGAAAATTTGTTCATTAAACCTGAAGCTGGAGTGGAGGAAATTGTTGAAAAACATAATTGAAAATGTAATTAGTTAGAGCAAATGAAATTGGCCAGGAATAGGCTTAGGGCTATGTCAAGGTTTGAACCAGTGGATAACTTAATAAAATGTATTAAACTTTAGCCTTAGTTGGTCGATATGAGGAACAGAATCTGGATAATGTCGACGTTATTACTAGAATTTATTCGGATGACCAACGTCGGGTTTACTTAAATACAGTTCCTCTCAGAATCCTTGCTCCCTTATGAAAAATCTTGGCTAGATAATTTTACAAACAAAATTCTTCACTTTCAAAAAATAGGTATCTGGTTTATGAAAAAAAAAATGAATGTATTCACAGCCAGTGACATTGATGAGTAATTTTTATAAATACCTCATCTTCATGACATCCATACAATACATTGCAGCAGGAAAAGGGAGTGTGTAGGTTGTTTTTTCACAGTTTTGTCGTTGACACTCATCAAGGACAGATTGTAGAAAGAAGCTGTGTTGAAATGTAACCATCACCTTTTGTCAGCCGTCCTAGGTATGATGATAAACTACATCTGCGCCCTAGGCAAGACGATAACTACGTCTAACAGCAAGGCCTCTGATCAGAAGGTTTTGAGGAGTGTGGAACCACCTCTTAATTGCTGCTGTTTTCAGGTCCACCCTGACCTGGGGTGGTAGCACCTGTTAGTGTCCCAGCTATGGCTAAATAGTTACCCCCCCCACAAAAAAATGGTGTCAAAACACTATGAAAATGTAAAAACAGGTTTAATATGAGAAATACTT
This sequence comes from Acanthosepion esculentum, assembly GCA_964036315.1. Taxonomy (NCBI): domain Eukaryota; kingdom Metazoa; phylum Mollusca; class Cephalopoda; order Sepiida; family Sepiidae; genus Acanthosepion; species Acanthosepion esculentum. Next base: position 67,369,361 of record OZ038503.1, on the reverse strand, counting down.
AGTACAAAATTATTGCCAGCAATACATTTTTGAAAAAAAAAAATATTATTAACAGCGATAAATTGTTTGAAAATAATATTACCAGAAATAGATTTTTTTTAAAAAAAATATATTATCAGCAATAAAAATTTTGTCGGCATTAAATAACCCATTGAGGTTGATATTCCGTAAAACAAACCAAACTTGACACATCCCAATGCTGATCTTTGAGGTGATTGGGTAGCACAGGCAGTGAATTTTTTCTACTTTAAAAATTATGAATAATCAAAATAAAAACCTAAAAGATATCTTTCAGATTCTGAAAAAGAATTAAGTACCAAATTTCCAAGATTTCTTATGCTCGTGTCCCCATATGCTGCTGTTCCCAGGTTCACCCTGATGTGGGGTGGTAGCATCTGTTGGGGTTCCAGCTATGGGTAAATAGTTGACCCCACCCCCCAAAAATGGTGTCAAAACACTATGAAAGTAAAAAAATAGGTTTTAATACAAGAATATTTTGTAAAAAATTATTACCAGCAATAAATTTTTGAAGAAAAATTATTACCAGCAATACATTATTATTGAAAAAAACAAAATTACCAGCAATACATTTTTGGAAAAAAATCTAACTATCTATAAAAATTTTGTCAGCATTAAATCACCCATTGAGGTTGATATGCCGTAAACCAAACCAAACCAAACCTTTAGTCAGATGTAGATTTTCTTCTTATTGGTTGGGTATCTGCCAATGAAGATGACTGGAAAAAAAATCAGCAGCACCTGAATCAAAGACTAGATTAAAACGGTCAGGGTATGAACAAGTCTTCCACACAGGAACATCACACCTATAGGACAAACATAGTTAAGACAATGGAAACACAAACCCAGAGGAACGACCTTCAAATGACACTGTGTAACTCATTGCAATCTCGTTATATGGTCAACACAGTAAACTCTTCAGAAAAGGTGCCTGCTTCTATATAGTGCAAAACTTTAGCAGTTGGCTAGCAAAGGAATCACAGGTAACATTGCTCATCTCACCATCATGGGGAAACTGGTAAACACATTCTTTCTTCATAACCAGATGTTTGTGGGTTCACACCATGTCTTTCTGTGGCAGAGCAGCCATGTGCTTTCTTTCTGCAGGGATAGAACACTAAACGTTGTCTCTTTGACCATCAGGGGCATGTACAATTATCAGTAGCGGTTGGCTGCTCCATCTACATTTCATTTCTACTACAAATGATCAAGTCCAGAATAAGCACAATTCACAGGTTATTACAGGGACATTTGTAACAAATACATATATCCATTTCCTGTCATGAAGATATTAACAGATTTTGCAGCAAAACAATTTTTCATGGTGAATTATAATTACTAGAACTGCTATAATTTTATTGTTTCAATATTACTAATCTTGCAATGAATCTATAAACCCAAATGTAGATACCACAAATAAAACTGTTGTTCGAAATTTAATGTTAATTCCAGCAGTTTTGTTGTGTCCAAAAAAAATACTGAGAACTTTTTACTTCTATCTGGTATCACTGACAAAACTAACCTGGCTGTTAGTCTCGAAAAGGACCTCCAATCAGTTGTGGACTGGGGCAGGAATTAGCTGGTTAACTTTAATGCCTCAAAAACAAAACTGCTCTCGATTACTCACCACAGGGAACCATCCCTGCCTACCATTAGAATGTCTGATGCTCAACTCCATGAGAGCACCTCTTTGCGACTGCTTGGTCTCACACTGTCTGCTGACCTGACATGGAACAAATACATTGAATCAATAGTTTCATCCACTGCAAGGAACATTGGTTCCCTGTGTCACGCCAGAAATTTTTCTTGCCCAAGTCCATCCTTCAAATCTATAGATCAACAATTCGACCTTGCATGGAATACTGCTGCCATATATGGTCTGGTGCCCCTGCTGATTGTCTTAAGGTCCTTGATGGATATGCAGTGTGAGTGGCCCTGATCTAACATCTCAGTCACTCTCTCACAGATGTGCCATTTCCTCCCTCTGCTTTTTCTACAAATACTTTCATGGTAACTGCTCCATTGAGCTACTTTCACTAGTTCCCAGACTGCATGAATTTAAACGTGCAACTAGGCTTGCATGTCAGTCCCACCCTTTTACTGTTAAATGTAGCCATCTCTTCTACTCCAATAGCTTCATGTCTCACATCTCCCGTCTGTGGAATTCCCTTCCTATTACTTGTTTTCCTGATAGCTTTAATCTACAACTATTCAAATGTAATGTCAATTGACATCTCCAGATGCCTTGATCTATTCCCCGTCTTTCTCTTCAGCCTTTCCTCTATCATGCCTCTTTACACTTTCTCCCACTCTCTGTAACCCCTTGTATGTTAGTGGCACACCCACCTTGCTTGGGGTGAAATGTTTAAAAAAAAAATGTATGCAAACATGGTTTGCCAAGAATTCAAGTAGAAGATGATTAGAGTGTAACTGAGTGACTTCACCATTTCAGTAATCAGAATATAACATAGGGTGATTTTGTCTTGATCTCCAGATCAAACCCATCAGCTGGAAGAAAATATCCAGTTCCAATAACCCCAAGCAAGTGGTCAAGATTTTGCCTGGGCAAAATATTTCAACTATCACCGATGATTGTGAAACACACTTCAACTAATCCTAACCTAATAAACAATGGCAGGGATGGAAAGGTTGCATTATGGCAGTGTTTATTTTTTTGTATTGTAGCTGTATTTACTTTTGGCATTATGGTGGTGCTTACCTTCTTGCATCATGGATCACTTTACATTGTGTCTAATGATTGTTCTTCACTTAAAGAAACGCTATAAATATCAATAAATGTACAGACAATTGATTTATTCTTGTTAGACAAATCTTGACAAAGTTCATTTTTATAAGCAACTTCCAGAAAATATGAAAATGTCAAAATACACAGTGACTTCAATAAAAGAATAATTGGACAAATATCTTCATCCTTGTTGTTTTTATCACTACATTTTGGCCACTGTGTTCTTCAGCCTTTCTCATTGTCCAAAATTCTCAGATGAGTCATTATCATTATTTCACAAGATGTTTGGACAAACATCCTCATACTTGTTGCTTTTATCACTACATTTTGGCCACTGTGTTCTTCAGCCTTTCTCATTGTCCAAAATTCTCAGATGAGTCATTATCATTATTTCACAAGATGTTTGGACAAACATCCTCATGCCTGTTGCTTTTATCACTACATTTTGGCCACTGTGTTCTTCAGCCTTTCTCATTGTCCAAAATTCTCAGATGAGTCATTATCATTATTCCACAAGATGTTTGGACTAATATCCTCATCCTTGTTGCTTTTATCACTAGTCCTTTTATCATGATTTCTTTGCCATTTGGTGTAGCAAAATGTTCATTTATAAGGAAGATATTGGTAGTAGCTTGGAGAAAGTCCAGTAATGGTAGTTTTGAAGTCAGACTGTGATATGGGTAGTAGTAATATTAGAAATAGGTCAGTGTTAATCAGTGTTTTTTCTCAAACTACATTCCTTGGTCCCACCAGGTTTAGCCTTGACAAGGTCTAACCTTAACGGCTAGGACCTACCATGGCACTTACATAGTAGCAAACCACTCACATTCAATTTGTTCGGTTATCTTCCCCTCCTATCCATATAAACTAACTCTTAACTTAACCTTCTACCTTGAGTGGATCCGGGCCTTGTACAGGAGGAACCTTACTGTAAAAAAAAGTTAAGCAGTGAATAGATGTCACCTTGTCTGATTCCTTGTTGAAGTCTAAAGGGTTTCAAGTTTTTGTGAAGCCTGATGTGAGACTTTGCACATTTATAAATGTGTTTGATAATATTGCTGTACATTGGTTCGACTCTTTGTTCTTTTAACACTTTGATTTCATCTGGTATTTCCACTGAATCAAAGCTTTGTTGTTTAATCGCCAAGACTACATAAATCTCTACAGAAATGTAAATCACTATTTGATAGCAAAAGATACATTATACTGATTCATTTGTTTGAAGTTTATCGATCTTGTCCTTAAAGCCAAAGTTTTTTATTTTATATATCAGGTCAGTCCGCAAGTGTTACTGGAAGCCTGTAATCCAGTACTACCTGCTGCAATCTGCATGTGTCATCAGTAACTAAACTGGTTTTCGTAACCGGAAATTGTCCTACATTCACTTCCATAAAGTAGGATTGAAGCTACATTACAGCTAAGCCCTCTTATCTTAGTTTCCAGTGATATTTTCTTGTTTCTTAATATTTTTTTTTATTTGTTTAAGGCATCTTTTACAATTCCAATGTGCCTTCAAATTTCTGTGCTACATTTCCTTCATCTGTTATGACATTTCCCAGCTACTTAAATTTCTGTACTTATTTTATTTTGACAGTTCCAATTTGTAGTTTGCATTTTGCACTGCCCCTTTTGCTAACAACCATATTTTCTATATTATAATTAATGGTTAGTCCTTTCTTCTTGCTTTCCATTAATACCTTGTCTATGAGTTCTTGAAATTTTCTTTCTAGGTTTACAAAAAAAAGTATACTCTCTCAGTGATTTTTCTGAACAAAAAAAAGAATTTTTTTTTCTTTATATAGCATAAAGCTAAATGGAAGTAGGAAGATTGTGTTGCATCAGCCTTTTTAGTGGGAGGGTCTTCAAACTTTGAGAATAAGCATTTTATATTTACTAGGGCTTGAAAACTAATCACCAGCACCAGTAAGAAAGATATAACTTAGACATCAAAAATGCCTTCTTTTATTACGAAACTTAGATGAATCTGTCACAAGGTACAATGGGTTAATGTACATAGACTGTGTTGCACAAATTTTGTGAGTGGGGAAGGCTTACTAGGCTTGAAATTTTATCATTTAACATCTTGGGCAGTAGCTCGATTTGAATATAATTGATTGGCAGGAGAAAATAGAGTAAAAAAGAAATATTCTGATTTTTCTTGGAAGCTTTCAACATTAATTTAAGGTTGAAATCATTTTCTGGAATTTAAGCTGAATCCTAGAAGAGAATTTGCAATAAAAATCCTTTGAAACACATTTTCTTTTTATTACCATTCTCAAAACATGTGTCAGAAATATTTAAACTGGAATTGGTTTCCTGGAATATTAAGGTTGAAGTCATGCAGCAAACTGTCAATGTGATTGAATAGTTTGTCATTTGAGTCAATTTTTGAATTTTGTATAAATGTGGAATTTCCCCATATCTGTTGAATTCTTAACACTGGTTTACCGATACAACATTAAGATTGGGTCAATCTTATGGAAACATCTCTAGCTAGTCAAGCCGACATGACTAAGAACTGCAGTGGCAGGGAATACAAAATCTGGATGGATATTGAAAGTAGAGGTGAGACAATGAAATCAAGCATAGCTGATCATGTCTGAAAGGAAAAGTATACTCACCAACAGCTACAGAATGAAGTAAAAAAAATACTGCGCAGGTAAGAACACTTTAAAATGTTTCATAATCACTTGTTCTGTTCTCATTTTGGGATGAAATCTTTAAAAAATAAATAAAAAGTTTTACAAAATATATTTCCCAGTTTTGACATTGTAGTTTTTACACAGTGCAAGCAAAATATATCGTCAGAGAGATAGGTAAAAAGTTCTGATATTTGAAATTGTTTTTATATATCCAAAATGCTATCCGAGTCCATTAATAATTTTACATCAGGTTAACATCTTAAGCTCAATCAACTGAATAGATTAGAATATAAATTTCTTACTTTGCCAATTAATAGCAAACTTAGTGTTGATCCAAGATCATGAGTCTGGCATAATCAGTGATGGTCACAAATAACCCAGTGGTCTGCTAGGCTAGCTTGTTAGCCATTACCCCACAATGATATACCCATTACAAGCAATAGTAGCCTCTGTTATATAAACATACCTTGACATGATAAAAACTCACTGAACTATTTAAATGCTCTACAAACAAAAAATAATTGAACTTTAGTCCTGACCATAAAATTAGAAAATATATGACTGAAGGAATTAGTACATATACTAGTCTATGGCATCTTCCTAAACTGGGTCATGTTTAATTTTTAATTTTATTTTATAATTTAATATTTATTAGTTAGAATGAATTCTATTTTAGTCTAACTCTAACATTGAAATCATTAAATAATTATTATAACCTTAATTCGTTCTCAAGTTTTTTGAATTCCCATATACTTGCATTCTGATTGGTCATTCCAGCTTATGTAATAGCGTTTCCCCTAGCGAGGGATGTTTGATTGATTTGAATCTTTTAAAACCCTTTATTCTACATTCATCACCATCACTTCATATGACACCAGAAGTGTGGAAACAAAATGGCTATTTTTGTAGTGATTTTATAATGTATTTATGTTATAATTTTTGAATAAATAGTTATATTTGCTCTACTCTGTATTTTAAGAATAGTATTTGTTGGTTATTGGAATTTATTCTGTATACACCAATCATATACTTGAGTATATATATATATATATATATATATATATATATATATATATATATATATATATATATACATATGTATTTATATACATATATATGTGTATATATATTTAATTGGATTGATGTGAGTTTGTGACCCTGGGTTTCACACTTTTGCAATCGTCAGACAATTGTCTAATGATTGCAAAAGCGTGAAACACAGGGTCACAAACTCACATCAATTGAACTAAATATGTTAGCTCTATCACTGATATTGAGCACTTTCCAATGAGTACCGTGCATATATAATATATTAATAATATATATAATAAACTGCATATATATATATGCAATATATATATATATATACACACATTTCACATATATGCATATATATATATATATATATATATATATATATATATATATATATATATATATAAGTATATGTGTAGTCATATATATATATATATATATATATATAAGTATATGTGTAGTCATATATATATATATATATATATATATATATATATATATAAGTATATGTGTAGTCATATATATATATATATATATATATATATATATATATAAGTATATGTGTAGTCATATATATATATAAGTATATATATATATAAGTATATGTGTAGTCATATATATATATATATATATATATATATATAAGTATATGTGTAGTCATATATATATATATATATATATAAGTATATGTGTAGTCATATATATATATATATATATATAAGTATATGTGTAGTCATATATATATATATATATAAGTATATGTGTAGTCATATATATATATATATATATATATATATATAAGTATATGTGTAGTCATATATATATATATATATATATATAAGTATATGTGTAGTCATATATATATATATATATATATATATATATATATATATAAGTATATGTGTAGTCATATATATATATATATATATATATATATATATAAGTATATGTGTAGTCATATATATATATATATATATATAAGTATATGTGTAGTCATATATATATATATATATATATATATATATAAGTATATGTGTAGTCATATATATATATATATATATATATATATATATAAGTATATGTGTAGTCATATATATATATATATATATATAAGTATATGTGTAGTCATATATATATATATATATATATATATATATAAGTATATGTGTAGTCATATATATATATATAAGTATATGTGTAGTCATATATATATATATATATATATATATATATATATATATATATAAGTATATGTGTAGTCATATATATATATATATATATATATATATATATATATATATATATATAAGTATATGTGTAGTCATATATATATATATATATATATATATATATATATATGTGTGTGTATGTATATGAATTTATATACAATTTCTTGGTTTTGAAATAGGTAAATATTGTTTGTTTATATTTCAGTTCCAATATATTTCTCGATTAACTCTGTGTTAGTCACTGTGGATTTACAAAAATGGATAGTCTCCTGGGGTGTTTATACACCCTAATACAAAAATGCAGATCATGTTCAATTAGGTAAAATATTGTTGTACTGCTGAAAAAAATAACATAGCAGACAATCTCCGTTACAATATACGTTAAATCCAAACTTGAACTTAAGATATAATTATTCATTGAAATGAAAATTAGAATAAATTTGTTACATAGACATATCTTGTAAATTGTCAGTGAAACACACCAATATAATAATAAGAAAATGTTTTATTCATGAAAAAATAACCGCAATATATTTCCATGAATAGAAAAATATTACATTAGCTAAACTCATAATTACAGGACTGAAAAAGTAATAATATATATATATATATATATATATATATATATATATATATATATAAAAATTAGGAGATAAGTTGATTCTGCTACCTTGGTTTCAACCTTTCAGTATAGTCAGACAGTTTGTAACAGGTGATTTCCTGCGCCGACGGCTTAGTGGTAGAATTTCCGACTGACGCCAATTCAGTCGGGTTTCGATCCTAGCTAGAGGCAACCGGACGTTTAGCCACACTGATGGGCTGTGATACAGCAAAACAGTCTGTCTGTGGATGACAATTATATATATATATATATATATATATATATATATATATATATATATATATGTATGTATGTATGTATGTATATATATATATATATATGTATGTATACATATATATGTATATGTATGTATGTATGTATATATATATATATTTTAAGAAAATTGACACATGGAAAATTTCTTGTGATTAAGGAAGAAAGAAAATGAATGACTTTTAAAAAAGCCATTAATATTTATTCTGTATCTTTTCTTTATAATTCTTAGTACATCTTGAAAGTTGCTAATTTTTTCCCCAGCTTTTTTTTGTATCAGATTAAAGTTAAATCCTCATTGAGGATCCTCATTTTCAGAATGGCTCAGAAGCAAGAAATTCATATGGAGTTTTCTGAAGAGAATCCCAGGCAAATCCTCATCCAATCCTTCAGAATGGGTTGAAAGTAAAAGACATGGTGGGAGATATGGCAGAAGGCACCGTTACAGGAATTATATTATGGCAGTAGGAGGCCTGGGTAGGGAGAGAGAAGAGGAAACCGAAGAGCTGACCTACATCCTAATGGTCACATGGGGCCAATCTCTGGAAAGATTCCTCTGATATCATTAAATGGTTCAATATCATTAGTGACAAAAAAAAAAAGCCACCTTCATTAAGTTTGATATTAGTGATTTTTATTCATCCATTTCTAGATGTCTATTAATTGACTCAATTAATTTTGCAATGAATGACATGGATATAATGGATAGTGAACTCAATATTATTCTTGCTGCCAGAAAATCAATCTTGTCAGTTAACAATTCCACCTGGATTAAGTGCAAGAGTGACAATTTTGACATTCCTATGGGAGCGTATGATTCAGCCCAGGTGGCTGACCTAGTGGGCCTTTACATTCTTGAAATCCTTATTAGAATCATAGATCCGAAGCAGATAGGTCTAAATAGAGATGATGGACTATTTTATATTCTTAATAGCAATGGTCCACAAACTATGAAACTACAGAAAAAAATTATTAGAGCTTTCAAATTCCTGGGGTTCAAGATAGAGATCTCACCTAACCTAAAAATTGTAGATTATTTAGATATCACCCATGACCTAAACACCAACCCCTTTAAACCTTACCATAAAGTTCATGAACTCTGAACTACATTAATGTAGACTCAAACTACCCAATAATATCTTAAGGCTGATACCCAACACTGTTGGTACTAGGATTAGTAAACTATCCTCGAATAAATATGTATTTAGTAAAAACAAAGGACTATACGAGAAGGCACTCCAAAAACGTGGCTTTAAGAATAAACTTTCATAGTTAAACACCATAAGTAACACTAATGCAGATAAAAGTAATAATAAGTGCAGAAATAGAAAAAAATATATAATATGGTTCAACCTCCCCGCTTCTGTAGGTTATCAAAAATTAGTATTGGTCAAGAGTTAAATTTGGATGCATATGTGTATATACGTGCATGCAGGGGTATATATGGGTGTAGGTATGTATTTATGTGTATGGATGTATGTGTAGGTATGCATGTGGAGACACACACACACATATATATATATGTCTCATATCCTATATATAATTATTATAAACCATTCAGTATATCCAATCTTAAGTAATCAGTAAGGATTTCTAACATTTAACATATGGTACATAGTTAAATCATACATTTTAGATGCATCAAGGGTGGTCTTCAGTGATGCACTGTTCTCATCGCCGATTTCGGGTTTCGCATCATATCGGCTCCAACAGCAACCCCGACCTGATTCTAGGTGAAACAGGCCGCCTCCTTGAAAGCGTCGTGCTACGCACCGCGACATTGCAAAAAACAGAAATTCACAAACTAGTAAGGCTGGACTTCGACCGTTCTTATTGACACATGTCAGTCAGCGTCAGCCAATGAAAACAGGGCTTTTCACACTCCTCTTCTATATAATGGTGTCTTATTACTACATCCGGTTTTTTATTTCCGGAATCCATACCGAGGTAAGCTGGTATCTTTATTACATTGTTTACATCCTTGTTTTACCTTTTAAATACTAATCCCATATCCATCCCAAATCTTTAACTAAAGCTACACTCATATCCAACTCAAAACTAATCTATACTAGAGCTTTCTCAAAATAAATTCGCTAAAAAAAAAAAACCAAAAAAAAACCCGTATACACGTTTGTAATTTACCGACTAAAAAAAATTCGATGGCCTACTAACAATAAATAATAACTAGATAATTATGCTATCTACTCAATTAAGTAACCTATGCTCATATTTACAATCTGATACATATTCCAAAATAAATCTACTCATATGTTAATATATGAATTTAATAGGTAGTTTTTAAAGGATCACTTACTGATTCATATTAGATTATGGGTTGAAGAAATCACCAAGGAATATATATATATATATCTAGGGAAATAATTAATGATCATACATTTGTAGCTAACAATAAATTTAATTCATTAATTTCTGAGTTTTTGTAACTTAACTAAATTCTTTTTATTATCCTTCAAAAATGTTTCATCCTAACATAGGGTATTTGTAGATACATGTCAGCTAGAATATGTATCTATGTGCATGTAATATAGATGGCTATGCAAGTAGAGATATTCTTAATGTGGATGTATGCATGGGTACACATCTGTATGCATACTCCCTCCAAATCTTTGAAAACACTGCTCCAAACTTTGAGATCTGATATATGAACGAGTTTAATACACCAATAATTCTGAATTATCTCTCTTTCATCTTATTAAACTTACCACTTGATTGTTTTTTCATGTTTTTGTTAATTCCCATGGATTCCCGTTATATCAAACTTTGGCCGTGTGACCATTAGGATGTACGTCAGCTCATCGGTTTCCCCTTCAATGACTCTCCTGCCTCCATAATATAATTCCTGTAACAGTGCCTTCTTCTGCCATATCTTCCATCATGCCCCTTTTAATGCCCCCCCCCCAACTAGCCAGTATCCCACTACAAACTGATACCGTAAACAGTTTGAAAAATCCTGTGAATTTTAAAATTAAAATACATAGGTGAAAATGATCATTAACTAATAATATTGATATCTTAATTCCAATTGTAAAGAAAAGTGTATATATATATATATTTAAAGACATTTATATATATCATGTTTAACGTTCTTTTTATAGATACATAGATACATAGATAGATATATATAGATACATCACGCGAAATGATGGTTTCCTTATAGGATACAGGTTAGATTCCTGTTGGAGAGCGAAAATTTTCTCTGAAAATTTCTCGGACATTCAGGCCGGTAAATGTTATTTAATATTGTTTATTATAAAACAGAGCATTTGCTTAAATACTTGTATCTATAAAAAGAACGTTAAACATAATATATATAAATGTCTTTAAATAAATTGTCGGACTATATCCAATTCTAAAATATATATATATATATATATATATATATATATATGAAGAAATATAGTCTTAAAGTGTGCTATATTTATGGCATAAAGTGCTCAATATCAGAGATAGAGCGTGTGTAAATATAAAAGTGAACATAGAAGCCAACACTTTGAGGCAACAGTCTGTTTCATGCTAGTGCAATCGTCAGGCAACTAGTGCTGTTATTTTTCTCGGCTATTTATATATAAGGGTCAGTGGTGCATTGTGGGTAGTCTATTTTGGCGGTTGATTTTACCGGAAGTCGCTTATTTGTTTATTTATATATATATATATAATTCATGAAAACTCACCTTCATTAGTCAGGGGGAACACCCCAAAAAAGATAAATGCCTCCCACTCATGAAAACTGAGTTACGGTTATGCCCTACCATGTGCTACACACATTCACTCAAGTCAGGGCAGTAGTGGGACTGAACAAAAGAAACAAATTACCAAATCAGAATTATGAGTATTTAAAAATTTTGTGCTAATAAAATGCTCCATGTGACTAACACAAGTTTAAGGCACTTCTTCTTCCATGAGAAAATCATCTCTAGGAATAAAGTGTTGGTGTATGACTTCAGACTTAACAGCTTCTTCGCTCTTCCATAAAATGCAAGAAAACATAATTTTAAAGTGGCATTCCAGTTAATTTATATCCATTTTAATTTACTGCCAAAATTAGTAGAGCAACTACAAGCTACTAATAACATAAAATGCACTTAGAATATACACCAATAACAGTTTGTTCTTCATCTGTCATATAGGATGACTGATAAAAGGACTTGAAGCAACAGAAATATAATTCTACAGATGCATGCTGGGAATATCATGGACTGGCCATGAGTGCAATGATGAAGTTCTAGAGACAATGGAAACAAAAAGGACGTTTATACTTAACATCAGGAAGAGACAGTTTAGATTTCTTGGTTGTAGAGAGCCATGATCACACAAATTCCTGAAGGGACACGGCATGAAGAAGAAGGTTGGGTAACTTGATGATGGAACAGGGTTTAGGATTGATAACAAAAACAAAATTTATTAAGAACTACAAAGGACAGGAAATTGTGGAGAGCCATGATCACCAACATCCTGAAGGGACATGGCACATATAAGAAGAGAAGGCATAAACAAAGAAAAGAGTACTAAACTGTTATGTGATGTCACTCTTCCTAGATGGTAGTGAATGGTAGACAATCTCTTCACAGATGAAAAAGTGACTTGAAGTAATAGAAAATTTGGTTCTACTGAAGGATGCTGAGAATACCATGGACCGGACATGAGAGCAATGATGAAGTTCTAGAGACAATGGAAATGTAAAGGACATTTATACTTAACATCAAGCAAAGACAGTTTAAATTTCTAAGGCACATAATAAGGAAAGAGGGCTTGTCAAATTTGATACTCACAGGACATATTGAAGGCAAAAGAGGCAGAGGAAAAAAATACATAGCCTACCTAGCAAGCTTGAGTGAATGGATGGCAGAAATGGTGAAAAGATTTAATTTATTAAGAGCTTCAAAGGACAGGAAGTTGTGGAGAGTCATGATCGACAACAAAGAAGAACTGGTCTCATAAATTTACAGTTGAGTTGGCGAGATGTAACCTTAAGTACGATGCTAACAGTTTCTTTTCTCGTACTTCTTGTTTATGGAACTCTCTTCTGGCTCTATACTTTCCAATGAACTTTAATCTTCAAAAATTGATATGCAATGCCAATCGCCGTCTACTGTCTTCCTGATGACTCCTCTATTCTTCTGAATCCTTAGTAATGTTTCTGTTTTCTAATTCTGCAACAGCCAGTAAGCCCTTGTGTCTTAGTGGCTTTACTGCCTTACTTGAGATGAATTCAATTAAAAAAAAAGGAAATAAGTTTGGTTATTAATTATAAATACCCGATAGAATGAATTACCACTCACTGGAGACAGCACCATGGTTGACCATGGGTTTTTAATGATCATGAGTAGCGGTGTTTGGCTAGAATTGTCTGTAGTAACAGAGAAATGACATAATGTCAAATCATCCATTCACTGTAAGCAGTACCAAAAGGTGAGTTTCTTTTCATTAACTTCGATAGGATATAGGCATGAAAGATCCACTTCGGTGCTCTTGTTAACACCAGACATCTGGGCTTGTGAGACAGCAATTTGTAAACCGGAGGACTGTAAATCTTTGGTGTGATCCAGTGATTCATAGTTCTAGTTCTTTTGGGCTGATATTATAGTCTGACATAGATTCATGGTAGTCATGGACCATCTATGCTAACAAGCAACCAAACAGGCTGGTATGTTGTATGCATGTCATTGGTTGGCTCTGCTGATCCACTTCATTGACTGATGATCATTTGAACCTCTTCATTGACTCTTACTAGTCTTACTTTTATAGGTTATTGCAGAAGGATGATGCACTGGGTCACTGAGGGCTGTTTGCCAAGTATGTGTGAGTAGTGTAATGGATGTGTGGGTGGTTTAATGGATGTGTGGGTGGTTTAATAGATAGTGGCTCAGAATAAGAAAATGGAGAGCTGAGTTTGAATTCCAGCCAAGTTCATTGCATTCACTTACACACAAATACTCTCCATCACCACTATGGGCTATTTAGGTATGGTTGTCAACCAGTCTAAGAGAAGAACAACTCTGAATTCAAAACCAGTTAAGCATGGCTACATATTATGGAAACTACAGCAACAATGTCTAGTGTGCCAAGAACTGTGGCCACATACTCCTCGGGGATTTTATAGGACTTGAGAGCTATGGCCCCATACTCCTTAGAGTGTCTACAGGACTTGTGAGCAGTGGGCCGATACTCCTCAGGAGGTCTGTGATACATGAGAGCTATAGCCCTATACACCTCAGGACTTGAGAGCTATGGCCACATACTCTTCAGGAAGACTACAGGATTTGAGAGATGTGGCCCTATATTCCTCACTGGAGGGAGATGTGGCTCCATACTTATCAGGGAGTCTACAGGGCTTTAGTGTTGTGGCCCTATCATCCTCATGGTGTCTACAGAGGGTTTAAGTGTATGCGTTCCCAGTATTGGTGGAACTGGAACAATTTGAAGTGATATGGCCAGTGATTTCTCAACATTAATCCAATTTATGGGACATGCTGGAGAAGCGTATTCATATAAAAGATCCTGCATCTGCAGCACTTGCATTATTGATACCATCTCAAGATGCTGTCATTTGATGGATGAGATGGGGCCCTGCACCATACTAGGCAGCCCTTCTATGATTTTTGACATGTCAGTGTCAGTGTATCTTATATCTATAATTCTCAAAATGTGTGTGTGATCAGATGTTGTTTATGTGTTTCCACAGTTTTCATCCAATTTTGATGAAATTTGTTTTGGTTTGAGAGATAATTCTTCACTGCTGGTTTTGAAAAAATTCCAACCTTGAAGGTGAAAAACCAAAAAAACTGATTTTTTTACACTTTGTACAAAAATCAAAGGCAAAATTTAATGTCTGTAAAAAACAGCATCCAATCAATTTGGAGAGTTGAAATCTAATGCAAAAGATTATTAGAATTATAAAAATATTTTATTATAAATAAAAATTATTGTATATTATTATTATGATGGGCCATAGAAGAGGTCCTTTCCTTGCAAGATTGAGAACACAAAAACGGCCTTTTTCAGCCCCCCACTTCAAATTGTTAACATTGTTGCATCCAGTTGTTGCTACTAATATTGATTTTCAGGTGGGCTGACTTTAAACTTAAACTGCTTCAAATAAAATGCAAAATTCCAAGTAATAAAACACCTGGTCGAAGACAGGTTTTTTTTGGTTTTTTTTTAAGCGTATCACCCCAAGCAAGGCTGGAGGCCACTATCATGCAAGGGGTTAAAGAAGGCTTGGAGGAAGAGCAGATAGGAGTGGTAAAGGAGAGGATGTGGAGAAAGAGAAAGACAGTGGGTTGATCAAGGCAAGGGGGTTACAGAAGATTTGGAGCGAGAGCAGATAGGAATGAAAGATGAAAGGATGTGGAGAAGGGAAGTGGATAGATCAAGGCAAGTATATATATATATATATATATATATATATATATAGATAGAGAGAGAGAGAGAGAGAGAGAGAGAGAGAGAAGGCATGGTAGAGTAATGGATAGCAGCTCGGATTGAGGAATCAGAGAGCTGAATTTGAATTCCAGTATAATCTATTACATTCACTTATGTGCTAATACCCTTGGGAAAGGAATGAATCCTCTTCTTTTCACCCAGCTATGGGTAAATAGCAGGACAGTCTAGGTTCTATAACCTTGGATGGCAACTGGTCTACTGCAGAAAGAAATGGCAACGTACTGTGGGAAAAAATCTGCCTCGTCAGTCATGTATCAAAAGATACATGATCTCCTAAGCATGTATCACGCATGGCACATAACTGACTGATTATTGGCTTCATTGGGGGTGAACTGATTTAGAAAAAAATGAGAGTATGTTATATGTAGACTATTTATCAGGCAAATGTAACTGTCAAGGTTAATAAGACAAAAATGTATAGAAAGTGCACTAATTTCTGAGATTTTAACAGTAAATTTATGTCTGGGTTTGTACAGTATGTCATCTTTCGTAATAAAACTATTACTATTACAATATGGGATATTAAAGGAACAGAAATAAAAATTAAAATCATAAGCACAAGAAAGCTGAATGAGGTTCGTTAACGTATGCATTGTAATATATTAGAGGTTAGAAATTTGAACGTTATATGTGTGTGTGTGTGTGTGTGTATGTGTGTGTGTGTGTGTGTGTGTGTGTGTGTGTGTGTGTGTGTGTGTGTGTGAGTGTGTTAGTACTTTAAACATTATGTATACGTGTTTGAGTAGTCGAGGAGACACGGTGGAGTAATGGATAGGAGAGCCTAGTTCGAATTCCATTCGAATCCGTTACATTCACTTACGTGCTAATACCCTTGGGAAAGGTATGAATCCTCTGCTTCTCTCCCCAGCTATGGGTAAATAGCAGGACAGTTTAGGTTCTATAGCCTTGGATGGCAACATGCAATGCAAAATATGAAATTTTTGTGCAATCCTTTAGTTGGCACTTCCATTTGGTTATGTATCTCACCCCAGATCATGTCAGAATAGACTTTGCCCATCATATCTTATAACTTCAAGGAAGGCAGGCAAATGATTGACTTGGGGTATTCTTCAAGCTGTTGAGTGCAGACTCAAGTGATTAGCACCTGGACTGCAAATGTAGAAAGAAGCCATGTTACTGGTTGATATATACACACCTACCCCAGTTGCCTTCCTGTGCCTTTTGTATAAATAATTCCATACCTGGTACCTAGATTTTAAAAAATTTAAGACCAGTACTAGATAGGCGTGGTGGAGTAATGGATAGTGGCTCAGATTGAGGAATTGGAGAGCCAAGTTCGAATTCCAGTCAAATCTATTGCATTCACTTATGGGCTAATACTTCTGGGAAAGGTATGAATCCTCTTCTTCTCCCCTCAGCTATGGGTAAATAGCAGTATAGTCTAGGTTCTATAGCCTTGGATGGCAACTGGTCTACTGCAGAAAGAAATGGTAACTAATGTGGGAAAAAATCTGCCTCGTCAGTCATGTATTGAAAGGTACATGATCGCCTAAGCATGTATCACGCATGGCACATAAATGACTGACAGTGTATATTGTTAGTTGGAGAATTAATGTAGAAATGTTGCACTAGAAACTCAGCGTTGCATAAGATATGAGATTCTCTTGTAATTTTCTTAAAAAAAAAAACTTTGTATGTAGAGGATGTTTTAAAAATATTCTTTTTCTGTTTTAAGATCATATATTTAAAAAAAATGTCACAATTTAAACATGACTATCATTGTTTTGTCTATTTCTCAGAGATGTCAGAAAATGTAAGTGGATTTACAAAAAAAAAAAACTTTCTACATAATTCAAAACCCCAAAGCCATTCAAGAGATTTTGTATGGATATAAGTGGAGAAAGTAAGTATTGCACTTAATCCAGGTGGAATTGTTAACTCACAAGAGTGATTAACCTGAGACTTGAAGAAGTTAAGGTTTTACTGACTGGGGAAGCATCCTCTTGGGAAGAAACTGTCTGAATGGAATATGAATGGAATGTCGGCCATTTTAGAACAATTTCCATGTTAAGATTTGTTTTGGTCTTCTGAAACTGTTATTTTTTGGTATCACCAAATTACATTTGAACTTCAGAGATGAGATCATGTGAAATACTTTTGCGATGTCAAAGAACACTCATTGCCATTTTTGTAATGTCAATGAATACTTGTTATTACTTTCATAATGTTCATTAAAGTAGAGACTTTGTAAATACTGATACAACTATAATATGTCATTGAACAATATTGGTGTCAGACGCCTTTGAATAGCACTCGCACTAATAGTACTTGCTCGATAATACTTGCTCAAATAGTAATCTGTATAGAGCACTGAATAGAGAAATAATATAGTGTATAAAGTAGAGAATAGTGGTTCGTATAGTAATAGAGTAGAAACATAATCATCTGAATAGTTATAAAAGATAGACTAGGAATAATGATCAATTAGATGCCAAGTTACTTTTTACATATATGCATTTCCTCTATGGTCACAGGGTCTACTTAACACAATAATGGGATCACCTGTGTTTGCTCACTGGCAGTCTATGTTCAAACAAATCGGCATTGACACTTTATTCCTATATAAAAAATACATAGATAAAAAAATGATAGAACAGTTTAAACAGTGTTATTTACGACGATAAACTACATCTGGCAACAAGGCCTCTGATTGGGTGGTTTCCTGGGTTTTTCTTGCTGTTGTTCACCTTGACCTAGGGTGGTAGCACCTGTCAGGGTCCCAGCTATGGGCAAATAGTGAACCCCTAAACTGGGGTCAAAACATTCTGAAAGTATAAAAATATATTTATGTATTATGAATACCAGCAATATATTTCCATAGTAAAAAAAAAAAAAAATATCAATACATTATTGGAAAAGGAAGAGAAAAATTACCAAAGCTCCCACCAGAATTAAATGACCCATAAGGAGTTGATATGCCACTGAACAAACCAAACTGTTATTAAACAAGATTAAAAAATATTCTCCACTTTTTTAATAATATTTTGGCCTCGTTTGAATTTGTCAGGAAAATAACAAAATCATGAATTATCCAATAAAAAGAAGCTAGACTTTTCCCATGATTCTCAGGGATTCTCATGTGACAAAATCAAATTAGCATAATTCAATATGGGCAAAACTGAATGTAATCTGATAAAGTGGTCAATTGGTTTAACCAAATCTTTATTTGCACACGATACGCACAAAATACTTGGACAAAGTTTATTTCCTGTGGTCCTCTGTTTTCAGTTAAATATCAGAAACAAAATGTCCTTATTCAATTGATCTTACAAATCATGTGTACATTAGTGAAAAATATGTTCATGTTTTTTTCATAGATTCAGCGTTTGGAAGGTGTTTTTTTTTTATGCATGAATAATCATTGCAAACACCGTGTCAGCTAGCATCAAGAATGTGCAGCACGTTAATGCCCCACAGAATGCACAACCATTTTACTATACTTTTGACTCTCATCCAAACCAAAAAACAATAACTTCTTGTACAATCACTGAAATTAAGCAACGTCAAGACTGATCAGTACCTAGATGGGTGACTGTTTAAGAATACCAAGTATTGTAAGTTTGGATCTGCAGGTGGTGTAATGAATTCAAACTGGAAATCAGTAATGCTGAGTTCTAGTTTCATTTGGGTTCGTTATATTCACTTATAAACAAATAACCTTGGGAAAAGTATGAATCCACCACATCTTCTTCCCCCACCTATGGCTTAATTAGTAGCACCTGTAACAGTAAATCATTATTATCTCCCCCCAAAAATATTTTCTCACTTTAAAATAATTTGCAAAATCTTAATAAGCTAATCAATCAATCAATAAAAAGCATCTGTTTATTTTTTACTCTAGAGATGTCTTTCTACAGAAGGATGCTCAAAATTCTATGGACCAAACATGTGAGCAACAACAAAATTTTAGAGACAAGTGAATCAAAAAGGACACTTATACTTAAAATGGACAATTTAAATTTATAGCGCACATAATGAAGAAAGAGGGATTGGCAAATTTGATACTCACAGGGTGGATTGAGGGCAAGTGGCACAGAGGAAACTATCACATAACCTACCTACTGAGATTGAGTAAATGAATGATGGAACAGGATTTTAATAGAGATGAGAAAACACCGAAGTTTGAAGGTAGATTGAAGGTAGATTGGAATAATGATAGACTCCTTCGAAAAGCTAAGCAAAGTATTAAGAAACAGAAAAACTTCATTAGAAACAATGAAAAGAATATGGAACTATTATGCAATATCAATTTTCCCATATAGCAGTGAATTCTGGACAATCTCCTCATAGTTGATGAGACTAGAAGCAACAGAAATGGGGTTCTAGAGAAGGATGCATGCAATGATGAAGTTCTATGCCAACAAAAAGGAAACTTATACTTAACACCAGGAGTGATAGTAGAAATTTTTAGGGCAAATAATGAAGAAAAAGGGTTTGGAAAATTTAATACTCACAGGGCAGACTGGTGACAGGAAGGATAGAGGAAAACAATGCATAACCTATCTAGTGAGCTTGAGTGAATGGATGGTGGAGCAGGGTTTGGGAGACATAGCAAAAAGACCAAATTTATTAAAATCTACAAAAGACAGGAAATTGTGGAGAGCCATGATTGCCAATGTTCTAAAGAGACATAGCACATAGAAGCAGCAGATAGCAAATGTTCTGACAAGCTATATACATTAGTTACACCGGTCCTGAAATTTGCAGCTAAGAACTGCCATAAAACATACACTGGGAAGAATCATTCTCTTTTTGTTTATATTCCATTAGTAAGGAGGAAGTTCTTCTCAGACAGCTCCTTTTCCTGAACTGCTACATTTTTTTGGAAGTGGTTCCCAAGAAGATGCTTCCCGATCACTGCAATCTTAATATCTCAATGATCAACCATTGTCTCATAAAGAACATCAAAAATGTTACTTCGTATTTTTTCTTCTGATATTTATCATTCATTAAGCCTTTAACTTGAGCCGTTCTTTTGCCTCGTATTGAGTGAAAATTAGTTAAAAAAACAACTGAATGCATGTCCACCTTTTTGACTCTAGTGTAAACCAGATCTATGTTTACATTTTTGATTATTGTGCAAAAACAAAACATTGTAAAACTTTTTGACACTTATGTAAATCAAGTCAGCCTACCTTTTTGATTGTCATGCAAATGAAACCTGCATCTGTTATTTTGATTGGGACGTGGCACTAGTATAATGGGTAGAAACTTGGAAAGAAAAATTAGAGTGTCAAGTTTGAACTGTTTGGTTTGTTTTTTTTACGGCATATCAATCTCAATTGGTTATTTAATGCTGACAAGATTTTTATCGCTGGTAATATATTTTCCAAAAATTATTACTGGTAAGATTATTTTCCTTCAAAAATGTCTTGCTAGCAAGGTTTTTCTTCTTCAAAAATGTATTGCTAGCAAGTTTTTTTTCTTCAAATATGTATTGCTAGCAAGGTTTTTTTCCTTCAAAAATGTATTGCTAGCAAGGTTTTTTTCCTTCAAAAATGTATTGCTAGCAAGGTTTTTTTACTTCAAAAATGTATTGCTAGCAAGGTTTTTTTACTTCAAAAATGTATTGCTAGCAAGGTTTTTTTACTTCAAAAATGTATTGCTAGCAAGGTTTTTTTACTTCAAAAATGTATTGCTAGCAAGGTTTTTTTCCTTCAAAAATGTATTGCTAGCAAGGTTTTTTTCCTTCAAAAATGTATTGCTAGCAAGGTTTTTTTCCTTCAAAAATGTATTGCTAGCAAGGTTTTTTTCCTTCAAAAATGTATTGCTAGCAAGGTTTTTTTTCTTCAAAAATGTATTGCTAGCAAGGTTTTTTTCTTCAAATATGTATTGCTAGCAAGGTTTTTTCCTTCAAAAATGTATTGCTAGCAAGGTTTTTTTCCTTCAAAAATGTATTGCTAGCAAGGTTTTTTTCCTTCAAAAATGTATTGCTAGCAAGGTTTTTTTTACTTCAAAAATGTATTGCTAGCAAGGTTTTTTTTACTTCAAAAATGTATTGCTAGCAAGGTTTTTTTTCTTCAAAAATGTATTGCTAGCAAGGTTTTTTTTCTTCAAATATGTATTGCTAGCAAGGTTTTTTTTCTTCAAAAATGTATTGCTAGCAAGGTTTTTTTTCTTCAAAAATGTATTGCTAGCAAGGTTTTTTTTCTTCAAAAATGTATTGCTAGCAAGGTTTTTTTTCTTCAAAAATGTATTGCTAGCAAGGTTTTTTTTCTTCAAATATGTATTGCTAGTAAGGTTTTTTTTCTTCAAAAATGTATTGCTAGCAAGGTTTTTTCCTTCAAAAATATATTGCTAGCAAGTTTTTTTCCTTCAGAAATGTATTGCTGGCAATAATTTTAAAAAAGAATATTTATTGCTGGTATTAAAATCTCTTTTTATATTTTCATAGTGTTTTAACCCCTGTTTGGGGGTTAACTATTTACCCATAGCTGGGACCCTAACAGGTGCTACCACACTGGGTCAGGCTGGACTTGGGAACATCAGCAATTAAGAGGTGTTTCCATGCTCTTCAAAACCTCCTGATCAGAGGCCTTCTGTCAGATGTAATTTATTGTCTTACCCAGGACAGGGATGTAGTTTATCGTCTTACCCAGGATGCCCTGTTGGGTTTGTTACATTCAATTATATGAATAAAGACAAAAGGAAAACTTATCCAACACATTTCATCCTCTCAGGGACTTTATCAAGGCAACGGATGAAATGCATCAGATAATTTTTCTTTTTGTCTTTACTCATCTGAAATTTTGACACATTTGATTATATGCAAATACCTTTGGGAAAGGTATGAATCCATTCTCCTACC
The DNA here is from genome assembly GCA_964036315.1 of Acanthosepion esculentum. Classification (NCBI taxonomy): domain Eukaryota; kingdom Metazoa; phylum Mollusca; class Cephalopoda; order Sepiida; family Sepiidae; genus Acanthosepion; species Acanthosepion esculentum. The sequence goes on along the minus strand of OZ038503.1, from coordinate 67,346,524 downwards.
CCAGCTATGGGTTAAATAGTGAGGCGTTTATCTAAGTAAAAAACATTTCTAAAAAAGATTTTGTTCTCTAATATTTCCTTCAGCGAGTTGGAAGAAATAGCCATTGTTATTTATTTGTTGTTATTTTATCCTAGAAAATGAAAAAACAAAAGATTTTCAGAAGTTCAAAATTTCCTCATTGTTATGACCGAGTTGGCATGTTTGTGTGGAAGCCCCAATGAACTCTCTGATCATGAAGATTTCAAAATCCTTGAGAGATATGTGTTAGTGGCTTTACTGCCTTACATGGGGTGAAATGATTAAAATAAAAGGTACAAGAAAATAACATATAACCTACGTAGAGAGCTTGAGTGAACAGATGGCGGAAAAAGATTTAGGAGAGATAACAAAAGTAAAAATTTATTAAGAACTACAAAGGACAAGTAATTGTGGAGAGCCATGATTGCTCACATGATGAAGGAACACAGAAAATGAAGAAGTCGTCCTTGGTATGACGATAAACTACATCCGGCAGCAAAGCCTCTGATAGGGAAATTGGAGGTTTTGAAGAGCATGGCACTACCTGTTTACTGCTGTTGTTCCCAGGTCCACCCTGAACTGGGGTGGTAGTGCCTGTTAGGGTCTCAGCTATGGGCAAATAGCAAACCCTCAAGAAAAATCAATGGTACATTTTTTATAATAAAATAATAACAATACATTTTTATAGCAAAATGACAATTAATGCAAAACCCAAATAATTAAAAAAATGATTTTTATAGTAAAATTACCAGGTATACATTTTATGACTGACAAATGGTATATCTAAAAAAAAATACACTTTTAACCTGAAAATATAAAATTATGTACAAAATATCTGTAGTTGAAAGCATAAAATTGCATCCAAAATATTTAGATTTTAGCATTAAATAACCCATGGTAGTGATACGCCGTTAAACAAAATCTACCAAAATCAACCAAGTTAGGTTCCTTGGCATTCTTTAACAGACATCATTCCCTCCTATATTGATTTAAGTCTTCTACTGTTCCAAATTTAACCTTCCTTGCAACAATTTTTATTGCTTCCCAGAGATTGTCCTTGCTTGAAATACAAGCTTTCTATTGGATTAATATCTGTAGAGACTGATGGCATTTCTCAGATGAGACATTATCATTATTTGCATTATTTATATGCAGACTAGTGTCATCATCTTCGTTGTTATTATCACAATGTTTTGGCTGTTGTGCCCTCTGGTCTTCTTCAGGGGATCCTGATACCCTTTAGAGAAATTCAAACTGAATTGTTTATTTAATATATGGAAGTAAATTGTTCTTATTCTGCTGACCACATCTAGAGATATCTCATCTAGTTCTTGCTTATGGCAATATTATATTAAAAAATAGGGTTCCGTAAGTATTGTAGCATACCTACGTTTGATAATGGGTATGCCCCCATTCCCATAAATACAATAGTAAATGCTGTATGTTGGTCTGCAGTTGGAGATTCATTGTGGGATTCACTTGACTCACTTCTAGCAATTGACTACTTCTTCTATGTGCCACTGACAAATCTTATCTGTGTTGTTCTTGTCCTAAGTATTATCGTTCCTTACCAACCTTTGTTTGATTATTCTATTCAGTAACCTTCCTTCGGTTACAACAGTAAGATCACTGAAGTTAAGTAACATCTAACCTGGTTAGTACTTAGTGCATTGACTGCTTGGGAAAATCAGGTTCTGTAAGCTTCGATGTGTGGGTGGTGTAATGGATAATAGCTTGGAATTGTTAATTGGAGAGACAAGTACGAATTCCAGTCAGGTTATATTCACTAAATATATGTGCAAATACTCTGGGGGAAGGTATGAATCCATCTTTTCTCTCCCAGCTATGGGTTAATTAGTAAGACGTGGTCATAAAAAGACTTGGTCGATCATGAATCTTTTCAACTTCATATCCTTTGTAGCTCTTAATGAGGTTTATCTTTTTATTAACCTGCCTAATCCCAGTTCTGACAACCATTTACCCAAGCTTGGGTGGTAGGTTATTTTTTCTTTTCCTCTGTCCCTCTTACATTCAATATATCCTGTGAGTGTCCAATTTTCCAAGCCCTTTTTCTTCATTATGCATCTTAGAAATTTCAACTGTCTCTTTCTGATGTATATGTATAAGGGTTTTTTGTTTCCATTTTCTCCAAATTCTTCTTTATTTTTAGCAAGTGAATATTGCACAAACAATGTTTTCGAGATAACGACCCTGACCAGGCATTTTGACGCCAGTCACATTTTCACTGACGCAACATGGCTTCTCTCTGTCTTTTCTACAAATATTTTCATGGCAACTGCCCTGATGAGCTTTTTTTTCCTGGTGTCAAACTAGATGAATTTAAGTGTGCTAACTAGATTGGCATTTAAGTCCCACCTATTCATGGTTGAAATAGTCAAATGTAACCACCACTTCTACTCCAACCATTTCTTTTCTCACACTTCCTGCCTGTGGAACTTCGTTTTTTGTAGGTATGAAGGTTAAAAATTACTGAGGAATTAATATTGGCTATAATTCTAATTCATTGCACCCAAACACGAACTATATGATTTTTTTCTATGGAAGAAACAATGTACAAACTTTAACATTAATTTAATCAAAATTAAAAAAGCAAGAAAAACGTTCTATATACACTATGGTTCAAAAGTTTGAGCCAAACCTTGGTAATTTTTTAAATTTACCCAAAAAGTAATTTTTTGTACTTTAAATAAGAGAAAATTATTATACATGGTTAAAAAGTGAGACATGATTTTTATTAGAAATTATTTTATGAAAAAAGAAAAAAAAGCATTTTATGATTAAATTTTGCTTTCTTAAAAAATTCCTCCTTTTTTTCTTGGCATTCATTGCAAAAACTTCTCAAAGTGTAAGTTTGATAATTGATTCTATTCTTTCTCCAATGAGACTCTAAGAGCTTTTTTTTTCATTTTTTTTCACTCTTTTGTCAAGTTCATCACATGGTAATTCTGTGGTGGCTTCAACCATCCTCTTGGATGAAGATATAGGCAAAGCAATTGATATGAAAGTTTCTGTTGTAGAAGCAACACACTAACAGCAGCTCCAACTTTAATTCAATCTGTAAATTAAAAATCCACTATCCTTGTTCTTTCTGAAAGACAATAATTCCCCCAAATACTAACCATGAGTAGATGAAGATGTTATAATGAACCCAAACTGTCTTAACTGTGATTTGAACCTTGTGCTCCAATTAACTATTCCCCTCGTCCAGCTCAACTGTATACACCAGTTCTTGTTTTGATAGACAACTCTTCTGATCTCTGTCTATATGATATTTCTTGTTCCCCAAATGATTTTCTAAGGGCATTCTTCATTTGCTTGTACAGTGCCTTGTTCTTGGCATAGTCAGAACTTTGATACTGGATATATTGGCAGCAAGAAGAACTGAAGGAAAAGACAGGTAGCCTACCTAATGAGCTTATGTAAATGGACAGCAGAACAGGGGTTGTGGGGAGAGTAGGAGGATGATTGATTTGTTTTTATGACTTATCAATCCTTTGTGGGATATTTAAAGACAAACATTTTCAGGGAGTAAAAGTGAATATTGCATGAACAGTTTTTTTGTAGATTACAATGAATTTTACAGATAAAACCATTATCATTTAACCCATAGCTGGAGGAGAAGAGATGAATTCATACCTTTCCCAAAGGTATTCATCCATAAGTGGATTGGGTTATATTAACTTATATTGGATTATATAAACTTATATTGGATTATCATAACTTGATTGAAACTTGGACTCGGCTCTCTGATTAATAGATGAAGATGTTATAATGAATACCAACTGCCTTAGGTGTGGTTTGAACTTTGTCCTCTAGTTAACAATTCCCCTTCTCCAGCTCAGCTGTATACACTGGTTCTTGATTTGATAGACAAATCATCTCTGTTTATATTTCTCAGATGACATATTGTAACTATTTACATTGTTCATACTGTTACCTCATCTTTACTGTCATATTCAGAATGTTTCAACCATTGTATGCTCTGGCCTTCTTCAGGTGATACATCATGAAATTTTGAACCAAACTGTTTATTTAGTCCACATGGCCCAGTGGATAAAAGCATTGGTTGATTGATCCAAATACCTAACCTGACCCAAATAGTTGTGAGTTCAATCTCTGGCCTCAGTGGAGAGAAAAGAACTTGGAGAATTATGAAGGCAAATTAATTAACACTGTGATAGCCAAAGGCATGGCACATGGAATTAGAATGATCTACTATTCTTATACCGTTCCTCTTCTTTGGTATAATCAAAACATATGAAAACTATCTTCACATAGTTTTTCATGGGATTTTCTGCCCAACACTACGGTTTGATTCTCATTAGCATTGGTGTGTCCAAAATCAGAAAAGGCCTGGTGCATATTTAACAAAGAAACTGAAGGTGAGATATTGCACAGGGAGAAAAGTCTCAAATACTGATGTCCCAAGATATCACCTAAACGTGAAAAACAATTCTGTTGTTTCTTATAAAGAGGGTTCTCTATTCATGCATCAAATCACCTGGCACTGTAGATTGGTAAGTGACACATGGGGTATCTTTATTGCTACTTCTCTCTTCTTTCATGACATACTAATGGACCGGATCTTCTCCTTGGCCAGCAAAAAACTTGTATCCAACTGACTCTACTATAATTCTGTGCCTTAGTTTACTCTAATTGAGATTCTGACTGTATAAGTCCATAACCGGAATTCCCTAACATTTGGCCAAGTATAACTTGATCCCCAAAGTTTTTATTTATTTATCAATTTTATTTAATATCCCCTATCTATGGATAGCAGATGGTTGCATTGAAACTCACACATCTCTGTTTTACTGGCAATGCATTTTTGCCCCAGTCTTTTTAGTCCAGCTAATATGATTCAGAGTCCACTTGACTACATTGGTGTCTTAACAAAGTGAATAAGTGACCTATTGTGTCACAATTACTTCAAAGGGCACTAGTTTCAGCAATCACTTTAATTTAATCGGAAAGACAAAAAAGAATTTCCAAATGTGTCATTTTCCTAGAAGACTGTCACATTGCCACACCTTGAAATTTGTTATCAATCATTATTCTACATAAGAGTCACAAATATTAGCTAAAAAGAAAAATCTAAATTATTTCACAGTAAGAAAATGCTACACTCAACCGCCATCTCTGGAACATTCCTCTTCAGAAGAACATGAATATAAGCGATAAGAGAATTCCTACAATACTAGCCATAAATTTCATTCACTCTGACAAACTAAAATCTTCACATTTTGTTACCTCTTAATTATAATGATATACAAAAAAAAAACACATCTTTGACCTGTTCTTTTTGAGAGGACACACCACTATCAGATGTAACATTAAATCAATGAAAAAAATCAAAATTCCCAAAATATTTCTAAAGAAAAGGATTGACCCAACAATTATCGATCAGCCTTTCTTCAATAGAATAAACAAAAAAACAGTGAGAAATTGAAATCAATCAGAAAAACATTAATTTTTCAAATTTGTTACTTCTGTAGGACAATGATACACACAGCCACTATTTGTCTTCTATGCAAGAGACATTAATATCAGCTATAATATTAATTTGATCAGAGAAAATAATAAATGTTAAAAATGATTCAGTTTTCTTGGATAAGGATTCACTCAGCTGTTAACAAAGAGACTTTCTTTTATAGAAGATTGATAATCTTCCTCCTCCTCTTCTTTTATGTTTCTTGCCTCTTTAAAACATGGGCGATCATAGCTCTCCACAATTTCCTGTCCTTTGTAGCTCTTAACAAATTTTATCTTTTTGCAATCTCTTCTTATTCTTCCTGTTCTGTCAACTATTTACAACTTCTTCTTCTTCTCCTCCTCCTCCTTTTTGATCACGGCTCTCCACAATTACCTGCCCTTTGTAGCTCTTAGTAAATTTTGTCTTTTTGCTATCTCTCCTAACCTTTGTATTGTCAACCATTTACACAAGCTTGTACTTTACTGAGTGATATGTGTATAACCCTGTCACTTCTTTCAGATATTCTTTCTAAATTAGATCCCCACAAAGCAGGCAGATGTGACAGAATCCCTGCTGTTGTCCTAAAGAAATGTGCTCCTTAGATGGCTTCTGTTCTCTCCAAACTCTACAACAATTGTCTCACTGCCTCCTGCTTTCCAGCTTGTTGGACGTCTTTCTCTGTATTACCTGTTTTTAATAATCCGGCTGAACCATCTGACTCCTCAAATTAACACCCTATTAATATCTTACCCCTTTTTGGCAAAGTACACTTAGGTATTAAGCTCTTAAGAACGACAAAGCTTGGGCTGTGCCTCTAGATATTTTGAAGGTGTTTGCAATGTTTGGACATGCTGGCCTTCCATGCAAGCTCCATGGCTATGATGTTACAGGATGACTATTTGGTTTCATCCAATTGCTCCTAACAAATCATGAAATAAAAGTTGTGTTGAATAGGCTCACTTCCAGATTCTTTGATACGAATGTGGCAGTCCCCCAGGGCTCTACCCTGGGACATACACTGTTTTTGAACTACATCAAGGATTTCCCCAACGTAATCAGTTCCCAACTAGATATTAATGTAGGTAGCAAATCTAACAGAACTGACAAAGTAAACCTAGTAACTACTCTGAAAAGACCTCAGATCAGAGGAGAACCGGGACAAGGAATAGCTTGTAAATGTTAACACCTCCAAAACAAAACTGCTTTCATTTCATCACCACAGAGAACTTTTTCTGTCTGCCATCAGAATGGCTGATGCTAAACACCAGGAGAGCAACAAGCTACACCTTCTTTGCCTCAGTGACAGAAAATGGGGTGACTATATTGAATCAGTTGCTACATCTACTGCAAGGAAAGTTTGTTCCAAACAATTTTTGGTGTCAGAATGCATCTTGCACATTTATAAATCTACCATTCATCTGCGCATTGAATACTGCTGCCATATCTGGTCTCAAGCTTTTGTAATTCATCTTGAGATTCTTGGTAAAATCCAAAGAAGGATCTGTAATTGATCCTGACCAGGCATCTCGACTTCAGTCACTTTCTTACTGACATGACGTGGCTTCCCTCTGTCTTTTCTACAAATATTTTCATAGCAACTGCTATGATGAGCATTTTTTTCCTGGGGCTCTGACTACATGAATTTAAGTGTGCTACTAGATTGGCAACTTGGTCCCACCATTTTACTGTTGAACTCACTAGATTCAACTGTCAAATTCTATTCTAACAGTTTCTTTTCTCACACTTCCCACCTGTAGTACTCCCTTTCATTTTCTTTCTTCCATCATAACTACAAGCTTCAATGTAACATCAGTCACCGTGTTCTATCTTCTTGGACCCTGTTCATTTATTGTCTTTCCCTCAATCCTCCCTCTTGGAAAATTTGATACTCACAGGAAATTTTGAAGGCAAGAGACAGGCAGGATGTGGCAAGCGTCCCACTGCAAGCATCTAACTACTCTAATGGAAAGTGCTCGGATGAACTGCATCTCCTGGTTCTACCAGGTCTGACCTTCATGGCTATGACCCACCATGCCACTTACATAGTAGTGGCATTTGCTACCTTCCTGCCTCACACAGCAGCCCAAACGGTGCAGACCATCAACGAGCTGGGCTGGGAACTGCTTCCTCATCCCCCTTACAGCCCAGACCTTGCCCCTTCAGACTTTCACCTGGTTGGTCCCTTGAAAGTGTTCACGAGAGGCACAAAGTTTAAAAGTGACGATGAAGTCAAAAGTGTTGTGAGCGACTGGCTGAGACATCAGTCCAAAGATTTTTATGCTGATGCAATATGGAAGCTTGTGCACAGATGGGAAAAGTGTGTGACAGTGTTGGGAGACTATATTGAAAAATTTAAAAAAAATAGTAAGCTTCTATCTGTATTAGAAATACTTATACTGAAAAATTCACCTTATTTATTGAATGACCCTCGTATATTGGTTATTTATATTTGAGTCTAGTTGTTTCGGGACAGGAAAATATTAGGCATTAATTATTGAGTTGCTATGCATTTATTTGGTCTGGGGATAGGTAAATATTAGTTTTTTTATATTTAACTTTATGAGTATTTAATTGGTCCAGAGATCTAATAAGAGTAGATACGTTCACCAATAGGAGTAGATACATTCACCCATCACCCAGTTCACACTTCTGCTCAGTGTTTTGAACAGAAGTAGAGGTTTATCACTTGTTTCCTGTTTAGAATTGGGTTTCCATTTCCTTCTAAATTCTACTTCTACTATATACTTTTAATGTTTCCACCTAAACCCTGAATTTTTTACTATTTATTTATTTTTCTTTTTGCTTCATGATAGGAGTAGACAGGTTCATCTATCGCCAGATTCACACACCTCCCTGGTCTTTTGAACAGTGGCAGAGATTTATCACTTGTTTTTTGTTTAGGATTCAGTTTCTGGATCTTTCTAAAGTCTTTTCATTCTCTTTCACTCCCAGTAGCCTCTTGCATGTTAGTGGTGAATTGATTAAAAAAAGTAGATGATAAATAATGGCCATTAGAAATTGAATAGATAAGCATTAATTTGGTTCAGGAATAGGTAAATAATGGTTTCAATATTTGAATCTATAAGTATTTAATTTCTTAGGTGATAAATAATTCTTCTTCTTCTTCATCTATGAGCCAAGTCCATTCCGGATTTTTGTAGCTCTTAATAAATGTTATCTTTTTGTTATCTCTCCTAAACCCTGTTCCATCATCCGTTTACTCAATCTAAGTAGGTTATGCATTGTTTTCCTCTGTTCCTATTTTTTTTTACAGTAAGGCTCACCCTGTACAAGGCCTGGGACCCACTCAAGGTAGAGGGGCTACGAGAAGGGTTAGTTTGGATAGGAGGGGAAGATAATGGTTGACTCTAAACTTGAACAGTTTGAGATTGTACTGACCAGGGAAACATCTTCTAGTGGTTCGTGGGAAGAACTTTTTTGAGTGGAACTTACTACTCACCAATGGAATACAAATGGAATCTGGGTGGTTGGCTACTATGTAAGTGGCATGGCAGGTCATAGCCTTGAGGGTCAGACCTGGAGATGCAGTTCACCCAAGCACTTTCCATGGTAGTAGTGATAGAGCAGCAAGACATTTGCCACATCCCGTCTGTCTCTTGCCTTCAGTATGTCCTGTGAGTATCAAATTTTCCAAGCCCTCCCTCCTTATTATGTACCCTAGAAATTTCAACTATCTCTTTGCCGTTATGTATAAATATCCTTTTTGTTTCTATTTTCTCTAAAACTTTGTTGTTGCTAACATGTTCAGTCCTTTGCACTTCTGTTGCGTCAAAAGGCTTTTCTTAATCTGTGTGAGATTGTTCAGCATTCATTGCTATACAGGAGAACTGATATTGCATAACTGTTCAATACTCTTTTCTTTGTTTCTAATTGTTGTGGAATAGTTGAACACCCCTACAAGATGGACTGGTCTAAGACTGTCTATATTTCTGAGATGAGGTATTATGTACACTATTTACATTATTCGGACTATTGTCCTCATCTTTGTTGCCATATTTATTACAACATTTCAGCAGTTGTACTAAACTATTCTTTATCTAATAAGTAGTACCCTACAACATAACAACTACCCTGGTTATATGGCAGCAGACCCCCAAAAGTGGGATAGGTGGGTACAAGAGGAGGACAGAAACACTCAGAAAACAGTCTGTTTGCTTTCTGTGAAGGAGTTATCAGAGAAAATACAAAGGATTTGCAGTCCATATAACATCAGGACAACCTTCAAAAGCTGGACAACACTTTGCAGATATCTCTCCGGAGTAAGACCCCTCCATAGAGGAGAACATGACTTTGTGTACACTATCCTGTGCAGCTGCGGAAAGAAATATAAAGGGGAGACAGGCCGCCCCCTTAAGATAAGGCTTCAAGAATATTAAAAAGCTGTAACACGAGGGGAAGTGTAAAAATTAGGTATAGCTGACCATATATGGAGAGAAAAGGGAGATAACCACCCTCTGTGGGATCAGGTTGAGATCATAGACAAAGAACACCATTGGAACTTAAGGAATCAGCACATATGCTAGGCCACAAAAATCTCCTGAGCCGACCAAGCATAGAAATGAATACAATATGGGAACCAGTAATAAGGAGTGCTAGAGAAAAGAGATAATAACAACAAAAATTGCAATATGAGCTTTGGTAAAAATATGTATGGTAACAGCAAAAATTGCAGTATGAGCACTGGTAAAAATTGATGCTAAAGACATTAGGTTTATAATACACAGATGTCCTCACAGACACATGGCACAGTGGATAAAGGCATTGGTTAGATTCAGTGACAGGACCCAAAGAGTCTGGTTAAGGCGGTGAAGAACCTCAGAGAGGGGAATCAACAGGAGATAACTGATAACTGACATCCATTAGACATGGCACGTGGAACTAGAACAGTCTACACCAGCAAGCAAAATAAAGTGTTCAGTTCGACATTACAACCACCTGAAGAAAGCCGGAGCGTATAAATATGGCGACAAAAATGAGGACAATAGTCTGAATAATATAAATCATGGTCTAAGACTATTTAAACAGCACACTCTCTTGCAGAGGAAGAGGTGTTAACAATTAATTGTTACTCTGCTTGTCAACTCTCTACCTTCAGGTGGAGAGGAGCTCAGATGAGACTGTCTATGGGAAAAGTCTTGTCTGGGGAGGTAGACAGCAGCCTGACCCCATGTATTCAGTGTCTATGGTGAATTTTTGCCAGAGCGTCCATGATCAGAAAGCCCCATGTTGAAAATTGGCCTTGTGCCACATCCCATATTATGAAGAGGTCTCTGGTAAATACCAAAGAGTTAACAATTACTCATTACTTGTTGGCTCTCTTTGGACAATGAGGAACTCAAACAAGGCTATGCCTACAGGCAGAGCCTCATCTGGGGTGGTAGACAGCTTCCTTATGCCATGTATGTGGGGTCTACGGGGAATTTTTGCCCAAGCATACGTGATTGGAAGGCCCCACATTAAAAACCGACCTTGTGCCACATCCTGCCTTGTGGGGAGATCTCGGTTAAATACCGATTAACTGTTTATTACATCAGTCATACCATATTATTCTCCAGAATAAATTACTTCTTATTTTCTATATGTGTGTCAACCTTTATATTTACGACACAACACTAATGTATTTTTTCTATTTCTTAATACCTTGCTTAGCTTTTGGAAGGTAATTTTTGTTATCCCATTGTGTCTTCAGAGTTCAGTCTTGCACTTTCTTTAAAACTTTGTCATTGCTCCCATGTTTAGTCCTCTGTTAAAATACTTCCCAGATATTTAAATTGTTGTACTTGTTTGACTTTGTTATTCCGTCTTATTGATTTTTATTCCTTTCTTCTTGCTTTCCTTCACTACCTCCCCTAGCAGCTCTTGTACTTTCTTTTCTGTGTTTCCTGTCAACACTGTGTCATCTGCATATCCTACATTGTTAAGATTGTGGCTGTCAATAATGAATCATGGTAGGACTTCTAATTCTCTCAGAATTGCCTCATTGTAAAGCTTGAATAAGTCTGGTGAGAAGACACATCCTTGTTTTAGACTCCTTTCTATTTTTGTATATTGTGACGAGGTGTCGTAGATGGCAAGAGGTGGAGACACACCCACCGTCTCTTTGCAACCCATCGGCCACGGACAGGAGAGGTCAGTTGTGTAGCGGCCGTTGAGGGAGGGGAAAGGAAGCAGTAAAAGTTATCATGTCCTCTCCATACAAACCCAAGTGAACGAGGAGAGAGAAACAAATCCCCACTCGCTCTGCGCGAATAGTGTGCAAGCAGTTGGATTAGTGTGTATGGTGGTCAGCCGAGAAGAGGAAGAATGTTGGCGCCAAAAAGCGACCCACGTGGGGCAAATCGTGGAAGTTAAAAGTTAGTTCTGAGCTGATGTTCGCCGAGGCAGGGTCGAAGATATCATAACTCCGAGGCACATCCAGAGCCCGGTAAGAAGACTCGCCGAAAAGAAGACAAATCCCCTTCAGAAAAGGGAATAAGATAAGTACTGCCATTTCCGAAATTATATCCTATGCAAAGGTTAACGGGCCTTAGAAAAGAAAAAGAGAAGGAAAAATAGAACAAACGAAACCCTAGAGACTCGATTTATTTTCCAAGAAAAAGAAAAGAAAAAGAAAAGATCTGTAAATGCATATGTGTTAAAGAAGAAAAAAGAAAGAAGGGATCCTATAGATATATATATATATAAAAAGAAGAAAAGGGATAAGAGACGCTAGCCTTGGCCAGGCTCTATAAACTTTATGACAGAAAGAGAAAGACATTTTTTTTATTATAGTTACGATTGTGTTGCTCTTTTATTCATGTTGTATGTTGTGTTGATAAATGTTTGTCATTATGTAAATATATGTATGAATATGTACATGCATTGTTTTGCTGTGATTATTTGATATCCATCAGTGTTGTTTCCTTGTACCCCACCCCCGAGCCAAACCAGGATCGAGAAAATCCCGTCATCCAGCTTTGGATAATTACCAGCCTATAAACTCACATCCGGACAGACAAAAAAAAACGGGAGACGGAGAAGAGTTTGGTGGTATATGAACCAACGTAGTGCTCCTCCCTGCCACTTCACTGATTTGCAAGAAGCCCTCCCCGCTTAGTAAACTCAGTGCAACGTCACAATATTTACAGAATTCATTTTTTATCCATATGCAGACAGTTTGCTGACATTGTAGTTTCTTTTGAGTCAGTAGTGTTTAATTAGTTTAGGGATAGGCAAATATTTATATTTGAATCTAATCTGAGCAGGAAGGCTTTTTGGTAGGAAGAATCTTAATCCTGGCGGTGAATTAACAGTATCACTTTGCTAAAATGAAGCAGCATCAATTTCTCAGCAAAGGAAAAAAAAAGAAATCTTTGACAGCAACAATGGTTGTCTTATCATTACCCACAATGCCTCAAACTCACCAATTGCATTGCAAGTTGCCAATTTGTATAACTTCGCATCACAAACAATCAAACCCATTTGAATCTGCAATTTAGCATTACAAAGGTCTAACAGCATTTCCTTGGTTTGGAAACAAGTAAATAATGATTATTATATTAGCGTTTATAAGATTTACTTTGATTAGGGGTAGATCAAGCAGACACGGAATTTTAAATATCTGGGAAGCATCTTGACAGAGGATGGTAAGTGCGACACTGAGACCTGTAGACGTATTGGGATGGCCAAAAACGCATTCTGAAAGCTGGGCAGAGTATTGTGAGACAGGAGGATTTCTTTGGTAATGAAGAAAAGAATACTGAACTGTTACATAACATCTGTCCTTCTTTATGGCAGTGAGTGTTGGATGATTTCCTCAAAGATGAAGAAGAGACTCTAGGCAACGAAGATATGGTTCTACAGAAGGATGCTAAGGATATCATGGACTGAGCGTGTGAGCAACGATGAGGTCTTAGAGAGGTTGCAAACAAGGAGGATGTTTGTACTTAACATCAGGAAGAGGCAGCTGAAGTTTCTGGGACACCTAATGAGGAAGGAGGGCCTGGAGAATCTGATACTCATGGGTAAAATAGAGGGAAAGTGAGGCAAGGGAGAACAAGCCATGATATACCTGGCGGGCTTAAGCAAGTGGATGACAGAATGTGGTCTGGGGGAGGAAGCAGAGGGAAGGAACTTGTTGAGAGCTGCAAGGGATAGAGAGAGGTGGAGAGCCATGATCACCTATGTCCTGAAAGGACATTGCACATAAAAAGAAAGAAATAATGATTACTATTTATTACTTTGTTACTATTATTTAGGAGTAGATAGGTACAACTGTTACCAGGTTCACACTCCTTCTCAGTCTTTGGAATTATAGCAGAGGTTTTCCCTTGTATAGGATTGGATTTCTGGTTCCTTCTAAAGTCTTCTCATTCTCTTTCACTCCCAGTAACCCCTTGCATCTTAGAGCATTATCGCCTTGCTTGGGGTGAATTGATTAAAAAAAAAGATAAGCATTCATTTAGTTCAAGAATAGGTAAATAATGGTTTCAATATTTGAGTCTATGAGTATTTAATTTCTTAGGTGATAAATAAATATTCTTCTTCATCTTTGAATCATGTCCCTTCAGTATATTGGCAGTCATGGCTCTCCACAATTTCCTGTCCTTTGTAGCTCTTAATATATTTTGTCTGTTTGTTATCTCCCCTAAACCCTCTCCTTATTAGTAAGATGAGACATCACTGCCATTACATTAATGTTCATTCAAGATATTGGCAGTCATGGCTCTCCACAATTTCCTGTCCTTTGTAGCTCTTAATATATTTTGTCTGTTTGCTATCTCCCCTAAACCCTCTTCTTATTAGTAAGATGAGACTTCACTGCCATTACATTAATGTCCCTTCAGTATATTGGCAATCATGGCTCTCCACAATGTCCTGTCCTTTGTAGCTCTTAATAAATGTTATCTTTTTGTTAAACCTTGTTCTACCATCTGTTTACACATTCTAAGTAGGTTATGCAATGTTTTCCTCTGTTCCTCTTGCCTTCAATATGTCCTGTGAGTATCAAATTTTCCAAGTCCTCTCACTTTATTACGTGCCCTAGAAATTTCAACTAACTCTCTGCTGTTCAACTATCTCTCCTAAACCCTGTTATAGCATCCATTTACATCTGCTCCAGTTTAGCATCATAGATTCTGTAAGCATTTACCTGGTTTGGAAACAGGTAAATAATGTTTGTTATATTAGCGTTTATAAGATTTACTTTGTTCAATGATAGATAAATAATGGTTGCTTATATTTGATTCTATATCCATTTATTTGATAGGTGTTCTCTTTTGGGTGGTTCTTACTCGTCTGCAGGGAATGCACTCATAATATTCTACAATCTCAATCCCCAACAGACAGGTCTTTTTAAATTTATCTTATCTTGTTTTATAATACACCTAACCATAAAGTATGAGTCGTTCTTGTATACAAGAGATATTAGTTACTATAAAAATCAGCAAAAGGAAATTTTTCTAAACGATTTTTAATCATTTCACCTCAAGCGAGGCAATAAAGCCACTAAGATGCAAGGGGTTACTGCGTGTTAGAGAATATGAGAAAAAGAAAATATTATTAAGGAGAGAGAACAATACAGAAAACAAATTAAAAATACAGAACATAATGATTGACATTGCATTTAAATTTTTGAAGATCAAAGTTGACTGGGAAGCAAGAAGATGGAAGAGAGCTCCATAAGCATGAAGTGCAAGAGAACAAATGGTTAGCACAGAACTTAGCCATTTCAAGTGTCAATCTACTACTGTGCTTAAATTCATAAAGTCAAGCTACCAAAGAGGAAAGCAATATTTATTTTGAAAAATACAAAAATGTGGCATAAGTGGGATAGGGGAAGGCTGGTCTTCAAGTTGGCTTATCTTAAACTTAGCCAGCCACAATTACTGACCCAAACATACCACAATATTCCTTACATCAAAGCAACACATTCTTGCTTGCCATTCTTACTACAGTCACCATAATACCTCAGAGTCTCTATGACATCCCAACTAGTTCTCATATGTACAAATTATGTGTCAAACAAAAAAGGGGAAATCTTAAAAAAATAAAATTACCATTAAATGTTTATAGAAACGGCACAGGGAACCTATGTTATGGTGGAGGTAAAGAAACTGAAGCTAAGATGCCAGATCAGAACCAATAACATTGCAGATTCTTCTTTCTACTTCATCAAGAATCTCTAAATATATAGCAGAAACTCGGACCAGATGTAACAGCAATATTCAATGCATGGGTGAATGCTAGACTTGTAAATGTATACAATAGATTCTGGTGAGAAATATCATCCAGCACAACAGAGTTAAACATATTTTCAAAATGTATCTTCTCTCTTAGACTATGATGCACCAACCATGAACTATGGGTCTTTCCTCTATAAAAGAGACATTAATATAACCTACAACATTAGTTCAGTCAGATAACGATAAATTCAATCTTAAAAAGGCCGCTTTAAAGCACATATCTTAAAAACATGCCTTAAAAATGTGCCTTACCTCTTGAACAATGACAGACCCAATCACTTGTAAGGAGTCTTTCTTCAATAGTGGAAACACTCATACTGACTAATTTTAATTCTTTCACATAAACAAAATTATTCATTTCTCCTACATACAATGCTTTTACTGATACAAATTCTACTAATTAACCCATAGTTATGGGGACAGGAGGTGGATGCATACCTTTCCCAAGAGTATTTGCATGTAAGTGAATGTAACAAAACCAACTGGAATTGGAAATCTGATTTCCAATTTCGAGCTGTTATCCATTACATTACCTGCACATCCAAGCTTACAGCACCTGGTATTCTGAAGTTGTCAACCATCAAGGTACTGACCAGACTTAACTATTTAAAAAAAAAGGACACACAATTTGAGTTATTAATTAAATCAGTTCACTGGCTCAGAGATTGAACACACGATTATTATATTACTAAAATCACGAACCAATGCTTTAATTTATTAGGCCATTGTCTCGCGAGATTTACTGCTATAGTAATTCTGAGTTCAATCCCTGTAAAGTGATTATTGTTTCTAGCAGAATGTTAGAAAAAAACAAATGAGATTTTACTAAGAGACATTCTGTCTATTTTCCAACATTTTCTTTTCAAAAGTACTTTATAAAATTTGTAAGGGTAATGGTGAAATTAGCCACTTCCTTATAAGGAAACATTTAACATTCATTGACCGAACATTCAGCCATTTTAAATTCGGAAATACTTTCTTGTAAAACAGTTTTATTTTTCAGAAAACTAGTCTTCTCAAGTCCACTAACTCTTATCGCTCTTTCTAATACTGATGGGATTTTCCTTCCTAACCTTTTGTCTGAAGTGGTGTGGAAAGTCAACATTTTGACTATATCATTATTTTCTCTTCTAGTTCCACATACCTCCACCGGGTTACACAGATCGACATACACTTGAAGGCCATAATGCATAACAACTGAAAGATGAGGAAATAGTGTAAATAATGAAATTCGAGCAAAATTTGTTTCAAAAAGTTTTAAAAAAATGTCTTGCGGTGTTTCCAATGTCTTGTTTACAAAGTCTTTCATTTATACTCCCGTCATTTACCGAGCGAGTGTAGCTCAATGGATATGGACATTTATTAGAAAAAGAGGTGGAAGGAACAATTCTTCTAACTCTCCAGTTTCTTAAAGATAAAAATGTACAAAACAAAGTATATACAAGAACAGAATTTGCATCGCAGCTGAAGCAGCCGACTTCCAATTGTCTTCGTTACGGATATTTAACACGTAATTACATTTTTGTAGATTATAGTACCTGTACTTCACCTGACTCTGACAAAGATAAGGTGCATGTTCCTTCGTAACTCAATTTGGCAAATGACAATCAGACGATGAAATGGAACTTTCTTTATTTCTCATTTGTGCCAGTCTCTTGTACCAGAATTTTTTTCTTGTGACCTGTTATCTCTTTCTGCCACAGAGTATTAGATTTGGATACAGTCATTACGGAGTACGACCGGTTGATTTTTCACTTCTTTTAGGAAATCAATATTGCACTCGGTGTAAAAGCTGGGGTTTGATGTGATAAGTACTGACACCAAAAAATAGATTCGTAGCTTTTACTAGTTTTTGAACATTTGGTTTTAAAGACCATCTAAAATGCACAGAAATATGTAATTTTCACAGGGGCTTGCTTACAAACTGCCTTCAAAGTTTTATTATTTCAAGAATAAATCCAAATAAAGTTAATATCTTTTGTATTATATACACTGAATGGAAAATATATTCAAACTGAAATTCTAATTATGAATCATCACAAGGAAAATATAATTTTTTTACTGTATGATAAAATATTACCAAAAGACTACTCAATGAATAAGATTTTGCACCATTTGTTATATAATAATAAATAAAAACAAAAAATCGATAAAAGTGTATAAAACACCTTAATTTTGCTTGAACAAATTATAAGACAAAGTGTTTTAAATCGGCATTGTTTATTGCACTAAAACTACTGCTCTGTATCATAACATAGCTAAATTGTTCAATATAATTTCTTTTTGAAGTAAATGAAGGTCTTATTTGATGTACCCAATAATTTTGTGCGCCTGCCATGCATCTTGTCTATATAAAATTCGTAAAGCTTCAGTAAATTATAAATTTTATGACGCCGTGATATAAGGCTTTCACTGGTGTAGCGGGTATAAACACTTTTGCTGGTACATTTGACCCGCTAACAATTTTGGTGGACTCGTGTAAGCCCAAAGAAAAAAGTAAGACAAAGAATTTGAAAAAAAAAAAAAATAAACAAATATATTGACAGGTTATTTTACAAAAGAAAAGATGAGAAATGAAATGAAAAGTGAAAAGTTCAAAACAACCTTATGTGTATATAATTGATCACTCACATTTTCCTTTTACTGAAGCAGATATTAATTAAACACATATTATTATCTCCTTTGTAGCGGGTATAAATACTTTTGATGAGAAGTCATAACACTTGACCCACCAACAATTTTGGTGGATTCGTATAAGTCCAAAGGAATAATAAGACTTAGAATTTGAACAAAGAAATATTAACAAATATATTGACAGGTTATTTTACAAAAGAAAAGATGAGAAATGAAATGAAATGTGAAAAGTTCAAAGCAATCTTAAGTGTCTGTAGTTGATTACTCACATTTTGCTGCAGCGAAACGAATACGTCTTTCCGCTACGAAAAGTCACAGAGAAAGAAATCGAGTCGTTCAAATCTAGTACCGCCTGTAAATATCGTCATTGTGGCGGTAATTCAAAAATCTCGCTGAAGTGAGATTTTCTCATCAGAGGGGCAGTAACCTAACTGACCGTAATGAAATTCTAATGATACGATTTTGAACCTAAACTTAACCTTTAAACTGTTTTCCTAAAAAAAAAACGCGAACGATTTGGGAAAAAATATTTTGTGTCATTATTCATCATGTTAAACCCTAACTTTCAAATTGAGTACAATACTAAAGTTCCAAAATCGACCTCCTCTAATACACAGTCTTCTGGAAGCAGAACGAAAAAGAAGAAACTTGATCCTCCTCATAGGCCGATCAATGACAGATTTTTTCTTAAATTCCTTTCTTTAGATAATAAAGGTTAAATGTTGTCAATAAAATTTGCCTTATTATATATCGGCGTTGGTAATTAATCACAGTCACAATCTTTTATACTATTGTTCTAAGGACCAAGAGCCACTCAATGTCGAGAGTTATTGAATGAAGTTGTTGTAAAGGGGGGATTGATTCATTGGTTGATTTGTATATTTTTACTTTGTGGGTTTTTAAAGCCCAAACATATTTTGAATTGTAAGAAGAATAATTCTTTTTCTGAAAGTGAATATTACAAAAACAATTTTTTGAGAATAACAATTTCTTTTTTCAAATACAAGTCCTACTATTTAATCTATATCTAGGGAGGAGATAGATTCATATTTTTTTTCAATGGAATTTGAACCTAAGCGGATGTAACGAACAATGAATTTAAACTCGTTTCACTGATTTTTCCTTCAAAGTACACATTATGAGAATATGTAGGATAGATAATGGTTAATCTACACATGAAGATTTTAAAATTGCAATGCTCGGTTTGGTTTGGTTTATTTGTTTAACAGCATATCACATTCTTATGGGTCATTTAATGCCGAATTTAATATTCTTGAGATCTTTGGTATTTTTTTTTCACTATTAAAATCTCTTGCTCTTATTTTTAATCTATTGTTAGATTTTTTTTACTATTAAAATGTGTTTCTTTAATTTCATACTGTTTTGACCCTACTTTGGGGATTCACTATTTGTCCATATCTAGGACCCTAACAAGTGCTACCACCTCGAATCAGGGTGAACCTGGCAACAACAGCAGTAAAGAAGTGGTTCTACGCTCCTCAAAACCCCCTGATCAGAGGCCTTGCTGTCGGATGTAGATTATTGTCCTACCAAAGATGTGTAATGATCGGGAAACATCTTCTAAACAATCAATTCCACAACGTAACAGTCCTGAGGAAGAAACGATCTAAGTTGAACTTCATCCTTACCAAATGGATGAGTTATTGCCGTGTACATGGCATGTCGGACCCTAGATGTGAAGGTCTGAACTGGTGGTATAAAAGAATCTAGCTCGTTTGAAAACTTTTTGTTCCAAATAGCGATAGAATAATGAGGGGCTAACAGCATTTTGTTTGTGCGATCACCAAAGTTAAGCAACATCGTGCCTGGTCAGCATTTAGATGGAAGACCACTTAGGAATACCAGGTGCTAAAAGCTTGGATGCGGTTGTTGCAATGGATAACGGATAGAGGTGGATTTAAATCTTTCTGAAGGGTATTTGAGTATGAGCGAATCTAACGAAGCCGAGTAGAAATCGAACTCGGCTCTCTGATTAACAAATCTGAGTCATTATACATTACACTACCGAGACATTCAAGTTTACAGCACCGTGTATTCCCAAGCGGTCACCCATCTAAGTACTGACCGGGCTCAATTCGGTGATTGCACAGGACCCGGTGTTTCAACGTGATATGGATGCAAGCCTGCACTCACAGAAGATGTTTCTCTTATGTTTACTGCGGCTGTGGAAGACTTGCTGGCATTTGTCTCTCTTTCTTTATTAGCGGCTCTCATATCGTATTTATTTCTATACTAGTAACAATTTAGTTATGTTGGAAGCGTATTAACAGAGGACGGAATGCGCGACACTGAAATCTGAAGACGCACCGGGATAGCCAAAGATGTCTTCCAGAAACAAAGCAAAGTATTAAGAAACAGACAAATATAGTTAGAAACAAAGGCAAGAGTACTGAACTGTTCTGTAGCATCAGAGGCACTTCGACGTGGTGTAATGGTTAGCAATCTTGTCTCGCGAGAGCACATACGACTGAGTAGTGAGTTCGATTCTCACTGGGTGCTCACTACTTTCGGCCTTATGCCACTTTAAAGCTACGCTTGGAAAATCACTAGGAAGAAGACTTGAAATAGCAGAAATTTAGTTCTATAGAAGGATGCTGATAATACAATATCATATGCAATATAGGTGAACAAATCAAGGAGAAAAATCGAAAATAAATACAATGTATCTAAATACGAGGGTCATTCAATAAATAAGGCGAATTTTTCGGTATAAGGACTTCTAATAGAAGATAGAAACTTACTCTTTTTTATTTTTTTTGTTTTACTTCTTTTTCACATGGATTTAATTTCTTTTGCAGATTAAAAAACAAACTTTGAGAGTTTTGGCGATTAACAAAGAATTGCCGACCAAGAAGCATGCTCCAGGATTGAACAGCGGTCAGTTATCAAGTTTTTGGATGCTGAAGGTTGCAAACCAGTTGAAATTCATAGGAGAATGTCAACTGTGTATGGTGCCACATGTTTCAGCCAAAAGAATGTCTACAAGTGGGCTAAATTGTTTAAAGAAGGACGGAGCAGTGTTGAGGATGAAGATAGGCCTGGGAGGCCTACAGAAGTGAGGTCTCCTGAGGTGATCGAATCAGTCAATGACCTCATTCAGTCTGACAGAAGGGTGACAGTGGATGACATTGCAAGGACTTTGAGCTTATATGTTGAGACAAACGCAGGGGTCATCAGTCAGAAGGAGTCATCTTGCATCATGACAACGCAAGGCCTCACACAGCAGCCCAAACGGTGCAGACCATCAACGAGCTGGGTTGGGAACTGCTCCATCATCCTCCTTACAGCACAGACCTTGCCCCTTCAGACTTTCACATGTTTGGTCCCTTGAAAGCGTTCACGAGAGGCACGAAGTTTAAAAGTGATGATGAAGTCAAGAGTGTTGTGAGCGACTGGCTGAGACATCAGTCCAAAGATTTTTACGCTGAGGGAATACGGAAGCTTGTGCACAGATGGGAAAAGTGTATGACAGTGCTGGGAGACTACATTGAAAAATTTTAAAAAGTGTATTAGAAGTCCTTATACCGAAAAATTCACCATATTTATTGAATGACCCTCGTACAAATTAGAGACATATCATAATAGACCATTCCATCTTAAATATATAAAAAATCGATTTATAACATCAACTTGAAATTTTTCTCGTTAAAAAGTTGAATAATTTCAACACATTCAACATTATAGATAAAAAATAGTGAATTTTATATAATTTTTTAGACTTAGAACGAGCAAAATAAATTAACAAAATCTGGACAAAAAGACCCCAGAATGACATCAAAATTCGAGAAAACCTTGCATCTTTTAATAGTCAGTTTTCATTAGTTTAATTTGTAATGTATATAAATGTAGGTAGAAAAAAGCAATGTTGATAAGATAGCTAGTATCACAAAGCACTGCCCAAGACTCCCAATTAGACTTGGGTCCTCCACCGTCGCTGGTTTGGGGGTTGTACGCACCGACCCTACCAGCATATATATCAGTGTTCTTCCTTGTCCAGTAATTTATTTACAGTAAAATGTTTGTAAAGGTGAATGGAATTTAATTGTTTTTGTAATGTACATTTTTATGTAATAAACAGTTTTATTGTTTGAAATTTTTGTAGAAATTGTTTTTTCTAACTTTTTTTTATAATTGAAAATTCATATATATGTAGAAAATAGTTTTCAGAGAAAAGGATTTCGAATGTATTGATCGACTTGTTGAGGATTTGAGTCAACCCACAACAAAGATAAAGGTGAGAACGTTTTTTAAATATAAAAATTTGAAATATTTTTATTTTCGTGTTCTTACAATTAAAACTTTCTCAATGTGTATGAGTGTTAAAGTTCCTTGTTTGTTAAGAAGAAAATTTTTTCTTGTATGTGTAAGAAAAAAGAGGCAAGGTAGAAAATGAGGAGGAAAATGTAAATGTCACATAGTTTGGCGAGGAAGAGTGTAAATGTTACGTAGCTTGGAGAGAAAAAGTGCAGATATCACGTAGCTTGGCGAGGAAGAGTGTAAGTGTCATGTAGTTTGGGGTGGAAGATGGCTGAATATTACGTAGCTTGGTGTAAATGTCACATAGCTAGGCGAGGAAGAGTGTAAGTGTAACGTAGCTTGGTGAAGAAGAGTGTAAGAGTCACGTAGCTTTGTGAGGAAGGGTGTAAGTGTAACGTAGCTTGGTGAGGAAGAGTGTAAATGTCACGTAGCTTTGTGAAAAATACGGGTGAATGAGTAAGGGAATCTCTGTGAACCGAGCCGTCCATCGTGAACTGTTGCCGTCTGTTGCCATTCCTTACTTGTTTTGTCCGTCTACCGACTTTAGTTAAAACATCTTCAAAGGGATCACGAAGGATGTTTTTATTGTTGGCGGGAACGCAACCTATTGGCTGAATAATGTTGAATATTTATTTTGAAAATATTAATTTATTAACCAGACGGATGTGCGAATCCTTCGCCTCATAAACTATATTTTTTCATTTGATGATTGACTAGCTTTGTGTTTATTCCCGTTTTCGCTCCACAGACTTATAGAAAGTGGCAAATAGTTTCAATTTCCTTGATTTTTTTTATCTATAGTTGTTTCGCTTATCTTTGGGGGTAAAACAAGTCGCTCGGCGTGAATATTGCAGAAGAGCTGTCGTTTTTCTTCGTTGATTGATTGACGATCTTTGTAGAGTTTCATATTTAACAGTTTTCAGATTCAAAATTAGAGGTTTTTGAATTTACTCAAGACTACAGCAATTGGTTAAAATTCTCTTTTTAATACATTGTGATTTTAATTGATTTTCCACCTGAAACCAGCAGTTTTTATAAATAATTTCCGATTTTGTTTAACAACTGTTAAAAAAAAGAGTATAATTAATGGAGGCAGCGTGGATTAATAGTTAGTGGCTCGAATAGTGGAATCGGAGAGCCAAGTTCGAGTTTCAGTTAGGTTCATTACTTACGTGCTAATAATTTTGGGAAAGGTATGAATCCGTTTCTTCTCCGAACATCTATGGGTAAAATAGCAGGACAGACTGGGTTCTATAGCCTTGGGTGACAAATAGTTTAGCAGAAGGAACTGAATGGCACTATTCTACATGCGGCTGGAGTCCGCTTGTGAATCTAAATTCCCACTAAAACTCTATTTGCACGTTTAAATGAATACTGCTACACTTTATCAACTTTCTTTCGGATGATGTTGATTCGTTTGGGAGAGCTGGCTCAGCTATGGTAGATAACGAGCAATTACTTTTTATTCAATATTATATTCGCCTTTATTTGTAATAGCTCGTTGTCCCTTATCACGCAACTCTTCGGATAAAATTTCGCTGGTTTGATGTGAAAAAGGTTTTAACGATCTCTTTAATCTGGTTTTCATTTGAGAAAAGTTTTCCCTTTCAAAGCGTTTTGCAATGATAGAAAACGGTATTAATCGATTGGTTCAAGGTCAGACGAATATGGCGTAGAACAGGCCAACCGAGTTTCAAAAGAAACTGTAAACTTGGATGTGTGGCTGTGATGGATAACGGCAGAGAATGAGAAGTCGGAGTTCGAATTCCAGTCGAGTTCATTACATTCACCTATGCACAAATAACTCTGTGAAAGGTATGAATCTATCTTTCCGCCACTACTTATTGGTTCAATTAGTGGGACCTGTATCTGGGGAAAATAATTGTTAATGTAATATTCAATCGCCCACGAAAAAGAATTATTCTCACAATCCAAAATATTTTTCAGCTTTAAATAACCCACAAAGGGTTGATAAGCCGTAAAAAAATCAAATCAATTATCTTTGTGACACTTCGCAGATATCTCTCCCGAGTAAGACCCCCTCATAGAGGAGAACATAACTAGAGACTGTGTGTACGCTATCCCGTGCAGCTGCGGAAAGAAATATAAAGGGGAGACAGGCCGCCCCCTTAAGGTAGGGCTTCAAGAACACCAGAAAGCTGTAACACGAGGGGAAGTGAAAAAATCAGGCGTGGCTGACCACATATGGAGAGAAAAGGGAGATCACCACCCTCTGTGGGATCAAGTTGAGATCATAGACAAAGAAAACCATTGGAAAATTCGTAAAATTAAGGAATCAGCACATATGCTAAGCCACAAAAATCTCCTGAGCCGACCAAGTATAGAAATGAATACAATATGGGAACCAGTAATAGGGAGTGCCAGAGAAAAGCAATAATAACAACAAAAATTGCAATATGAGCTCTGGCAAAAACACGGATTTATAACAGCAAAAATTGCAATATGAGCACTGGTAAAAATGGTTGCTGAAGACATTAGGTTTATAATACCCAGAAATTCATACACAGATGTCCTCAAGGACACATAGCACAGTGGATAAAGGCGTTAGTTAGATCCAGTGAGAGGACACAAAGAGTGTGAGTTCAATACCCGGTTATGGCAGTGGAGAGGGGAATTAACAGGAGATAACTGATAACTGACATGGCACGTGAAACTGGAACAGTCTACCCCGGTGAGCGAAATAAAGGCTTCAGTTCGACATTCCAACCGCCTGAAGAAGCCCGGAGCGTACAACGGCTGAAACGTTGTAATAAATATGGCGACAAAGATGAGGACAATAGTCCGAATAATGTAAATAGTGTACATAATACCTCATCTCAGAAATATAGACAGATATTGTGAATTTTCTGTTTCTTAAAACTTTATTTAGCTTTTGGAAGGCAGCTTCTCCTATCGCCATTTTCCGTCGTCGATTGTCCCAATTTTCGGATAGTTAAATTTTTGACGTCTCCAATTTGTAGTTTGCATCTCTTGCTATTGACCAAACACTCTGTCTTATAATTACAAGTTAGTCCTTTCTTCATGCCTTTCTTTACTACCATTGTCTAGAAATTCCTGAAATTTCCTTTCTGTATCGGCCATCAACACGGTGTTATTTGTATATCTTATGTTGTTAAGAGTGTACCTCTAATAATAAATCTTGACAGGACTTCTAGTTCTCTTAGGATCGCCTCGCTACAAAACGGTATATAGTATAGGATATGGACGAAATTTGTCATAATATTCAGAGCACAGTAATCAGGACGGTGTCTATAATTACCATCAGGTTTCGATACAGAATAGAAGCGGAGTTGTCTTTTCGCTTTTAGAAAGAGAGGTCATCCATATATAGGAGACACAGTTGAGCAATCGATTGCGGCTCGGAGTGAAGAATAGGAGAGCCGAGTTCGAATTTTAGTCGAATTTATTACATTCACTTACGTGCTAATAACATTGGTAAAGGTATGAATCCATCACTTCACCTACTAGCTATGCGTAAATAGCAGGACAGGCTGGGTCCTATAAGAAAAAGAAAGCTCTGAATTCAAATTACGCTGGAGAGGGTTGTGCTCCCTCAGGCTATCTTGCCCAAGACACACCACATCTTATACGGCTGCATTATTTGTGGTACCCCTACGGAATTCGTGATCTTGATCATCAAGACTTCAACTTCAATTGCAACCAACCATACCGTGTTAAGAAAGAGACCCCTTTCGATGCCTACAACACCGGGTGAAAATCATGTGGGGGCCCAGAAACGTACCGAAAGGAAACGATCCGCTTCAAGCGTAATCACCAGCATAATGACTATCCTGCAAACATAACATCAGAGTGTCTACAGGTGGGAACAGAAGGGCAAAGCAGGAAGACCAGAAAATCATGACAGTCTGTCTACCTTACGTCAAGGGCTTATCGGAAAAGATTCAGAAGATACCATACATCATCAGGATAATATTCAGAATCAGCTCCATCCTATGGAGAAACTTCGACCGGATGAAGCCGAAGATACAGGAGAACATGACCAAGAACTGTGTGTACTCCATTCCTTGCAATTGTGATAAAGAATATAAAGGTAAAGCTATCCACCACCTAAAATTAAGGCTGGAGGAATATCGAAAAGCTTTAGCGAGGTGAGGCAATGAAATCAGGCATGGCTAATCATATATGGAGGGAAATGTGTAGTCACAAACCCCCATGGAATGAAGTAAAAATACTGGAAAAGGAAAATAATTGAACGCTAGATGTCTGAAAGATACGCAGATGGCACCTTCATACTCTGGCTGCACCAGGAAGTTTCACAAATACTGCTGGACCATGTGAACTCAGTAAAACGTTTGATCCAGTTTCCAATGGAAGAAGAAAATAATAATAATCAGATAGCCTTCCTGGATGTACTAATAACTACCACAGAGAACGGGTTCAAAATATCCGTATATCACAAGCCAACCTTTTCTGGACAGTACCTTAACTTCAATTCCTACCATTCATAATGCGTGAAGTAAGGGATCATCTGATGCTTACAACACCGTGCAAAAATCATAAGTGGTTGCACATACAGAAAATGATCACCATCAAGAATACACTACAGAATAAAATCTAGCCTTCAAGCGTGTCAGCTTCTGCAGATAGTAATAAAAAAGTGTCATGGGGGAGGACTAGAAAATTGCTACAGTCTGTCTTGCTTGCGTCAAGGGCTTATCAGAAAAGATTCAGAAGATCTGCGGTCCATACGAAATCAGCTCTACGCTATGGAGAAACTTCTGTTGAGTAAAGCCAGACACAGGAGAACATGACCTGGGTAGACTCCATTCCTTGCAGTTGTAAGAAGGAATGTAACGGTGAAGCTATCCACCACCAAAAAAGTAAGGCTGAAGGAACATCGAAAAGCTTTAGCGAGGAGAGACAATAAAATCAGGCATGGCTAATCATATATGGAGGGAAAAGGCTAGTCATAAATCCCTGTGGAAATACAACATCAAGACAATACTCAAAAGCACTTCCATTCCCAGGAGAAATCACTGCCGGGTAAAGCCTAAGAGGCAGAACATGTACTCGACAATGAAATCAGGGATGGCTGATCGTGTATGGTACGAAAGATGTCGTCATCAGCCCCTGTGGAATGAAGTGAACATAATCGACAACGAAGACCACTGGATAGTTAGATGTTTTAAAGAATCAGCGCATAGGCAAGGCTACGGGGACCTGCTTAGCAGTACAATAAGCACAATATGGTGAAATCCGTTCGGAATTCAGAAGAAATTTATTATTACTCTTTTTAAAATTCTTCTTCTGCTGTTTTAACTATTTCTTCAGAGGTGTGTATGGTTTTGGCAACAAATGCAATGTGTTTTTCAGTATTTTTCCTCTGATAAATTTCCCAATATTTTCCAATTGTCATCCTGTCGGATGTTGTAACACGCCCGTAATTTTCTTATAAATTCACTTACAAATATCGTGCTGGGTATGACGATAAACTACATCCGGCAGCATGGCCTTTGATTGGGAGGTTTTCAGCAGTGTGGAACCACTTCTTGATTGCTCTTTTTCCCAGGAGTGGTAGGATCTGTTAGGGTCCAAGCTATGGGCAAATAGTGAACCCTCCAAAATGGGTTCAAAACATGAAAAGTATATAAATACATTAAAAATCACCATTATTGTATTTTTATCGTAACAAAAAATTAAAAAAAAATATTTATTAGCAATACATTATTTAAAATAATTATTGCAATACATTATTTAAAAAATATTACCAGCAATACATCATTGTAAAAAAAATATACAAATCTCACAAGAAAATAGAATTTCAGCATTAAATGGCCCATAAGGAGTTGATATGCCATTAAATACACAAACAAACCCAAACTTACAGATGACAAAAAGACTAACAATTAAATTTATTAAAACAATAAAGCCTGCTTAAACACCAAGCTCATAGTCTACCGAGCTGTTGTAAATCTCGACTCTCCTGTACACCTGGGACACCTGGGACACCTGGGTACTCTACCGAAGAGACATCCACGAACTTGGAAGACTCCATCAAATGAGACTTCGCCTAATCCTGCGAAACACGTGACAGGACCGGATCACAAAGAAGTTCTCCCTTGCGCAAAGATGTAGAGGCAAGGAACCAATATGACTATCCATCGACTTCGATGGTCCGGAATACCTTGCCCGAATACCAGATATCTGCCGATCCAAGTAAATCCTCTTCCCAGACTTCGCATATGGCGAGAGGCCATGTGGATCCCCACGTCGTCGATTGATTCAAGGATCAGCTCAAAAAGGCCTTCCTGGGGACAGAAATCCATCCGCTCAATTGGAAGACGGAAGCTGCAGAAAGAACCAATAGAAGAACAGTCCACGAAAAATCAATATCTTCGAAAAGACCAAAATACAAATAGAAGAGATGAAGAGTGCCCAAAGAAAAGACAGAGCTCTCTATCCCCTGAACCCTCCTACCCTACCGTGCCGTGGCTGTGGACGTCTCTTCAGATCCAACATAGGAAATGTCGATAAGCACCCCAATACTCAGCAACGAGTTCCGCCAACGCCTTCTTATTAAAATAAGAAAAATTATTAATAAAGAAGAGATTTCTTTTTGTTAATCGAGTTGTATTGCGATATTATCACTTTTTGTTGAGAGGTAAATTTTACCCCGCTTTTTGTTAATAATTTTTTACCTCGCTTTTTTGTTAGTAATTATTTACCCCGCTTTTTTGTTAGTTAATTTTTACCCCGCTTTTTTGTTAGTAATTTTTTACCCCGCTTTTTTGTTAGTAATTTTTTCTTGAATTACATTTATTAAGGATGTAGTTACGTTTAAATTAATTAATTAATCAATTAATTAATGGCGTTACATTTTATTTGCCTGTGGGATTAGTGACATCAGGGAATTAACGACATTAGTGACATTTATCGACCTTCCAGCTGAGGTACGATGTGACACAATAGGGCAGGTCGATTTTAGAAATGTGGTATTGCACTCAATTTAAAAATTGGGGTTTGAAATGATAAATAATGACACAAAATGTTTTCCAAACCATTATAGTTTTTTTGAGGAAACGAGATTAAAGATTAAGTTTAGGTTCAAAATGGTAGCATTGTAATTTCATTCCGGTGATCAGTCAAAGCCTTGTACAGTCTTCTAATAAAATTTATGATATACTGAAGCTTTACAAATTGTAATTGAACAAGATGCAAGACACAAGCACATTATTATTAAATCTTTGTGTCATCAAATAAGACACTCATTTACTTCAAAGGGAAATTATACCGAACATGCTATATCATGACGTAATATATTACACTGTGTGGTTTTCAATAAACAATAATTGGTTCTAAGCAGTTTTATGGCGTTATATACACTTTTAGCATTTCTGTCTTTCTATTAAATATGATCTAACAAATCTTTTTCACTGAGTAGCCTTTTTTTTATAAACTTTACAATTTTTTTACACAGTGTTTATTTATCGAAAGCTGTTGCATATTTTGCTTGTGGTGATTCATAATTAGAATTTTGGTTTGAATATATTTTCCATTCAATGGATCTAATACAAAAGATATCAACTTTATTTGGATTTATTCTTGATATGGTAAAATTTTAAAATCAGTTTGTAATAAAAAATCTGCAGAAATTAAATATTTCTGTACATGTTTTCAGACGATCTTTAAAACTAAATGCTCAAAAATTGGCAGAAGCTATCAATCTAATTTTTGACAGCACTACTTATCACATCAAACCCCAGCGTTCATACTGATTGCAATGTTGATTTTTCAAAAAAATGAAAAATACATTTACCCTAGTAACAAAATGTTTCTTTATCAAGAACTGCCCAGTCCCTACGACTACCATCACGTTGGCGTCGATATCACACCGGTCCTTCATATTAGCGGAATGAGGAAGAGGTTGCCGCGGGGTTGGAGTCCCCATGACCAGGCGAGACACCTTTGTTGAAATTTTATTTTGGCACACTTCGTTATATTCCTGTCTCTTTCTTCTCCCTTTCTTTCTCTCTCTCTCCTTCTCTCTATATGTTGTTCCTCTCCCTTTCAATGAATATGTCACGTGATCGGATATTGTCTCCTGATTGGTCCTGATGACAGTTCCCGCCTTGCCAGAAGAAATTCAAAGTGGAAAGTCAGTGGGAGATTCGCGACGACAGTGAAAGGACGAGCTATCTTCTCCTCCGTCGAAATAAGACGTTAAAGTTGTCCAGCAAGTTGACTAAGACAAAGATAGAATTAGTCGCAAGTATTCAAATTGCGAGGAGAAAAAAAATTCGCCTAAAAAGCTAGGCGTGTTTAGTTATCGTCTCCGTCTGAAGACTGAGACGTAGCGCAGGATTCTCCCAGGACTGTTTATTTATCCTAAGTACTGGATAAATGGAATTTTGAGGACACTCTCAATAATTGAAAGGATTGGTAGATACCTTGGCGCGGTAGAATAAACCAACAAGGTAGAATTTATCTGCGGCTAAAGGAAAAGGAAACATTCGAAGATAGAAAAGGACATTTGGTTCATCTAACCACAAAATATTGCTACACGTGGGAAGGAGGCAGCTATTTTGAAGTGTTTTGTGAGGACCTACTCGAACTACCAAAAGAAGGGAAATAGACCATTTTTGTCCCTAGCCAAAGGACTGTTATCTACAATATTCGAATGTAAGGGAGTTAACCCTTTCCCTTTCTTTTCCCCTTTACTCGACAAAAAGAAACGGATCGAGAAAGAGTTTTAAAACGACTTTGTGACACAATATCGTAAGTGGAATCTTGACTCTTCTTTCTTTCTCTATTTTCTCTCTACTCTTTCTTTGTTACCTACATAAGATTGAATTCTTATGAGCTAAGAGGACTTTTTTAGCAGTGCAGTTGTGAACTTCCCTTTTTTTTCTCATCTTTTTTTTATACTTCTTGTTTCTCTCTAATAAAGTTGAATTGTCTATATAGGCCTTTCTTCTTTCATCTCCTTTGTTTGTTGTTTTCCTTTTCTGTTTTCTTTCTTTCTCTGGTAACGTTGACGAGAAGACACCTTCGTTGGAAAAAGCGATAAAATCTTCTCACCTTCTCCCATCTAAAATGAGGAGAACAGTTACTATGCTTTGAGTTGAGGACTTGGCACAGGTGGGTTGGGTAGAAGCGTTCCCTTCACTTGTTGGGTCGGGAAATCCTTCCTAATACCCGCACAAAATTTAGCCAGCAAGTCGATGCCGTTGGCCGGCGTGTGGCCATCGCAGTGTCCATGAGACTTCTTGGAGCCATGTACGAGAGTTAGTTGTAGGCTGTGGACCAGTACAGTTCCGCATCCCATTTCACTTGAATAAAGCAAGGTCGACCGCTTCGCTGCAAAGGTACTACCACTGACGATACACCCCATTACACCTATGTACGTAATTAGGTTACAATAAAATTTGTTTTTTATCTGAATACTATCTTATGGAAATTGAGATGTAGTAGAGTGGGGGCTATATTATAGATGGGGGTGTATCGTAGATTCGGGGGTGGACACCGCTCCTCTTTGTATTATACATTTACTATATTTTTGAATGTGATGGTATTTGTTTGTTTTGTTTACAGTGAAGGCTGTGGAATTCCTATGCATCCGCTTGTCTAATTGAGCAAAGTTGGTTTTTTTAAAGCTATAACAGATGCTACAATGGAAGTGCCTATAGATAAAGTTAATATTTGCAAAGCTTATTTCATTTTATCTCTGACGCCAATACGATATGCTATCAATAATAAACTGATGGACGTCCTGCGATTGCCGTTTCGCCACATGCCTGTTCAGCATTTCACGGTTTGTCTTTTCATAATCTGATAAAAGTCTTAATTCATTAAATTTGTAAAGCAAAAACAGACGAACGTTTACACTTATAGTGAAGCTTTATTTAATTCAATTTGACTACTACTCATAAGTGAGGTTCGACCCTCTTTTCAGAGATCTGGTCGAATATATTTGGACTCGTACTATAAAAGGAAAACTACAACACATATCAATTCGGCATTTCGAAGTAGTCCTCTTCTGAAGACATACAATTTTATCCAGTGTCATTTCAGCTGATGGAAGCATTCCTTATCTGTCTGTATTTCTGAGATGAGGTATTATGATTATGGTCCAGTGGATAAAGGTGTTGATCAGATCCAGTGACCAGAAAAAGAGTTGTGAGTTCAATACCAGGCTACAGCAGTAGAGAACCAAAACTTGGAGAGTTGAGTCAAAGGGAAATAAATGAGACATCCGGAAGGGGTATGGCACTTGGAACTAGAACAATCTACCCCGGTGGACGAAATAAAGAGTTCGGTTCGAAATCACCTGAAGAAGGCCGAAACGTTGTGAATATGGTAAGGAAGGACTCTTAGAACTCTCTTTGGGGATAGTGAGCAGCTGTCTCGTCGCATTCTCTTGGATTTCCTCGACGCCTTTAAATTCTGTTCCTTTCAAGTGACATTTGATTTTTGAAGAGCTAAAAGTCGCAAGAGATGAGATCTGGGGAATATAGTGGTTGTCGGAATTGGGTAATTTAGTGCTTGGTCAAAAACTGCTGCACTGTTACTGATGGAACCTCTGTGGTGTGATGAGACGGCCACACTCTACACACTTTCCTTCCAAGCACTGCTATAAACAAAATAACTGAGCGAGAAAGTTATAACTCAGTGTGCTTGCGCGACAGAGTTCAATGTCAATCTGTGCCAAGCGGTCTAACTTTGCATACTTTAGTTCCGTTACAATAGCAACAGTCCCAATAAGTAAGTAAGTAGCAGGGCAGACTGGGTCCTGTAGCCTTGGATGGCAACCCGTCTAGGAGAAGCAAAAACTCTGAATTCAAAACCAGCCTGGAGAGTGTTGGGCTTCATGAGGCTATCTTGGCGAAGGCACACCACTGCTACAACGGCTGTCCCTTCGACTCTCATGGGTTATGGGAGTCGTGATCGTGAAACGTAAACGTGGGTTACTGGGAGTTGATTTTTGAGAATGTATTTTTTTTTAACTTGAACAGTCGTATGATTTTAAATCTTCATAGAAATTACCATGTGTCTGTTATAAAGAACGTTTATATTTTTTGCTAAAAGGCATTACTCACAGTTGAGCCAGATTAAGAGCATTGAGAATTTCGAGTGAAGTTTCAGATGTTGGTGAGTCTTTTGATCTCTAGCCGCTTCGTTTATCTCACTGGCTAAAAGGCGTCGCTTGGCAGAGATTTGTGCAAGCGAGCTGGCGATTCTTTTAGTTGATTGATTAACAGCATGATACAAAGGTTCGTATTTTTCTGTTTTAGTAGACTCAAACACGGAAGTTTTTTGAATTTACTCAACCTACCAGCTTTTGCAATCTTATTTTAGAGTTTATTTATGGCGACATTTTCATAGAGATTTTTTGTGCTGATCTATTTATCTATCTATCTATCTATCTATCTATCTATCTATCTATCTATCTATCTATCAAAGAATTTCTTTAGCAAAGAAAAAGTGAAAAAAAGAAAACAGAAAACGTCCACTTGAAGGATAATGCCTTTAAAGCAAGTAAGCAGTTTATTTTAATTGTTTAATATATATATATATATATATATATATATATATATATATATATATATATATATATATATTTTGAACGATAAAAATTATTAGAAAAATCAATTAAAATCTTCAGACATACTGGGTTGTAGATTAATATTCTTATGCTTTTATTATTATTATTTCATTTATATTCCTCGACTAGTTTCGGCCAACATGGCCATCATCGGGAGAGAAAAAAATGTCTCTGCTTGCTGTAGCAGTAAACTACAGAAATATATATATATATATACACACACACACACATATATATATATATATGTGTGTGTGTGTGTGTGTGTGTGTGTGTGTGTGTGTGTGTGTAATAGTATCCGAAACAAAAGTGAAGATGATGAGATAGTCTATTGAAAACCAACAAATAAAAATGGCGTCCTGCACTTTTACTCCCACTAAAACAATAAAATAAAAAGCATAGTACTCATAGGATTTTATTTAAGAACACTCAGAATTTGTAGCACAATTCTTGCTCGGTGAATAGAAATACATTGAAAACACATCAAACTACTTCAATACTCGAATACAGGCGGACAGACGCTCTCTTCTTGTGTCAAGCTAATCTAATTTAATTTGATTTATGGTCCCCACAGATATCACAACGCATTTTTCCTCGTATCCAGTTCTCTCTTGCTTCCTTTCTATACTGAAGAAGCTACAGAGGGCAGACGCTCTCAGCGAAACGTGACATCTAAAAATTTCTCACTTTGTCTTGACATCTTTGTACATATATATATATATATATATATATATATATGTGCACACACACACACACATATGTGTGTGTGTATTACGTTAAAGACGACTGAAGGGACTACAATTAAAGTTTTTATTTAATTACTCTTGTGTTCGACAAGTCTTTGTTTTTCTCAGGACATAAAGCGTGTAAAAACTGTCCATAAAATCTGCATATCTGGGCGCTTTCGGCTATTCTTTTAGCCATTTCAAGGACGATTTTTATTTTTTTTAATTTTTTATAAATATATATGTGTCTACAGGAATATGTTATTTTCCGAACACGGTCGGACACACACATAAAAAAACCCCGACATATTTAGTTACAAGTAAAAAAAAATAAAAAATCGCCCTTGATCATTGTTAAAAGAATAGCCGAAAGCGCTTGGATCTTTGACAATTTTTACATACTTTGTGTACAGAAAAAAAACCCACACACATAGACACACAAACACACACACACACACACATATATATATATATATAACATGTATAAACATATGTAACGTGTATAAAAGAGGGAAAATATGGTAAACAACTAGTATAACCTCTACAGTACCAAAATCTTGGAATATATATAGACTGATGTTTCTATGACTGGTGGTATATATATATATATATATATATATATATATATATATATATATATATATATATATATATATATATATATATATATATATATATATATATATATATATATATATATATATATATATATATATATATATATATATATATATATATATATATATATATATATATATATATATATATAATTTGTTTATTATTAACGCTAATCCCTATTATGTTTTTTTCCCTGACGCATGGTGGAGTAATGGATAGCGGCTCAGATTGATGAATTGGAGAGCCGAGTTCGAATTCCAGTATAATCCATTACATTTACTTACGTGCTAATACCCTTAGGAAAGGTATGAATCCTCTTTTTCTCCCCTACCCCAGCTATGGGTAAATAGCAGGGCAGACCGGTTCTATAGCCTTTGATGGTAACAGAAATGGCAACCGACTGCGGGAAAAATCTGCCTCATAAGTCATGTGTCGAAAGATACATGATCGCCTAAGCGTGTATCACGCATGGCACATAACAGACTGAGTGGAGTATTTTACACATTTAGTCAATTAAGTGCCATATATGCTTGGGAGATCATGTCTCTTTCGATTGTGGCATTTGGACGTAGTGTAATTGTTAGCAAATTTGTCTCACTAGAACAATTACGACTGAGTAGTGCGTTCGATCTTCGCTAGGTGCCCAATACTTTCGGCCTTGTGCCACATCTAAGCCACGTTTAGAAAATCATGTCTCTTTCGATTCATGATAAAGTATTTTCCCGTAGTAGGCTGCCGTGTTGCGGGCCGGTGTACGCGTTGAGAGATAAACACGTGTGTCTCCTGAAATACCTACAACGAACATGGCACACTCGGGATAGGAGTCCACATAAAAGATGTAAAGAAACAGAAACAACAATATATACGTACGTGTGCATGCGAGTGTCTGTATTGTTCATGCGTTTCCCAAAAGAGAACGCGTTCTTTTGCGAGAGACTTACATGTTGACGTGTAAGAGGAAAAAGTGAGAAAAAGAAGGCGAGAAAAGATATCGCTGAGTATTTATAATCCGGAAAGCGTCCCCTAGTAGCGGTTTCGAAAATTAGGAGGAGGTAACCTGACATGCCATTTCTTTTCGTGCTAGATTGGTGGCCAACCAAAGCTGGAGGACCCAGTCTGTCCTACTATCTAACCCTAATTGCGCGGAAGTAAGGATTGATTCATACCATTCCAAAGGATATTTGCACGCAAGGGAATGTAACAAACCCGACTGGAATTCGAACTCGACTCTCTGATTTCTCATTTCACAACGCATATCCCATTTAAACATTTACCTATTATAATCAACATCTTTTAGATATAATTAATGCTATATATATATATATATATATATATATATATATATATATATATATATATATATATATATATATATATATATATATATATATATATATATATATATCATAAAGAAACAATATTTATACAAATAATTAATTAGGAATCTTAATATGAATGTATGGGAAAATTGCGCCCTGAAGATGACAATTTCAAATTGTTGAAAGTACTTGGCATGTCACTTCCATCTGACAACATCAAATAAAATCTTATTATTCAAGGAATTGATAGCAAGTTAATGTCTCATTAAGTCTTTCGCCATTAATCAGATTGATATTGCTAATTAATTCTTTGTTTCTTTATGATATAAAATATAAGCTGCATACTCTAATATATATATATATATATATATATATATATATATATATATATATATATATATATATATATATATATATATATACACACACACATATATTTCAATAATTTATCATCCATTGGCTGCTTGAAAAATCCTGTAAATTTAATATTACAAGGTGAAAATCATCATTTACATAATTGTATCTTAATGCCAATTGTGTGAAATATATTGCTGTTTATTAGAAAAAAAACATTGAGCTCTATGTGTGAATCAGTTTTAATATGTAATATTTTATATTGGGTTAATAGGATTCGCTTGTATTATATACCAACGAATTAATATATATATATATATATATATATATATATATATATATATATATATATATATATATATATATATATATATATATATATATACTCGTATTCTCTTTTGATGGGCACGCGACCAGGGTTCGAATGTCATTGTGGTCAATTTATCAGGATATTTTTCTTGATGCTACCCTCCTGATTCCAACGCGCGGAAAGTGACTAAAAACCATATCAGTGATTGACCCAAGCCTTGTGAGTGAAATTGTGTAGACGGAACTATTTGGGTTGTGCTAGCACGAGCTCGTAAGTCATCTTGACCGAGTTTTTGAGCGTACTGGCCCTCTTCAGACTGTTGATAACGCTAGATAATGCGCTCTTTCCCAGAAACTGTAACTAAGGTCAACTCAGCATAGTTGCAGTATAAAACACAGGTGTACTCTGTGACTGTTGAACAAACATGTGTCTGGGCAGGTGCCGAAAACAGGGATTGGCTAGTCGCCCTAGTAGACAGGCATACTCGCATACAAGAGGTCAGCCACCACTGTTTTCATTTTGCTTGTATATTAAGACACTATTTCGAGTCTATCAATGTATAATGATGAAAATTCATTTCTCAAAAATTCAGTCTATTTCTTATTTTTTAGGGAACACAACAAATAAAATAATACTTTTGAAAACATACAGAATATATTTACAGAGCCCTCTTAACGCATGTGCCCGATGGGTACTTGCCCGGGAACCCATGTGCATAGGGGCCCCAGTCTAAATTGTGTATGTTAAGTGACTTGTGTTACAGAAGCTTCCTTTTAGGAAATACTAAAATAGAAATTACTTCGACAAGCCACGCGTATTGCGATTGGCGAAAATATATCAGGTCATCCCATAAGTTCTGTCCGAATTTTGAATAAAGAAAACAAGTGACCAAATGTTACATTTAATTACAGATTCAATCAACAATGTATTTTCCCTGATTATCTATGACTTCCTTCCATCTATTAACAAGCTTACTAATTCCATTACAGTAAAATTATTTTGGCTTTGATTCGAAGAACTCACAAATGTCAGTTTTAACATCTTCCTGTGTTACAAAAGCTGTTTCTTCCAAATGATTCTGTAAGCTACGAAACAAATGGTAGTCTGAAGGAGCAAGGTCGGGAGAATAAGGTGGATGAGGAATTTTCTCCCAACCAAGTTCTTCGATCTTTTGTGACCTGTTTCTTGCTCTGTGTGGTCGCGCATTGTCCTGATGAAACATCACCCGTTTCAATTCACTAGAGCAGGTCTTTTTTCCTCAAAGCTTGGTTCAAACGCTCTAATTGCTGACAGTATATTTGAGCATTAATTGTTGCATTAGGTGGTAAGAATTCAAAGTGGATTATTCTTTGGCAATCCCATCAGATTGAAAGAAGAACCTTTTGCCCATTAAGTTCCCTTCTCGGCTGTGGTTGGGGTCCTTCCCCTTTACCAAGCCACTGTCTACGACGCTTAACATGTCGATAAAAGATCCATTTTTTCATCGCCAGTCACAAGTCTATCCAAAAAAGGAACTTTTCCAACTTTTCCAAGTTGTTGAAGATGACGATGAACAGTTGTATGGTTTGAACTGAGATCCACTGCCAATTCCTCAACTGATAAAGCAGAATTTTCTTCAAGGGCTGCTTCAAGAAGCTTTTCATCAAACTCAACTGGACGTCCGGTTCGATCTTCATCTTCAAGGGTGAAATCTCCATCTTCATCTTCAAGGGTGAAATCTCCACCTCTGAATTTTGCAAACCATCTTCTACAAGTTCTTTCATTCATACATTCCTCTACATAAACTGAGTGAATGTTTCTAGCCGCTTCGGCTGCTGAGTTTCCTTTCTTGAACTCATAAAGTATTATGTGCCTCAAATGATTCTTGGGTACTTCCATGTTAGCAGGGTTTTAAATCAAACAAAATTTAATTTTATTGTTCTCTGAAATAAAAGTTGATCAGTTTAAATGCATCTAAACATAAAAATAATGTTCAGCTCCATTAGACATTATAAAATACTCTTTAAATTTCGTTCATTTTAACAAAAAGTTAAAATTCGGACAGAGCTTATGGGATGACCTAATATATCATAATAGAAAATCCATTTCATATGAGTTGATTCTCGACTAAAGAAGGAAGTGGGAGAATGCCCCTTTTTGACCTAGAAGATGCTAGAAATGGCGAGGATTTTCTTCAAAGAGGCTGCCTACCTATATAAATGGAAGGGCTGGTTTGTCTCGCCAGTTCAGTTCACTTGCAGGCAAATTCGCTATCATGGAAAAGATCAAAGTACTGACCCTGAATCACGACGGTCAGTCGTTTCATAGTCCTAGCACAGACTTGCAGGTAAAACTCTCATTTCTATTTTTTTAACATTGTGACCAAGATTACTGTTGACTTTCTGTTGGAGACAATATTATCATTTATTTTTTCTCTGGTTTGATTTTTAATTCTTAAATTTTCCCTCGACTGAATCATTATTGTTTTGAATGTTTAATTGCAATATATTTTTATATTTTTACTTCTGTAAACTCTCTTTTTTTTTTTTTTTTTTTTTTTTTTTTTTAGTTTTGTCGCCACCGTGACAAAATGGCGGTTCGTCCTAAGCTTTGAAGTTCATTTTAGAACAAAAACAACAATTCAGCTGTCTTAACTAAAACAAATAATTTAATGTTCATTTCACAGCAACAACAAAGAAAGTAATTCCTATTTCTCTTTAGATATTTTTTCTTAAAACTGACTTTGTATTTGTTTAAAATTATTTTCTCTTAAAGAATTTATTTCTTCATCTAATTTTACAACTAGCTACACATTTTGATTTAAACGTTAATGCAAATATGTAAAAATCAAAGTAACATTAGACCTACTGTAGTATTTTTAATTTTAACAGTAATGACATGATCATTGGATATATTTAAAAATTCTGTATGAACCCAGGTATAGGATTATGCATAGATTATTAGTGATTGGTCCTGAGACATTGAACACTTGTATGCTAAGCAGTTGTTTGGTTTGATTTAGTTTGTTTTACGACATATCAACCTCAAAGGGTTATTTAATGCCGATAAAATTTTTAATGCTGGTAATACTCATTTCAAAAATCTATTTCCGGTAATATTTTTTTCTTCAAAATGTATAGCTGGTAATATCTTTTTTTCCAAAAATGTATTTCTGGTAATTTTTTTTTTTACAAAGTATTTCTTGTTATTAAAACCTATTTTTACACTTTCATAGTGTTTTGACGACAGTTTGTAGGTTAACTATTTTCCCATAGCTGGGACACTAACAGGTGCTACCACTCCGGGTAAGGGTGGATCTGGGAACACCAGCAATTAAGAGGTGGTTCCACGCTCCTCAAAAAACCTCCTGATCATAGGCCATGCTGTTGGATGTAGTTTATCGTCTTACCCAGGACGCGGATGTAGTTTATCGTCATACCCAGGACAGGCTAAGCATGAGTAGTGATTATTTAAGATTATGATTTTCTGATCCAGTACCAGGTATTGACAGTTTGTGAATATCTGAAAGGAAAAGCTTTTTAATTGTGTAACTTGAGAAAAGTGTTGAATGTAGACCTAAACATAGATGAGGCTGGATTAGTGCCAGACACCCTACATATGTCACTAAGCTAGATCTAGGTCTTGTCCTGCAGTTTTGTGAATCAGTACACAGTAGAGAGTTTGTATTAAGAATAAATATTGTTCGTTCAGTTAAAAATAGCACATGTTCATGACGGAATCAGAATGTTTAAATATTTGGGTCTTGTTGCAAGCACACTTATACAGTGTAACCCGGATATAAGAGAGTTGTCGGGACCGGAGAATAAGTATCTTATATCCGGGTTTCTC
Source organism: Acanthosepion esculentum (assembly GCA_964036315.1). Lineage (NCBI taxonomy): Eukaryota > Metazoa > Mollusca > Cephalopoda > Sepiida > Sepiidae > Acanthosepion > Acanthosepion esculentum. Next base: position 67,305,121 of record OZ038503.1, on the reverse strand, counting down.
TTATATCCGGGTTTGGTCTATTTTGTTTAGGTAAGTATGGATCTAATTTGGGACCAGAGAAAATAGCTCTTATATCCGGGTTACACTACCTACATAGTACAGTGAAAACCGGATATAAGAGAGTTGTCGGGACCGGAGAAGAAGTCTCTTATATCCGAGTTTCTCTTATATCCGGGTTTGGTCTATTTTGTTTAGGTAAGTATGGATCTAATTTGGGACCAGAGAAAATAGCTCTTATATCCGGGTTACACTACCTACATAGTACAGTGTAACCCGGATATAAGAGAGTTGTCGGGACCGGAGAAGAAGTATCTTATATCCGGGTTTCTCTTATATCCGGGTTTGGTCTATTTTGTTTAGGTAAGTATGGATCTAATTTGGGACCAGAGAAAATAGCTCTTATATCCGGGTTACACTACCTACATAGTACAGTGTAACCCGGATATAAGAGAGTTGTCGGGACCGGAGAAGAAGTATCTTATATCCGGGTTTCTCTTATATCCGGGTTTGGTCTATTTTGTTTAGGTAAGTATGGATCTAATTTGGGACCAGAGAAAATATATCTTATATCCGAGTTTCTCTTATATCCGGGTTTCTCTTATATCCGGGTCTCTTATATCCGCGTTACACTGTATAATATAACCCTACATCGTGGTGTGGGACTAAATATTTAAGATATATATTTCCAGGTGAATAACCCTTTCAGCAGAAATGCAAAGTAATGTTTTGAGTGGAGCACAAAAGTAGAGAAGTGCAGAAGAAAAGCAGAAAATAGCAAAACTTCTAAAATTAACATCGTGGCTCAACATAGGTATAAGGACAGCCACTCATACCATTCCTTTAGATATACCATCCGCATCAGTATCCACTCCTGCAATGTCAGCCACTAGTACTGCTCCTTCAGGTTTAGTATCTACATTTACATCCATTTCTGCTACCAATCATCCAGTTTCAGCAGATATACCATCATTGCCTGTTGCTGCTCCTGCTGGTGACATTTTACAAAAGGAAATAACAACATCTGCAACAGTAAAGGAGTTTGCAACCCAAGAGACAGATCCGGGTCTATGGAACATTAATGTTACTAACACAATATATTAAAGGATTCGTAGAGGATTCTTGTCATGTGAGAATCGTGATAGCAACCTTTCAAAGTCACGCAGAGTGTATAAAACAGCTGGAGTAGAGAATATGAAGGCAAGGTATTTATCAAACCATGTGTTCAAATGTGAACTGCGGAATGGAGAGTGTGTAAAACAGCTGGAGTAGAGAATATGAAGCCAAGGTATTTATCAAACCATGTGTTCAAATGTGAACTGCGGAATGGAGAGTGTGTAAAACAGCTGGAGTAGAGAATATGAAGGCAAGGTATTTATCAAACCATGTGTTCAAATGTGAACTGCGGAATGGAGAGTGTGTAAAACGTGAATGACTACTCTATTCACAATCCCAAAGTCGTTTGTACTACTTTCTATGTCACCTATTGTTCAAGAAAGGTTTTCCCTTTGCTATATTGGGGATCAATTGCTGGAAGCACAGCAATGTTATTGTAGAACATGAAAATGGAGAACAACATCAAAAGAGCATGACAGAATATTTGATAAGGTATAAAGAAACAGGAAGTGTAGATTCATTACTTGAACAACATCGCTTAGATCAGGAATATTGGTATAAAGTGTTAACATGCGTTGTTTCTGTAATTTGCTGTCTTGCCACCAGATGTTTATATTCCGTAAAGAAAATCAGATTATTGGGTCAGCAAAAAAAAAAAAAATGGCAACTGCTTAGGTCTACTAAAGCTGTTGAGTGAATTTGACCCGTTCTTGGAAGAACATTTGGAGGACATCCTAGAAAAGGGAATCCGTCATATTAATCTGCAAATGTTTGTGAGGAATTTATTGAATTAATGAGACAACAGGTTCTTTGTCCTATTCTTGAAGAAGTAAAAGAGTCAAAGTATTATTCAATAAGTGTAGATTCCACTCTAGAAATCTTACACACTAAACAACTGACGTTTACTGTCCGATCCATTAATGGCTGTGAGCCTGTGAAACATTTGTTGATGGTCATCCCCATCTTTTCTCATGGAGCAAAGACCTTAACCGATACTGTTGTGGATTTTCTTAATGAGAACAAAATTCCACTATCAAACTGCCGTGATTAGCCATCCGATAATGCTTCAAATGTCTGGACGATATACTGGATCGCATGCGCAGATTCATCAACTCAATGACATCGCCATCTATGTTCCCTGTGCTGGGCTAAGCCTGAACTTGATTGGAATAAAAAACAGCAGAATGTTGTCTACAGACTGTAAAATTCTTTGACTTTGTTCAGCATCTGTATTCATTTTTTGCTGGTTCTGCTCATTGCTGGAATGTATTGACATCATCTCCATTTTCTGATCGAGCTTCTGTGTGACCCACGATAGTCAGCACATTTTGTCATTGTTTGTGCTCTGTATGGGGGGTTCGAGCAAATAAAATATGCATTGGATTCTCTATCAGCTAACAATGAACAGCAAGTGAATACAAGGCGAGAGGCAGAAGAATTGGGCAAAAAAATGGAAAAATCTTTCTCACAATTCTTTGAAATGACATGCTAGAAAGAATGAACAAAACAAGAAAGGTCCTGCAATTAAAAGATGTGAACACGATTCTTCTTGGGTCTATGAAAATCTGTCTTCAAAAAACTAGAAACAACTTTAGCGAATGTGAATTCAAAGCTAGTATGTGTCCAAATACAGATTACAGCGATGGGGTAAGAACGAGAACGGAAATGAAGTGTGCATCTTAATTGATATAATAGGTCAGTAGAAAAGGTACTTCTCAGTAAAACCGAAAAGTTCAAGGTGGAAATTTCCTCCCTATTTTTGATACTCTAATCTTTGAACTGACAAAACGTGGAGAGACTTATTCACAGATTGGAAATATGTTTTCTTTCTTCAGTGCATTGAAAACCATTGCTTCTGATGCACTAAAGAAAAAGTGTGAACAACCGGCTAATATGTATCGTAAAGACCTAAATTTATGATGACCTTTTAAATGAATGTGAGCATCTCAAGCACTACATGGCTCTTGATGAAAATTGTGAGACTCTCCCTGCACTGTACAGAAAAATAAATTCAGACAATTTGAAATCTGTATTCCCAAATGTTGAAATTGCACTCAAAATGTTCATGTGCATGATGGTAACCAACTCTATAGGAGAACGTTCTTTTTCAAGACTGAAACTTATAAAAAATCTGCTTCGTAGCACAATGGTGCAGCATCGTTTGAACTGGATTTCAATCATGTACATGGAAAATGACATCCTATTCCTGAAGATCACTGATTTCAAGCCAATAATAAAGTAATTGTCTGAAAAGAAATGCCACAAATGCTTGTTATAAGTTTATAGTAATTTCACACTGTGCCATCTAATCTGTGTGGTTTACTGAGTATTATTATGTTTTTCAAGCCTTGTTTATTGTTCAAATGTTTACCATGTTAATTAGTTGCTACTGAACAGCATTTTTTTATAATGTTTTAACACAAGTTTTATTTTAGTTCCAATAAAATAAATATATATCAATCAATAGATCATTTGCTTTTTATTCCAATGATTCGTTGTCGTAGAGACCCCAGAACACTGGTTTTCCCAGAGGCCCATAATGCTGTTAAGACAGCCTTGTCCATGAGGGTATATTGTTCTAATTCCACATGCCATGCCTTTGGATATCTCAGTTTCAGTTAATTCCCCTTGATAACTCAACTCTCCAAGTTTTTGTTTCCTCTGTTGTAGCCAGGTATTGAATTCACATCTCTTTGGATCAAGTCACTTTTGAATCAATCACCCAATGTCACCTAGTGGATAAAAACATTGGTTGATTGATCCAAAAAATAAAAGTTTGTAGTGAAAAATCTAAAAGTCAAATATTATATTTTATGTTAATGGTAATATTATAAGGAAACATTTGGTATTAATTGATTGAGCAGCCAGTGTTACCTTCATTCGAAATTTCTGAAAAAACTTTTTTCAAAATAATTTTTCTGGAAAATAAGTTTCTGAAGGCCAGTAAGTGTTGTGAGACTCTCCCTGCACTGTACAGAAAAATAAATTCAGACAATTTGAAATCTGTATTCCCGAATGTTGAAATTGCACTCGAAATAACCAACTGTACAGGAGAACGTTCTTTTTCACGACTGAAACAATGGAACAGCAACATTTGAACTGGCTTTCACTAATGTACATAGAAAATGACATCCCCTTCCTGAAGACCACTGACTTCAAAACAATAATGATGCAATTCTCTGAAAAGAAATACCGCAAATGCTTGTTATAATAAGAAGTTTGTAGTAATTTCATACTGTGCCATCTAATCTGTGTGGTTTACTGAGTATTATTGTGTTTTTCAAGCCTTGTTTATTGTTCAAATCTTTACCATGTTAATTAGTTGCTACTGTACAGCATGTTTTTTAATGTTTTATCATCAGATTTGTTGAAGTGCCAATAAAATAAGTATATGTTTAATATTATCGACCATTCACATTTTAGTGGTTGTCGTAGGGGCCCTAGGACACTGGTTAGCTCAGGCTCCCATAATGCTATTAAGACGGCCCTGTATATTTATATATTAGATAAATCAATGTTTTGCCGCAATTTTTAACATCAACTTGAATTTTGTCTTGTTAAATGCTGTATAATCTTAAAACATTCGCCATTATGGATGAAAAAATATTGGATTTTATATGGTGTTTTTTCGATACTTAGCATGAGCAAAACAAATTCACGGATTTGGACGAAAACAAATACCCCAGGAAGACCCTAAAAGAAGTCAAAATGCGAGAAAATGTTTCATCCTTTAATAGTTATGCTTAGTTTAATTTTTAACGTTTATAAATGTAGTTAGAATAAAGCAAATGTTGATAAGATAGTGAGGGTTACAAATTACTGCTCGGAGCCCCCAATCAAGCAAAGAGACTACGCTCCCATCGGTCGGAGGTTCAATGGTAGTATCCACCGGCCCTACGTATGGTTAAATATCTATGGAAAGTAGCATCTCACTTTTACCACTTATATTCTATTTATTTATCAAGATCAGTGTGCAAATATTGCATCATATTTTAATATCTGTCCTCATTAAAATATTGATAATTTGTTTTTTGTGGAGTGTCAATTTTTATTATATAAAATGTATCATAAATCTCTCTATAAATAAATGCAAAAGTTATCAGCCAAAGTTATCAGCCATATTTGATAAACAGTCTCTTATATAACCGAATAAATTATTATTTTTGTCACATGTTAATATTTCCTGCTTGATACTCTAAGTTTTTTTACCAGTGCCTTTGTGAAACGTTCTACTTTAATTCGACGTTAACATTAACTTGCTGAATAAAATCACACATTTTTGCGCTGTCACAGCCTATGGCAGATTGCAAGCTCAAGTGACTTAATTCTCATTTTTTTTAAAAAGGAAACACAATCATTGTGAGTTTTTAAGCCTAAAATACAAAGAAAAATCTGCAATGTTATTAATACTGACCTAGCATTTTGGCTCCAGTCACTTTCCCCAATAATAACGTAGTTTCCATGCGCCTTTTTTAATAAATAATTCCTTGGTAATTGTTCTGGTGAACTTGTATTCTTTGTAAATATTCATTGAGGCTTCATTTTTTTTTTCATTTCTATTCCCCACACCCAGAGGCAAATAGTACATATGGGAACTAGTTTGGACTACATAGAGACTATGGTGGCTGTAGTAAGAATGGTAAGTAAGAATGGTAAGTAAGTATGCGTTCTTTTGGTGTAAGCAATACTTTGGTATGTTTCGGGCAATAATTGCGGCTAAATTTAAGATAAGACAGATTGAAGACCAGCTTTCCCTCACCCTCCTTTTTAAGCTTGTGCCACATTTTTGTATTAATCAAAATAAATATTACTTTCATCTGTGGTACCTAGATTTTATGAATTAATGTGCAGTACTAGATTGGCAGCTAGGTCTCATTATTGTACAGTTGAAATAGCTAGATGTAACCGTAAGTTCTATGCTAACACTTTCCTCTCTCGCACTTCTGACTTGTGGAACTATATTCAGGCTTGCTGCTTTCCAGTCAGCTTTGATCTACAAAAATGTAAATGCAGTGTCAATCATTATCTTCTTGTTCTTTTTTATTGGTCTATCTCTTCAGTAACTTTTTTTTCTTTTTCTCGTATTCTTTCACACTCAAGACACTTGTGTCTTTATTGGCTTGCTTTGGGTGAGATGATTAAAAAAACTAATTTGATAGATTTCTATTTCAGACGTGTTTGAGCCATTTGCGACTAGAAACTCTTAACAAGCAACTTAGAAAACAAATTACTCATGCTAATGTCAATTTTAGAATAGATTATCAAGGAATTGATTTAGTTTTTTTTAATTTGATTATTTCTATTGATAAGTCAGATAAGCAACTTAAATTATTGATGCATCAAGTTATTTTAGAAATACTGAAATTATGCGCCAAAAATATTCCTATTACGATATTTGATAGAATATAAACTTCGGCTACTCAGTAATTCCTTGCCTCTTAGTGGCTTTATTGCCCGTCTAAGGGTGAAATGATTTAAAAAAAAATACATCACAAGGCTGTTATTTTCACTAGACAGATTGTCAATCAGTTGTAAAGAGCTTCTGTCTGCCCAACAGGAGAAGACAACCGCTGACAACTACAGTGCAATTTAGTATACCAGATTTCACTCATAAGGTTTAGCTCGATCTGTAGTATGGTTATCAGTCACTTTCCAACATCACTACACGCCGGCACCGTCCCTCCAGTCCGATAATAGAAGTCACCTCCCTGATAAATCAACCATAATAAGACGCTCTACCAATTCGGTCAATATATATATATATATATATATATATATATATATATGTGTGTGTGTAATTTGGCAGCAACTTTTCTTTCAAACATGTAGTATTGAATGTTAAAGACAACATAGTCTTACATATTTTCTTTTGAATTTTCTCATATTCTCTAATGAGACTTTTTATTTGAAAATGGTTTCGAAATATGTATTGTCCATACGATGACCTAGCGCTTTCGAACATCATTGTTCATCATCAGGGTCAATATTTTTAGTCAAAATTTTTTTAAACAAACATTTGCCAATTATCTTGTAGCGTAATCATGTTGCTACTTTTTTACAAACTAAAAATACATATTTCGAAACCATTTTCAAATAAAAAGTCTCATTAGAGAATATGAGAAAATTCAAAAGAAAATATGTAAGACTATGTTGTCTTTAACATTCAATACTACATATTTAATATATATATATATATATATATATATATATATATATATATATATATATATATATATATAGTGAATGTTGAAGTCAACACTCAGAGGCGACAGACTGTTTCATGCTAAACGCAATCATGTGGCCTGATGATTGCGTTCAGCATGAAACAAGCTGTCGACTCTGAGTGTTGATTTCCATGTTCACTTTTATATTTGCATACAATCTATCCCTGATATTGAGCGCTTTATCCCATAAATATAGCACAACTTAAAACTATATTTCTTCATATGTATAAGTGGACATTGAGTCAACACTCAGAGCTCAGAGGCGACAGTTCGTTTGATGCTAAAAGCAATCGTGAGGACATATATATATATATATATATATATATATATATATATATATATATATATATATATATATATATATATATATGATAGAAAAAAGAAGGAAACGGATCTTATAACATTTTTCACTTTATTAAAACTTCCTCAGAGACCAAGATAGAAATAATAAAAATGGTAAAAAGCAAAGATACGTACGTTAATTGTGTTTGGCTATTTCTTATTGGTTAGATACGTGTCACTTTTAATGAAGTAACAGATAATGTTTAAATATGTGTGGCAAATATTCTCGACGCTAAAGTGTGTAAAAGTTAGTATGATGCAGTCGGATGTTTTGATTGGACACGTGTCATGTGTAATAAGTAACAGATAATATTCAAATAAGTGTAAGAAAAACATTCTGGATGTTAAAGTATGTAAAGGTTAGTGAGACGCTGCAGGATATTTTGGACAATTTTTCATGAAAGTATATCTTGTGCGTATTTTGTATATATATATTGATTTTTATGTATTCGGAAGAGATAAGTTAGATTCATGAATAATGGATATGTAGAAAAATGGTGACAATGTAGTTTTTTAAGTGTGTTTTAATAATTGGTATTATTGCTATAAATATATTTTCATAATATTTTCTCTTTAAAGAGTTTTGTTCTTTTTTGATAAGACTGGCATTGGTTAAATTAAATTCATAACACACACACACATACACATACACACAAACATATATATATATATATATATATATATATATACATATATATAATGGACTCTCTGTCGGTTTCGACGTATGAGGATCAGAGAACTTAACCAATTGATTCAGTTATGAATTCTGTGCGATAATCTTAAGTGGCATTTGAGACCCACAAGTGATTAGCAAAGGAGGCCGCATATGGCAAGAGTAAGGATTGTGGGACAAGGTCACTGTTAGATTGGATGACCTTTTAGATCTTGCTCTCGCTTCTTGAAGACGATTCAGAATAGCAGATTGAAAACTGTTGAGTCCAGTAAAACACGTTGATCTCCACTCTACCCGCTCCAAGGCTAAGCGCTTTGAGGTATACTGACAGCTGACAATTGCTCTTGAGCTTGTCTTTGTATCTAAGCCATGTGCGTCCTACTACCTCTAGCCCTGATCTAACTGGCTATACATTAGGATCTTGCGTATCCTGTCATCAGACATTCTTTAGACATAATCAGTCCACCGAAACTTAGACTGTATGAGAAAATTCGCGAATCCACCTGTTAAACAGGTCTACATTGAATGTCCTGCCTTGAAAGCTAACTCCACAAATGGCACGCAGACAGCTCTTATGGAATATTACGAGCTGGCGCATATGGTACCTGCATGGTACCATATACGCCAGTTGAGTCGTACAAAAGGATGGCAAGGAGAACAGCTCTGTAAACCAGAATTTTCATATCCAGTCGTATTCTCCGCTCATCCCACAAGCGATGGTGAAGTTTGCCAAAAGCCCTGGTAGCCTTAGCAATCCGATGCATGATTTCATCATCTAAAGATCCACTGTAGTTGACTTCGCTACCGAGATATGTGAAAGACTTTACAGAGTTCATATATATATATATATATATATATATATATATATATATATATATATATATATATATATATAAGAACAATTTGGGGACTAGGTTTATATATAAAATTTTAAAAAATGTGAGCTGGTAATATACATACTTATACTTGATATGAAAAAATAATTTTACATACTGAAATAATTCTAATACATTTACTTGTTTTTAAAAAGAAATATAGTCTATTAAAAATGAAAAAAGTGAAAATATTTTAAAATTGTAGTTAAATAAAACGTATTCTAACCTAAACATCCTCAGAAAATCTTTAAGTATACAAATAGAAAAAATGCCGTAAGAATTTTTTGCCGTTAACAATAAAATTTAAAAAAAAACCAGACGACATGCATTTAGCAGATGTCAGAATTCGTTAAAAATACATCCCTACCTATCCCTAAACATAACCCCTTTTTCGAACGTAACTAATAACTGAAAAGTTAATGAAAATGAACACGCTAGTGGATTTCTCTGTATCTTTGGAAACAGTGAATGATGAATTTTTTCCGTTCCTTTAAAACTCAGTAAATTTAAAAATAAGTTACTCCAAAATTCGCTTGAGGATGAAATGGAACTAATGTTTTTAATTTAATTACAAAATTAAATTCGAAGCTTTTAGTTTCAATTTTTGAAACATGGCTATTACTGTATAGCGAAAAAACATATTTTAAATCAGTTAATCTATGATATATATATATATATATATATATATATATATATATATATATATATATATATACACGTAGGACATCTTAGGGAAGATTGCGCGCCATTTTTAAAACTAATTAACTGTTTTACTTTGAGCAAAAGGGACTTTCTCTTCCTGGAGGATTTTTTTTTTATATTCCGTATCATCATGATCA